>CM060593.1:21285458-21885458 GCA_030578255.1 Tiaroga cobitis | reverse complement strand
ATATTTTGTTGGTCCTGACCTGAAGCAACATTGCTATCCCAATCATATCCCATATCCCTTTTATATTTTAGTTCATTATCACATTTGGGGAGTGTGGAGTCAAAAAGTTTGGAATCCCCAGCTCAAACCAATCCTTGAAATTCCAGAGGGAAATGATTGGCTGATAGACCTAACCCCAGCCCTGCAGCCCTACGCAGCCCCCCGACTGAGTCTGGTTTCTCCCAAGGTTTTTTTCTCCATTCTGTCCCTGATGGAGTTTTGGTTCCTTGCCACTGTTGCCTTGGCTTTTGGCTTGCTTAGTTGGGGACATTTAATATTCAATAATATTATTGATCTGCCTTACTTAAGGTGGACGTTGACGCAATATCTTTTAGAAACAAACTTTGTTATATTGTTTTCATGTTATCACTGTGAAGCGCTTTGATACAATCTGTATTGTAAGAAGCGCTATATAAATAAAGGTGACTTGACTTGACTTGACTACGCATAACGGTGTTCACACTTGTAGTTTGGTTCTCTTGCTTATTTTGGTCCAGACCAAAAAGGAAATGATACACTCAGTACTGGTTTGCTTAGCATTTACACTGTCATTTTTAACACTGAACCTAAAAATAAAATAAAAATGATGACGTATATTTTGCGAACATACAAAACAATGCTGTGTGCTGGTCTAAACGACCTCATTGAACAGTATGTGCATACTTATTAGAACTGCCCGATTAATTATTAAAAGATTGCGATTCAAACACCCACGCAATCTTATCCCAAGACAGTGATTCGCTAAGTCTATTAAACCTTCAGCATTCAAATCTGCGTTGGTTGATCCAGAGAGAGCAGTTGTCATGTATAGGGGTATGGAACGGCTTCACAGTCGTTTCAACCCCACAGTATCATTATTTCTGTTACAGTAATTCAGAGAAGTACTGAGATAAAAGTTTATAGTTCGGATAAAAACACCGATGTCTGCGGTAGCGACCAACAAAGAGCAAATCCCCTTTTGAAAGAGATCCAACTCCTCCCACCTTACATATACCTAAACCCACCCAGGGGCGGACCCTGATCCCTAACCCCACCCCTTAGATATGGATCCAACTCCACCCCCTGGATCTTGCGTACTGCAATGAGGTGCTACTGAAGTAACTTGACGCTTCAAATAAAGATTATATCAATTACATTGTTACACCCGTAGGTGGCGACAAGTGACTGTTAAAAATGTATTTGTCATTAAATCATTCATTTGTTTTGTTCAAAAATGCTGATTCATCCATTGATAAAAAAGTCTTCATGAGTGAGTCATTGAATCATTTAAAACAGATTTTTTTTAAAGAATTCAAATTAATTAAATATTAATTTGCACCAATTAACAGTTTGTCAGAAGCTCTAGTCATTTACATGTTCTTTTGTTTAGTTGTCTTTAGAATCGTCAGAGAGTCCTCTATTCTAAACAACACAATTGTGATTCTCAGTTTATCCAGAAACGTGCAGCTCTAATACATATGATGGTATTTTTACCAGCTGAGAATTCATGAAGAGAAAAGAGTAAAAAACAGCACCAGGAATTTCTCCGTTCATATTTCAGTCAAACCTCACCACAGTTTATTTGTTGACATGTTCCCAGATACATCTCATCTGCTAACCCCGGAAAAACCAATCAGTACTATCCTAAAAATCAGAGGGCACTGATTGGTTTCAAAGTAAGCATTTCCAGGACTAATAAAGGATGTTGATCCAAGAACATACCGTATTTGGGTGGATAATGTTAAGCTAGAAGCTCCAGTCTTTGAGCTCCGATTATGACAGGAACACCAGAGAAAGACACACATATCATACCTGTGTTGCTGTTGTTTATGTGTTTGAGTCTTTTCTGGTGTGTTTTGCCATTGTAGTGTATCTGTGCTTGTGCTGCGGAGTTCAGCTGAATGTTGCACACTTCACAGAGTGTGTACGACCTGTGTTTGCGCTCCCGCTTCGGACGAGGGTTTATAGGTGGGGCGTCCTGTCTGGTAAACTCCATCCCATCAGAGGATACACCCTCATGCCCAGTCAGTCTATTCGATCCGTCTTCAACAGGACTAAAGGGACGCTTCATTCCTAAAGAGAGAATAAAAGTTTAAAGTTCTTTCTTCTGGAATATTTTAGGCATCTGAATGGCCAAGTCAAGCAGTGGCAGAAGTGTTCAACAGTTCATGACATGCAATACTCCATCTGAAACTATTTTAAATCACATTTTTCCAATTGTATATTAAAATTAAAACTTTATGACTTGATTGATAGACGACATGAAAAATTTGCACTTTGAACAATTTTTTTGTCACATTGAATGAGTATTATAAACTGATGTGTGAAAGAAATTAGTGAAAGAATAGTGAAAGAAATTGTTTTACTTAATATTTTTTTGGAAACCATGGCACATTTTTTCAGGATTCTTTGATGAATAGAAAGGAAAAAAAAACAGCATTTATTTATTGTAGCATTATACATGCCTTAACTGTCCATTCTGATCAGTTTAATGCTTCCTTGCTGAATAAAAGTATTAATTTCTATCAAGAAAAAAAAACCCACTGACCCCAAACTCTTGAATGATAATGCATATATATTATTTCCAACATATTCTTTTCACATTATTGACAACCTCTGGGGATTAAAGCAGTGTTACTGACCTCCACTAGGGGGAGATATTCATCAACAATGTACAGAAAGTTTGGAAATCCTGCATGTTTGTTACAGTTAAAAACAGTCATACATTTTATAAGAAACTTTCGTCAATGCTCAATTTTTAATTGCTTCTTCATTAAAGAACATTTCTTTGCATGTAGCATATAATTTTTTGCACTACTAGCCTACAATAGCAAACTCCATCTCTGGACTTGCCTATCAAACACACACACACGTACAGATACTAGAGCTTTTTTTAAATACACATGCACACACTTGCTGGGTTTTAATTTTTCATGGGGACATTCCATAGACAATCATTTTTATAGGCTACACACAATATATTTTAGCCCCTAACCCAAACCTATACATCACAGAAAAATTTCAGCATTTTTATATTTTCACTTAGTATGATTTATAGCCTTTTTTTCTCATGATGGGGACCAAAAATGTCCCAACAACGACAAGGATTTCGAATATTACCATCTTTGTAGGGACATTTTGTTCCCATAACGTAGGGTATACCTGAACCATACACACACAGGCCCCATTGATCCGGCACCTCCTTCTCTAAACACCACTCCCTGACCACAGAGCACAAACACACATCTGTCTTTGCTGCCCAAACACACTGTAAACCCACCCCTCCCAACTCACAACACTCCAACTATGAATGGTCAAACATGGCAAGCAAAACAGAAGGCAAAAATAAGTTAAATAGTCAAACAAAACACTATTTAATCAACATACTTGTTCAGATGGAGGGATTTTGTTTTTAAAACAGGGTGATAACCTGTAATCAGGCAGTTTCATAACGATATTCCTCAGAAACTACTGTCCCATTAATGACGGTATACCATTGATACTGTCAGCCATTTAAAGCTACAATATGTAATTTATTTCGCCGCCAGAGGTCGCTAACCTCTTGCTCTTACAATAACAAAAACGTAGATTGATGATGCCGTGATAAGCGGAGTCATGGAACTTGTCGTCATGCTAATGGATCTAATAATGTTTATGGATGAGTGAATACATTGATGTTTTTTAACATGACTGTGGTATGATGCGCGATTGCTAATGAGAGACAGATATCAGCGCCACACGCGAGTCCCGCGGATATAACAGAATAAGGACATTTCATTCTCCCGAACTACCCGCAAGTGCTGGATTACAACTCACACAGGTCAGTTTAGTAGACAAATGAAACTTGTGAGGTAACGCAGCGCTGTTTCACTTGGTCTATCACACTAAACAGCATTTGAGTGTGTTGAAAGTTATAATGTGTTAGTTTGTTGGCTGTATGAGACTAGCAGTAATCATTATTCGAATAACATACTGAGATCAACATAGATAAACATTAGAATAACATACTGATCATATTCTAACATTTCATCATGTTGAGCTATTTTACATTGATTTGTTTTATGTACATTTGCTCACTTGTCTAATAAAGTACATGCAAGTGCGGCGTGTCTGTCAAGTCCAAGTTTGCCGCGAAGCTCTCGGCATCTCGAAAACGCCACGCCGATATCGATTCTCGTTTTAGTTCTCCTATTGTTCCAAAGTCTGCTGGGACATATGATCCATAATGTTGGAACGAAACAACAACAGTGTGCCGCTAGACATAACACAGTTGTCCATATATGTCGCCATGGTTACTATGGCAGTACAAGCGGAAACCAGGGATAACGCGGATATTACTGTACATCATTGACAGGCAACAAGTGACAAGGGACGGGCACTATTTAAAAATTGTGAATTTCTCAGAATTTACTAATTCTTGGAAACATTTAGGATAATAAGTACATAATTGAAAGAAATATATAACACTGTGCAAAATGCAAGGGCTTTTTTGATATTTTGATACAAAATTCTTACATATTGTACCTTTAATCTCTTTACTGTAGGGCTCCACAATAAGGATGGCAGGGGCCAGTGTGAGAGAGTTTATTTTTACTCCTATAGGGTTAAAAATAAAATGTATAATTTTTGTGGGGGTTTAGTTAAAATGTTGGCAGGGAAAGTAAAAATAAATAAATAAATAAATAAATAAATACAGGCCCGTCCAAACCAGCCGAACAAAATACTTATTGTTGAGCCCTGTCACTGTTGGTCATGCTGACATCATGGAACAGTTGAGATTCATTGAGCTCCTATTTGTCTTAGTTAAACATCTGAAAAGAGCCCTGAGGTCACCCTGTCGTCTCGACACACAGCTGAAGGAGTGGCAGTGGATCAAGGACAGGGCTGTTAGCGACCTTCTGTGCTGTGCTGCGGGTGTCTTGTTTCACGTCTTCTATCCACGTCTCCCCATGAGACTGCATCAATCAGTGCACAGATCTCCTGCTGAAAGTCACTCGTATAGGGACATATGTGTATTTCTGTCACTCTTGCTCACGCACGCAAACAAACAAATGCACAAACAGCAGGGCAGATTGTTCAGAGCTCCAAAAATACTCAACTGCAACATGACGTGGTCAACTTCTGAACAGAGCGCCCTCCACAGGTCAAGTAAATATAGCAGTCTTTCAGTTACTGATTGAATCAGTCAGAGTAAATTGACTATAAAAATAGGCAGAGTAAAACAATTTTTAAAAAATAATTATAATATATAATTATTACATATATTTTATTAAATATACAATTTATACATTTCATTTGTACAGAACTATTTTCATAGGCACAAAAATATTATTTTAATGTGTGTAAATTGTATAATATGTGTAAAAGTAAAAATGGAAAATAATAGACCAGAAATATAATGACAAAAATGTTTATATATATATATATATATATATATATATATATATATATATATATATATATATATATATATACACACACACACACATACACACACACACAACACATGTGGGTGCACAAATATGAATTTGATATTCTGATTCCATTTGTCACTCCAAACTCTGAAAGGTTCGTCTGATTTCAGCAGTAAACACCACTTTCATTCCAGCCAAATCAAAGATAAGTGGTCATAAGTGGTGAAAGTGAAGATAAAATCAGCTCTGGAATGCTACAGTAATATTTACTATCAGACACAATAAAGATGTGCCAGTAAAAATGCGTCTGCCAACAGTTTTAAACTCAATCTAGCAAATGGAAGCTACGTTAGTTGTGTGCATAACATTATTAGCCACTGGCGTTGTATGTTCAGATGAATCTGTAATAGGCTGGCTGAGCTGGAGTGATGAGTCTTCTGTTGTTTTTCCACTAAAGTGATGCTGTCTGGTTTGGCGACACAGCCCTGTGGAACACGATGAGTTGTGTGAATGGCTGACTGCATGCTCTCTCCCTAATAAGTTTGCTGAGGGCCGCTGGCATTACCAGTGGAGTTGGGTGTGTTTGTTCAGGCCATGCTATGTGCGCGCGTCTAATGTGTGTGTGTTCAACTCAGTTGGGACAAGAAAAAATTTCTTAGCTTAGTAACATCTGCTGTCTGTTTCATAACGTCAGTTTAATCCATGTTAAATGACTTTCTGTATCATATGAAGTGTGTGTGTATTGCTGTGTATACGGCCTCTGAATTATCCTTATTAGGGGACTTTTCCCATCTCATACTGAAATAAGGGTCAATTACATAAGAGTGGCCACGATTAAGAAAAGGAAATATCTTTTTAAAACCCTAACTATTTTCAAGAGACGTTAAATTTTTTTTGTGTAATTTTTAGTTCTTTTTTTTATCAAGGATGCATTAAATTGATCAAAAGGGACACTAAAGACATTTATAATGTTACAAAAGATTTTGATTTCAAATAAATGCTGTTTTTTTTTTTACTTTCAAAAACATAAAATCTTCCTGTAAAAGTGAAAAAACAATCACGATCTAGTCACTGTACGCATGTATTGTATGTATTTTACATTAATACAAAACGGGTGTCTTGTCATTGGCACATATGCAATTATTTAAAATGTATTTCATTAGCAAGCAGAAAATGTAACTAATTCAATTTAATTTTGTATTGATAAACAGTTATTACATTTTAAAGAGCAGGAATGATCCAGTGACACAGCCAGTTCTGATTATGGTAACAGATGCTGTATAGACTATGGAGGTTCGTGAAGAGCACGATCTGTCCAGGTCTCCTGTCTTTGAGCTGTACAACACCACATAACATCATTATAAATTCAGAATTATGCAAGTGAAGTCAAATAATAGCGGATAGCAAGAGGCGGCCGGCTGATGGTATGCATTAGCATAACTAAACATCAACCTGCACAGCCTCTTATCTCTCTCTCTTTTGCTCGCTGACAGAGCCATATTTTCCAGTGGGGGAAGAGACTGGGCTGTGCTTTATGTGTCTCAGTGATAAGTGAGTGTCCGTGAGATCAGGGAGAGGACGTCTGGGGACTGCTGAATCAAATGTGAGCATTATGAACAACAGAACACTGGGGAAAATAATCAGGAAAATCAATAGAGAGGTCAATTAACCTGCAAGAAATAAACTAGGGTAGAAAAACGGTTATTCGTCTCAAGAGAATGCGGTGGAAGGCACAATACTAGTGAAATGGTATCAATGAGGCCTATTTTTACTGATAATGACTCTGAAGCAGGGGCGGATCTACAAGGGGGTACTCTAGAGCCTTGCCCCCCCAGCTGCCCCCCTTACTTTGATGATCCAAAAACTGTACTTGAAAAAACAACCCACCACTATGTCCACAGGCTTCTCAAAACAGTGAACTAAACAATACATTTACCAAAAGTGAACAATTTAATTTTTAATTTTAAATGTAGGCTATTATAAGCCCGATAACGTTTACTGATGGTCGCCGTAACGCAGACGTTACGTTACAACACACAATACAGTGCCAGTTAGGAGATCGATCATTTGATTAGCTAAGCAGTCCTATAAATCCAATTCCTCTCAGATATCACAGCAATGAAACCAGGTTACAACTGGGGAAATAACAAATACAATATGATAAAGTAGTCTAAACATAACTGGTGTGTGCATGTGATAAATCTTTCTGATTTTATATTTGTTATATAGGCTACTTATTAGCTACGTGGCCCTACAGTGTAATGTAATACAAGGATAACCAGAGGTTTTCACATTGACTTTTGCAGGCAAGAGTAGTTGAAGAAAGTAGCTAGAGCCTAACCATGAAAAGGAAGGCTAAAATTGGGGATATTGTCAAAAAGATGGGTGATCATGGGTCAGTTGTGGACTGTAATTATAAGTTTTTAATTATAATAAGAACTTGAGTATTGTCCGCTGTTTTATACTTGTAGTCCACTGCATCTTGGACACAATTATTGTATTTGATTAATATTTTCATTTTGCTTTTCATACTTTTACCTTTTTAAAATATGCACAGTTTTATTTATTTTTTTTACACTGCACTGGGCTTATTCCTGTTGTGAATTAAAAACCTTTGTAGTGTGTAAGGGCATGATTAAACAATAACTACTGTAGTTTAAAAGTGTTTTTGTGTTTGTTTTGTTAAAGCAGGATTCCCATGTACCGTCCACCCCTGCCACCCTGCCAAGACCTCTTGCCACCCCTTTGCCCCCCCCCCCATGTAAAATTTTCTAGATCCGCCACTGCTCTGAAGTAATCTTAAAACCTACAAAGCAGGAACATGAGTATCTGTGGAAATCTGTTACGGTGTCTTTAGGTATCGTACTCAACCATAACAATACAAAAACGACAGGCATGAATCGATTCTCTTGAATAACCAAGTTGCTTTGCTCCGTCCACTAAGTGTGAAACAATCAATATTTACTGGTGCACACATAAAAAACTAAGTTGCAGGAATGAAGTTTTTATGATATATTTTATGCTATAATGAATTTTCTGTTACCAAGTCGAGTGCATGTTTCTTTTGTTACAAAGGCTGCTAAAAGGCACAATGCTTTATGTGATTCTGGCACTCTTTCAAACACCCACACACAATCACCTAATCCAACACACACACACACACACACACACACACACACACACTTAGCAGGTCAATCAGCTCTCTGACACCCAAGGTTGATGTACTGCATCATCAAATAAGTGTGTGAGCATGTGTGTAAACTAGCTCCAGTCAAAATATATGAGGAACAAACACTCAGACATTCAGCAGGCTGTTTTACCAAATGCATGAAGAAAATTCAGATGGAGGAGGAGAATGAGATATGACAATATTCTCTTATTCATGCAGTGCACCCACCCACAATCATTGCAGACATTCTGAAAGCAGGTCATTAACAGAAAAAAAAAAAAACAGAAAAACCATCATTACACAGCCATTAACAAATTATTCCAGCTTTCTGAGCTGTGAGGAGCAAAAAGAACAGTGTTGTTTTGAAACTGATGCATGACGTCAGGCAAGCAGCAGTCATGATGGACATTGAATACAGAGCTAAACACACACACACACACACACACATTTACTTAGCTATCTAAATGGGGACATTCCATAGACGTAATGGTTTTTATAGTGTACAAATTGTTTATTCTCTCCCTTACACTAACCCTACCCCTAAACCTACCCATCACACAAAACTTTCTGCATTTTTAAAAAGCCATTAACCAGGTTTACAAATGAGGACGTCCCTAAAGGGAGTTTTTTGGAGATTTTGTCAGGTGTTGGTCACTTCTGGGTACAAATTTGTCCCCAAAATATAGGCGCGCACACACACACACACACACAAAATTACTTATACAAGTTATCCTAATACAAGAAAATATAATGACTTGTGACTATACACACAATTGTCTCTCTGTGTGTGATAGTAGGTCTTTAAATGAAAAGAAATAGGACAGAATAGTTACAAAAAATAGCCACTATTATTACTTATGGCGCTTTTCCACTGCATGGTACAGTTCGGTACGTCTCACTTTGACGCTTTTCCACTGCATGGTACGGCTAGGCACGGCTCACTTTAAATGGTACCACCTCTGTTGAGGTTCCAAGCGTACCATGTCTTCACTACCAGCGTCACTGGATTTGCAACACAAGACACCACCAAACCCACTAGATTTAAATAGTCAGCAACAGCCACCGCAGTATTATTTGTTAGCAATATTTTTATAAACGAAAATCGTGATGACTGGTCAGTAGACGAGGTGCAGACGTTCCTCTCATTGGTAGCCGAGGAGCGGATTCAGCGAGGAGCGGATTTTGCAACCAGGAATGAAAAAGTTTTTCAGCAACTTTAACGAGCAGTCTATAATCCCACCCACTTTGAAACGGTACTAAACTGCAGTGGAAAAGCAAACCGAGCCAAATCGTATCATGCAGTGGAAAAGCACCATAATATACTGTACAGTACAATTGCTGAGAAAGGTTCATTTATTTACAGTTTTATTTAACTTAATTTTACATTATTTGCTTATTTTGAAAAAAAGTTGAATTTTTTTTTTTTAGATACACAAGAATTGCAGTCTCTCTCTCACACACAAACACGGAATAGCACCCTTATGTCATTCCACCAAAACCTTTTGGTTACCAACCTTCTTCAAAATATATTCTTTTATGTTCCAGAGAAGAAAGTAATACAGGTTTGAAATGACACAAAGGTAAGCAAATGATGACAGAATTTTCCTTTTTGGATGAAATATACCTTTAAGACAAGAAATAAATTTCTCTGAGCCACATCAACTCATCAGAAAGAACTAGATAGCTCCTGCGCCTACCCCAATTGAAATTGGTTGATCTAATTTTTTCAATTGTTTATTCTCACATTTTTACACTGGAATATAACTTTATCCTCGACGCAAGGAACCTTATAAACTCTTGTGACAGGAACATGTTTTATTGACAGTGTTTAAGTGAATCAAGCCATCTATATACTTCAAAGAAAAGGTATTTTCAAAAGCGCTAGACTCCAATTAACGGGTGGCCACATTTTGGATAAACGCATCTCAGTCCATCAAAATCTGTTGCTTCAAAGGTCACAGAAATAAGACTGATGCAGTCGCACATTCAATATTACATGACATTTACATTAAAAACATTGCCTCTCTAAAGATGGTGGTGCTCAAATCCCAGTTGGTATTACAGTCTAGAGGAAAAGGAATCTGGAAAGGATTCTTGGATGAGCTTTGGTCTGGAGAACTATGGCAAAAGTACAGTTTGTTTTATAAAATCAATAGTTTTACTGGTTATGAGATTACTCTTATGACATTGGGCCTCATTCATTGAACGCGAGCAGAACGATTTTTTGAGTAAATTATTCAAATCCACTCTGATGTAAATTTTTTACCCAGCCATCCAATCATGGAGGAGGGGCGGGACACATACACCGACCAACCATCCTCCTTGTACAATGACTGAACAACAGTGGAAAAGGTTACAGCATTTTTATATTCAGTAATAGCCTATTCTTCAAAATAAGACTCGTAACACGTTAGTTTCTCAGCTGCACCACCAGCTGGCTGTTTTCAGAAGAGCACCATGCAGCTGCCTAAAAACGCTTTGGTGGACACACACACATTAATTGAATATTTATTGTTATGCACATGGCCTATTAGTCTCTTTTGCATTTATGCAATATAATGGAGCCAAACCTGAGAAGGGAGTCTGGAAGATTCCACAGCGTTTCTGAACACGTAATTTGAGTAGTAGTAATTCATAGGCGGGGATTATGCCAATTGTGAATAAGTGTGCACGTGCATCCTAAATTTACGAATGATTGGAATTTATTAACATACACATATTTAACTATCAAATCTGATGTTTACGAACGTTTGTGAATCCGGAGGAGAGTTTTCGGGAAGGACCATTTTAAGTGGAAATAACTCAGAACTTACTCATATATTTACAAAAGTTTCATGAATGAGGCCTGTTACTTATATTACCTAGCCTGGGAAAACCCAGACAACTTGTTGTTGTTTCTGTATTCTCAATAAAAGGCTAATTGTTTTTTTTTGTTTTTTTTTGTTGATTTTTTTTTTGCCGTTCTCTCACGTCGGCCGCGTCCTGCTCGCCACAAATGTTGTTTCTGTATTCTCAATAAAAGGCTAATTATTTTTATTATTTTTTTTATTTATTTGAAACTAGATATCATGTACAAAAAAATATCGAGTATTGAATCGTATCGAATCGAATCGTATCGTGGGAAATTCTGAAGTATCGAAAATAATCTAATCGTTGGCTTAAGAAATCGGTATCGTATCGAATCATCATTAAGGCTCCGATTTACACCCCTATATAATTTTTTTTTTTTTCCACAAAAATGTATTATCATAGAGAATGTTTAAATACTAATAAAAGCTGATGAGGGAAACACAGGCGGAGTTAGTGGTGCTTCGGAGGCTGCTACTGCTGAAGATGATTCGGGAGAGGTCTGTGCCCCTTTACCGATCAGAGAGCAAACCGCTGACACGGAGCAAAGCCTTGTTTATACTCAACGCGTCCGCACGAGTGCGAAGGTGCGCGCGGCAAAAATGACGCGTTCGGTGCGCAAGACCGGCAAGACCTCATTTCGCTTGGCTGTGTGCACGGCTTTTTTTGTAACAGCGCGCGGCGCCGCAGGATGAACGACTTCAAGCCGAATCTGCTCGAGCATGTACGTCGCACCGGCACGCAGTTTGCGATGTTTGCGAGCATGTACGTCGCACCGGTTTGCAGCTTTGCCAGACCCTAACTCAGTTACAACTGAGAATGGTCTGGTTTTAACCAGGCTATCTATTACCCATATTGATGATAAAAAACAAAAACAAAACATGACATCTCTCCATTATCTCAAATGATTCTCTAAGGCCCCGATTAGACAGAACGTGTTTTTCAGGTTTGAAAACGCGAGGCGCACCACACTGCCTTTGATTGGTTGACTTTTTAATTTAGAAAAGCGCAGTGCTCTGCGTTTTTTGGGGGTTTTTTTTGCAGGCGGCTAAAACGTGAGGCGCCCAGGTAAAACCCTCACTGCCAATAGAAAACAATTAAAAATCTCCAGCTTGTGCCAGTGAAAACCCTCTTTTGGCATTACAAACTACTGTCAGGATTTAAAATAATTAGGAATTGTATTGAATAAATTGCAATTCAAGTTGAAAATTTAAATTTGGCGGTATGGCTCTGTTCAGGGAGTCCTCTGACCTTTCATGAGCACCATGAAATAGCAGAGAGTCAGAAGACAGCAGCAGCATTAGGGAACGCTCACAGTTTAGTACTCGGAGAGCAGAACTATTCCCCCATATGAACAGAGCAGCAACGATGACAGAAAAGCAAATGCCACGTTATACACGACAAGGAGGAGCTGGGGAGGAGGTGGGTTACAGAAGCGAGCAGCGATTGCAGAGAGCGAGCAGTTAAGAGCGAACTGAATCTGCTTAAATAGGGCGCCCTGATTTGAGCGTAGTCATTAGTAGCGAGGGGAGATGAACAGCAAGTGCGCTGATGCAGCTCAGCTGAGTGATCGCTGATGAGACCGTGTAGTCGGCCGATAGCGTTAGCAGCATCTTGACTACCTATATTTCAATATTTATGATGATTTATTGGCGTGAAGTTTCGTGCACAATGACAAACAGGAGTGCAACACTCAGGGATTGAAATTAACACCCTCCAACCAGCCAAATAAGGGAAAAATGAACTTTGGCGGGAAAAGCTGTCAAATCACTAGCCAATTTGCCGTGTTTCTATGTTTACTTACTTTGCTGGGGAAGTTCGTGTAAGCCAAATCTGCGCGGATTTAGCGCAAATACGCAACTCGTGAGTCCTCATGATATATTAAATACAGTGTATTGCGCTGAATCTGCACATTTTATTCCTTACTTGAACACACACGTCACTAAGCAACAAATAACGGCGCGCTTGTTCACATGCATTGAAGTAATAGCGAATATTAAAAAGCATTTGGTTAACAGAAAAGACATTATTATTTTCCAACATCCTACATGTTCTGTGTACTGTATTGATCTCTCCACCTAAAACACACTTTTGGTTAAAAAAAAAAATCGATTCCCTATTTTCGTTTTTGAAACTTGGTTGGTTGTTCCGATCGATTGTGGAATCGATTTTCGAACGTAAAGTGACAGCCCTAGTCATTATGGAAATGATCCGGCTGCCTCTGTGTTTTTTAATTTGCTTCTTCTTCAGTAGATAACGCGCAGAACCTTCCACTCCCTTTTGCGCTTTTTTGGAATTGCAATCTCAGGCTAATTTGCCCTGTTCAGTAAATCTGGTCCTAATGACCTCTGACCTGCCTTAATTTTCTACTCAGAAAAAGATCTCAATAGTATCACATGCATCTCTTTGCCGAGTTTTCAGACCTTAAAATCACTTAAAGGGAAAGTTCACTCAAAAAGGTTCCATACTGGTTTGGTACAACATGAAGCAGAGTTAATGATGACAGAGTTTTCGGTTTTGGATGAACTATCACTCTAGGTTCCAATTTGTCAAAATCCCAAAGTCAACAATCAAAAGAATGTTTAATATGAATGAACTGGAATTCATAGACTTGCACCACATACAAGCCTAATAAATTAAAGTCTAAAACAAATAGACAGAATGAAGTAAACAAATAAATATAATAGGATAAATAAAAATATAAAGTATTATTATTTATTCTAATACATAAAATGTAGAAACTAGTTCCCATTCAGAAAACATCTTAATAAACAGACAAAATACTGTCTAAATCAAAACGTAAAAAATGCATAAAAGTATCTATAAGTGTCATGGTTTAGGGTTGGTGGATAAAAATACCATTAGCTTAGTACAAAAACAACAGAAAATCCCCACCATGACTGAAAATGAAATGTGAATGTGTAAAAGAGAAAAGGAGAAACACTGAGGAGGAGGGAGGGAGGGAGGGAGAAAATGATGCTCCATCTCCATTAAGTGCAGGGATTTGAATGGATTTGGTAGCAGGCCACCTTCATTCCAGCACAAGCAGACTAGTTTCGTAATATAATCATCAAACACTGTACACCTACACCTACTCAGCAGCACCATTCTCAGTAGATGGTTTGAAACTTTTACCATCAGTTGAATTCGTGAGCTCAAGCAATGCTTTTTTAAAAGGTTTCCACATGTTGGCACTGTGTGTGTTGCTTGGATAGTGAGGTGGGCTATTTGCAGCCACACACACACACACACACACACACACACACACTGCAAAGCCCTTCCAAAGCAAACAAGTTGATTCGATGTCACTAACACTAACGGCAAACGGAACCGGCCTTTTGAATAACCCCTCTCACTCCTTCCATCTGTAGATTTGCATGTGTGTAGGGCAGGAGGGCTAGATTAAACAACAGAGGGATTAGTGTGTAACTAAAAACGTTTTCCATCACATTTGTACTCACTTTAGCCCTAATCCATCCTGATTACCCTGTCAATCAAAACGAAAATACACCTGCCACGTTACGACACACACACTCAGACTGATCAAATGATAGAAGAATACTGCCATGGACTTAATAGATCAAGCTGGACTATATCATTTTATTTAATAAATGACACTGTAGGCTTTGGATGTATAAAAGGAAGCGATAAAGACATGGTTGTTGATCTTCCTGTTTGCAGTTATCCTGTATGGCATATTTCGAATAAACTTTATTTAAAGCCTTTATGGATTCAGCGTGGCTTAAAGCTTAGAGACCAAACACACATTCCAGGAATGACGACCACATTTCTAGGCACGGGTTAACCGCAGTGCCATTTTATCATCGCACCCCATCATGAACCCCTGTCATCTCTTAAATAGCCTGTTTATTGTGTGTACATTTAAGACTTATTAAACAAACACTGCAAGCCAACATGGATCTTTAGATGACATTAGGTGTCACAGAGTTCATTCTCATGTATGGGGGGGGGGGGGGGGGGTTAGGGGGGGGGGGGCACAGCCTGTGCAATGCAGAAATAAATATCCAAACAAAACCAAGAAACAAAGCTGAATGCATTTAAACCAAAAGCACTTATGTGAGGCTGCACACATTTACACAGAACTCACTCAAATACAGAGATGTGATTGTGAGCAGTATACCAGGAGTTCATTCTGAAAAAAATTGTTGTGCAAGCATGCATAACTAAAAACACCCACTGAAGTGTGTGTGAGAAGGTTCTGAAGGGGTTATAGGGGTATAAACCTGGCTTGTTCTGTGTTAAGCTCACCAGCTGACAGGCTGAATATGGTGAGCTCTCTCTTTACTTCAGTACAGCTTCATCAAGCCATCCATCCATCCATCTATCAACTATCAGTCCATCCATCCATCTGTCTGTCTGTCTGTCTGTCTATCCATCCATTCATTCAGTTGGGTATCAATCCATCTATCTGTCCATCCATCCATCCATCCTATTTATTATGCAAAGTCATGTTGTACAGATTAAGAATCACCTCACTTTACAGCTGAGAGAGTGTGTGTGTGTGTGTGTGTGTGTGTGTGTGTGTGTGTGTGTGTGTGTGTGTGTGTGTGTGTGTGTGTGTGTGTGTGGCTTTTGATACATATGGGATAAAGTCTGGGTCAAACTGTGGGGTGTTAATTGGACCAGAGGGCAAAAGTAATTGCCGTTACACACTCTAACCATCCGCAATACACACACATTATGTTGTGCACTTTCCACATTACAAGAAAGGGTAAAAGTAAACTAAATCAATTAGAGGAAACAGGAGGAAAAAAAGGGGTAATTAATTGTGTGCTGAGAGCAGAGGGACAGGGTTCTCCACATTCCTGTGGATTAACTGCTTTGGTACCGAGCAGACTCCCCATAGGAGCCGTGGCAACCCAAAACAGTTTAGGAGCAAACAGGTGTCAGGATGAGACATGTGCTCGATGAGGAGACACAAGTCACCCTGACACACACATACAAAACAACACATACTTGTCACGTCTGCCCACCTGCTTGCATTTTCCGCAACACTGAGCACCTCAAAATATTTTAATGAACCTATATTTGTGACACACTTGCACACACACTGAGGGTGAATCCTTATAACCCTGAATAATTTGTGTCCGTTTCACATGCAGGCATCCTCTCAGCATGTGTTTACATGCTCTTTCACACATTAGATATTCATCAGAGCAATTTACACAGACACAAAACACACACAAATACATAACACAGAGAGAGGCGAGCTGGCAATGTGGTACTGCAGAGGAAACAAAATTGCACTACAGATAAAACTGTGAGGAGAGACATATATTATGCAGATTTATTAAAAAAAACTGTGACAGACAGACAGACAGATAGATTTATAGACAGGCGGATGGATCGAAATTTTCAGACAGGCTGACAGACAGACTGCATGTGTGATGGTTGAAAGCAAACCCATACAAAGCGATGAACACTTATAATCACACACACTCCCTCCTGCCCAAGAGGACACTTTGCAGGTACTTTCACTATGTACGTGTATACAGGTCACAGCAATGCCTGGCATGGTTTTAAACCTACAATGTCAGTAATGAGAAATGGTACAGGAGCTCTGTGTGTGTGTGCGTGTGTGTGTGTGTGTGTGTGTGTGTGTGTGTGTGTGTGTGTGTGTGCACCCGTCTGTGAGATATTCCCCTTCAGGGAAATCGGTGGGGGGTAAAAAGCGAAAGTGTCTCACTTGGCCAGGTTAAAGAGAACATTTAAAAAGAGAGGGAGAGAGAGAGGACAAAGGAGACAAGCACCCAGATAGACAGTCAAAGCATAGGATGGAGGGCTGGAGGAGTCTTTGGAGGTTACAGCTATTCTACACCATCCTCGCTGTCAAACTGAAAAAAGCAATCTGGCAATAGCTGTTTCACTTTGTGCAGATTATAACACCGTAGTGTGCTGTGTCATCCGCCGTTTACAACATAATGGAGGCCAGAGCTGAGACTTTGTGCCATCTTTCCATCAGCTGTGTTTGGAGAGAATCACACGTCACAATTAACTGAAGGAGATAATGTGTGCCAAGGTCAAAGACAGGCAGAAAGAATAATTAAAAGAGCATTTAATAGGCCATTCTGATGCTATTTATACACTGATGGAAAGAATGAGAGAGAAAGAAAAGGATGGAGAGAGAAAGTAGAAAAGATAAAAATGTGTCACGAGCAGTGCATTTTGTATGACACCGGAACACTAGAGGAATACAACTAAGAAAGACTAACAAACATAAGATGTGTGTTTTCGTAGATCTTTAAGGAAAGAGCTGTCCCTTGAAGTAAGCTAAATCTGATAAATCTGGTAAAAAAAAATAAAAAAAAAGCATTCGCCAATGCCAGTAAAGAATCCTGTAACCTTATTACATGATTTAAGTCAACTTGTAGAAATAATGATCATCCTCCAACCAATGATGATGTAAGTGACGTGCACAAATTAAATCAATCACATACAGATCACAACATTATAAAGTTTTATTGTGTTTACCTAACTGAGCACAAATATAGATGACGACAAAGTAATCTAAATGTAAAAATAAAGAGAAAGAGCATGGACAAAATAAATCCCAAATTGGCCAATGTATATCCACAAAATACTAATAAAAATATGTTTAAAAAAAAATCAGCAGATAACCAAAACATCGTACATCCCCATCGTACATCCCCATCGTACATCCCCATCGTACATCCCGCACAAATTTTATTTGATGCCATTCAACTGCCATTGATGTAGCATTAAAAAAGTTCAAAAATAATTCATTAATTATATTTATTTATTCTAATATTACAAAGTTTTAATAAAAATATTTTTTATTATTATTAATGAATTATTTTTTAACTTTTAAACTCAAAGTTTTTGGTTTGACTTTGTCCCTATTAATAATACAACAAAACAAAAATCTATGGTAAGTCCTCATTTAGCATATGTACTGTGTGTGTGTGTGTGTGTGTGTGTGTGTGTGTGTGTGTGTGTGTGTGTGTGTGTGTGTGTGTGTAGGTACAGAGCTCCACTGTATTCCACCCTCTCATCCCCTGCACCCATACCTCCTCCGCACCAAACCCAGATCGCCACCTAAAACAGAAACACACACATAAAGAAACACACACACAGAGTGGTCTTGTTCTAAGCGTTGGCTCTATGTGTGTGCTATATGGGCAAAGGGAATATTTAATCATCAGGTAAAAGGAAAGTTCACTCACTGACCAAACACACACAGAGCACCAGTAACATCCCACAAAAGCAGAAACATATACACACACACACAAGTACCTATTCATCCACTCCTCTCATGAGCTGATATGAACATTCAAAGCGGCTCTCCTGCTCAGAGTATGAATCACTCAGTGTTGCAGCTCAATCTTTAAATCACCCACTGTGGATTCTTCATGGCTATGTACCAACATCACTAAACCCCTGCAAAAATTTAAATAAAAAAATGATAGAAACCTTCTCATGAAACCCAAATACGCGGCTCTGCGTGCTCTCCTGCTAGGAAGTCATCAGGAAAAAAGATCAGGAGATATGAGGACACAGAGGAAAGTAAAAATAGATGGATAGAGGAAGAGAAAAGGAGAGATAAGGGGATATAAAGTCAAGAGTCTGCCTCCTCAGCGTGAGTCAGCCGGTCCAGACGTCACCATCTCCTCCAGAGCCCGCTTCACAGGCATGCCGCCTGAGGTGGAGATGGGAGTGGGCTGGGAGTCACACGGGGAGACCTGGAGGAGCAGGGTTGTGTTTTGTCCTTGAGAGCCTCATTAATGTTCCCCACTGCAGCACCTCCACAAATAAACAGCAAACACATCAAGGTCTTGAGGTGATCTTTGCCTCTTTGTTGTTTCCAATGATGCAGGACTTTTGATTCTGTCAGCAATAACGAGGACAAGGCATGATGAAATAAAGTTATTTCAAGATCCATTTCAAGATTCCAATAATTATTATAAAACATGTTTGTGTATGATGAGTAAAAGGCAGTGTCCATTAACACTAGGGCACATAGTCAAGCATGCTGGCAGAGGCTATTTCCACTAACTCCACCCACTACTGTTCAGCCAATTTGCCCTTAGTACAAATAGCATATCACTTTTATTTACACTATATGTGTGAATAGTATCTATTCCTATTTGCACCAAGTAAACAACAAGCTATTAATTCCCATTAATGCAGTACTTGGTGCAAACAGTATCTACTACTATTTACTCTTAAGGTGCTCTAAGCGATGTCACACGTTTTTTAGCCCGAAACATATTTTGTCACATACAGCAAACATCTCCGCACTATCCGCTAGCTGCCTGTCCCCTGAACACACTGTAAAAAACGCTGTCTCTGTAGACAGCCCAGGCTCTACAAACGCCAACAAAAACAAACTGGTCATATAACAAACTGGAAACATAACAAACAGTGTTCCAGCCAATAACAGACAAGAATGATTTGGGGGTGTGGGTGGGGGGGTTAGTGCACGTGGAACGGAAGGGAGGGAGGGGGAGGGGACGGGATGAGGAGGAGGGAGGGTCTAGCTAGCCTCCGTTTTGTTTGACAATACTTCGAACGTCAACAAGAAGTGACATCACCCAACATCGCTTAGAGCACCTTTAAATAGCAGCTACCTTCTTTACATAGAGTAAATAGAAGTTACCAGAAAAATGTCACATCAAGATGCACCAAAGATGTATTTAGAAGAAGAAAAAAAAGATATCAAGAATTGATTCAATTAATCCAAGCATATCTTGGGTCAGTAAGATTATTCTTTTTTTAAAGAAATAACAAATAATTATTCTCAAGGGTGCATTAAACTGATTAAAAGTTACAGTTAAGACATTTATAAAGTTACAAAAAATATTAAGCAGCACAGCTGTTTCCAACATTTATCAGAATTGTTTCTTGAAGACTGAACACTGATACACTGAAGACTGGAGTAATGATGCTGAAAATTCAGCTTTGCCATCACAGGAATAATAAATTACATTTTAAAATATATTCAAATAGAAAAAAAAAACATTTTAAATTGTAATAGCATTTCACAAAATTACAGTTTTTACTGTATTTTTTATCAAATAAATTCACCCTTGGTGAGCAGAAGAGACTTTTTAAAAAACAATTTTACAGACCTCAAACTTTTAAATGGTAATGAATACAAGACTTATCAGCCATAGCATCATAAACACATTACAACTTGCAATGTTTCCATCCAACCATCTGACCAACCATCAATCTTTACATATATTGTTATAGTCACATATCTCAAAAAAGCATACAAAAACTATTTGCAGGTGAAAACAGATGTACATGTGTGAAGAGTGAATACACATGTGTGAGTAACACTCAGAGAAAGCATGGGAAGGGATTAGTGTGAGTGCAGAACAATCACTCCCATAATCTCAGCTTTAATCAGAGCAGCGCTCGCTATAAGCCATCACAGAGGCAGAGAGGTTAGTCAGGAGGTTCATACAGGATGACCTGAAGATGGAAGGAAGCAACAAAACTACAGCAAATTGGAAGGTTCAAGAAGCTCTTTGATCATGACACAGCTAAATCCCCTCTACTACAATCAGTCTCTGGTTTCTGTCTGTCTCTCCCCTCCCCCTGCACAGCTTTGGGATAAAGTTATAAGTCATCAGCAGTCACAAACACATTTGAGATTTTGAAACGGATTTAAATTGACGAATAAATGCGTGTCCTAGACACTTCGGTGGCACATGCAAAACAATACATGACACAGCTTCTCTTCCTCTACCACCTAAACACTACTAAGATGATAAAATAGATGCAATGAATAAAACACCAATACCAATTCAATAGACAGGTAAATTCAAGAAAAAAAACCAATTGAAACTCAGTATACAAATATTACAATGATGTCATTTCTGAAGGTGAATAGACTAACAATGGAAGTCAATAGGAGACTTAATAGGAGAATTATAAAGCAGACGTGCAACAACCTACAAAACAAAGTTTAACGTTAAGCTATTCAAGTTGAATAAATGGAAAAACATTGTGAGAAAGAATAAGAAATATTTCCGACTAAATATATGTCAACTACAAAATTTGGGTAAATGGGAAGTGCGTAGTACAGCTTGAGAAACGTTAAAAGAGTCTACTTTTTCCATTCTAAAATTTAATTCCGCTTCAGATGTGAAATCTCTCAAGGGTGAACCCCTTTTCTCCAGATATCTACTTGCGTGGCGTCTGCTTGGGATTACAGACACACACACACACACACACACACACACACACATACATAGCTCACCTTGAAATAGTTTTAGAAGGAGTGCTACTTAACACTCCACTCATTCTGAGAGAGAGAAAAAAAGCTTCTGGTACTCACACACAAAAACACTCTGCTTGCTAAAAGGCAAACAGTGGCCTCATTTACGTTAAGACAGGGTTGAAGGTGCCTGGGAAGAAAAATGCCAACCTGTTCCTATACACACTCCATCTCTGTTCACAGAGTGTTTGTTGGCTCCCTGTCAGCCAGTGCAAAAAGCAGGCCTGTGATTCTCAAATGGTTTTATTGCAGGACCTGGATTTGACATTGAACATCAGTAGTGACATAACGTAGTACCAAAACTGTTTATCACAGTAAAGTAATAGAAATTAAAAGGGTATATTGAACATTAGAATTACAATAATCGGCAAAGACCCAACAATTCACAAAACATTCACAACACACGAAAACTAACAGTTCTGTACGGAAGCCCTGAACCGCAACGTAAAAAAAAAATCTAGCATTTCGAGATTAAAGTCGAAACCTTTCGAGATTAAAGTCGAAACCTTTCGAGATTAAAGTCGAAACCTTTCGAGATTAAAATCGAAACATTTCGAGATTAAAGTCGAAACATTTCGAGATTAAAGTCGAAACATTTCCAGATTAAAGTCGAAACCTTTCGAGATTAAAGTCGAAACCTTTCGAGATTAAAGTCGAAACATTTCGAGATTAAAGTCGAAACATTACGATAATACAGTCTTCCATAGAAGTGTGTGCATTCATAACAGTGCGCGTCCACTCTGGCTCAGAGCGCGCGTGTGTGTGTGTGTAAAGAAACGCACTTGTGAAGTCGAACTGCCATGGATCAACACAAAATAGTAGATTTTATCTGGGCTTTCAACAAAATTCTACACAGGTGCTAATCTACCAACAAGAATTACCATGGCGTTTCCTATAGACGAGCGCACAGACTCCACCGGAGTAGGTATCACAATCTGGTCCAAACTTTATGTGGCTTTATGTGTTTTTGAGGTGTTTTCGTGCTCGTCTAGGCAACACTATCTGGGTCGAGAACACAACAGTAACCGTTCTGTCTCCCTCTTCACCGTAAATACGTTCTGCATACATTGTAAGTGCATCATTCTATATCCAATCATTTGGCCGGATCCCGTGATTTTCTCAGATTTAATAACCACTAATGGTGGTTGAGGAGAGATTCTCTGATATGATTGTAAAGCGCTTTGAGTGTAGGCCTAGTAGACATATGAAAGCGCTATATTCATTCATTCATTCATTCATTCATTCATAAAGCTGGATATCTCCATCCAGTCTGAAAAGTGTTTTCCGGGTTGGTTTTCCTATAGGCTAAAGTCTATTCCGGCACAGTATATTTTATAACGTCCTGTTATGGTAGCCTAATGCTGGTAGATTGGCACCTGTTGAATTTCCTTTTGTTGAAACAAAACACACACACAAACAGTGTGAAACACTCGCTATGCACCATTATGAATGCCTGTGTGTGCGGCAATGTGAAACAATGGCAAGCACACACGCAACTTCTACGGAAGACTGTATTCTCGAAATATTTCGACTTTAATCTCGAAATGTTTCGACTAATCTCGAAATGCTAGATTTACATTGTGGTTCAGGGCTTCCGTAGTTCTGTAAATAAAAAAACAACAGAAGAAATGTAATTTACATGTGTAAATCCTAACTATGCCTATATACTATAATACAGTATATAGGTGGGGTTTTCAAACTTTTTCATGCAAAGCATCCTCAAATATTATGAAACCCTTGTGAGGCACCCACTTCCAAAAATGTTACCATTTATTTTATAATATTTTTATACATGTATTCATTATATATATATTCAATATTTATTGAATATTTATTACATACAAAAAAATCTTATAAAAAAATAAATATATATACCTATCCAGATCATGTCAGCAGATCAAGTAGCAGATAATTTTTCTACACTATAGTAATGCTAGATGTTTACACCAGGACAATAAGAAACAAAGAATTTTTAATCACATGGAATTAAGCACCTGGTATCCATATACCAGTTCCCTACCAGAACAAACCCATTTTGGGGTCATAACCAACCACTGAGAATCAGAATCACTGTCCTAATCCAGTAGAACACTAAAAACAAGAGCAGTAACTAGAATCACACAGTATATTTGTGAGTGCGTGTAGTTGTTTGACCCCTTGTAGGATCCAAACAGTTCCTGAAACTCATCATCTATAATCTGTATGTGCAGACATCGAACACTTAAATATATACAGGCTGTTTGATTTGTGTCTCCATATGTATGCGTGTCCTGTACAGTAGTGAAAAGAGAAAGGCAGCGGTAGCCACCGGCTGTCAGGTGATGAGAAATGAGAGAGGTCACAGTGCTGAAACATTAACCCACCAGACCTCTCGCCCCCGCTGCGAAGAGGCCAGTTCCCGCTGACCACAGCCTAGAGTCCAACACTCACCGGCGGGGAGCACAGACAGCATGATGAGGGGGTGCTGGAGGCTCGCTTCAGAAAAGGGCAGGTTGTGTACCCTTGGGGCCTAGACAGCTGTCATACACCATAGTATACACGGTACAGAAGCACATGTACAAGGACACACACTTATACAAAGGGGGAAAGTGCAGCAGAGGGTGAGAACAACAGAGCTGGGGCTACAGGGAAAGAGGAAAGAGAGTTGACAGGGGTTGTCCCACTTGACCGCTCTGTCTGCTGAAGTGATGAAAGCCACCAGGACAGGGTGTAGATATAACACGTGTGCACATACTACACTGTGTCCAAACCACGTTCCAGTGACAAGCAATTTGTCTGTCTACACTGAAAGAGAATATTCTGTGTGACGGGGCACAATGACCTATTTTTAACCTACATTTAATATTCAGTTATCTGAAGTGGGATTTTTAATGAGAGCTACTGAACAGGCTCTCGCAGGAAATAAAATAAATAAATAAAAATAAAACCAACCGCTTGTTGCAGCTGGTTAGGACAAAACAAAGTATAGAGGGTTAACTTTCAACGCTTTTGTTTTATCATGTCATATCTGATTGTCACATGTCTGTCAGCTTATTTAAAAAAGGAATGTCCAATAAACTGCCTGCTTAAATTTCACAGTTTAGCTGAGTAACAGCTGAGTCGATTTATTGATGCTATTTGAAATGTTGTAGGAAAGCATAGATAGTAATTATAAAATATAAATAAGAAAAAATACGCAAAGTTTGAATGATGCAATGGCACATTATTAAAAGTTTTTAAAGGGTCCATGGTCTATTCTTCTGGAGTGTTTGATTTCTTCCTCCTAGAAATCCATCTAACACCAAAAACTGTCCAGCCCATTTTAAACCCCCTTTCTGGCCTTTAGAATTAAATAGCCTATTCTGGCTATATATGTTAAAGTCTGCATAGTGCACTGAAACTCCAAAAAAAGCTCTAAAAAAATTGTTTTCCATATTTCACAAGGTGGATCAATGGTTAAACAAATAGAACAATATTGAAAGAGGCCATATAGTCATAAATAGTCATTTTTAAAATAAAAGAAATTAAACCGGTTCTTCCTTTCTCTATTTTCTGCATTTCCCTTCTGCTCAAGCTTGTGTACTACTCTCATACTGGGAACTTGGCATTGTGTACTGTTGCGTTATTCTTAATTTGTTGGTTGCATCTGCTAAATGACAAAACATACACGTAAATGTACAAATGCTATGTGTGTGTTGCTATTGTGTACTCTAAACCTAAATTTGCAGAGGTGAGACCAAGTCATTGTTTTGCAAGTCACAAGTAAGTCTCGAGTCTTTGCATTCAAGTCCCAAGTCAAGTCCCGAGTCAAGACAGACAAGTCCAAGTCAAGTTGCAAGTCCTCGAGTTTAAGCTTCAAGTCTTAAACAAGTCATTAGTGCTTTTTGCACAAATTACTGTCTCAGTGTTAATTACTATAGTAAATGAAATGTATACTAATTTACATCAGAAAGGCTTTTAAAATATGATATAATATAATAATATATAATATTATCAAATTTATTGTGGCAATGCAGATTTAAAACAACCCTGTATCACATGAAATACGTTCTGAGGAAACTATTTTGCAAATCGCAATTACGTTACATGCCAACATATAAGCAGTGCTATTACGTTGGTCCTTAACCTAATACAGTAGCCTGGTCTCATTGTTAATACGTAGGTATTAATACGTTATTTTCAAAGATAGAAAACGTACGTTTTTATACGTTTGGATAGATGCTGAAACGTATAATATTGACGTATTTGCAACATTTAAACGTAACATTATTACGTTTTTACAGCTACAAAACGTTAACTATTTACGTATATTTCATATCCTAAAGATATCTGTATACTTTCACTTTTAAAGATAAATGTAACAAGATCCCTTAATCCTACTCCCAAAACCTAAACATATCCATTTTATACAGAATATAAAAAGGATAAAACGTAATGGACAGAGATGTGTAGCTAGGTAAATGGCAGTTTTATTATCAATATAGCATTAAAGAATATTTTGAGCCACTAACGTTAATCCTACTCCTACCCCTAAACCTACCCATAACCATTCCTTAAAACTACGTAGGCTAACACAATTATGAAGAAGAAAAAAACATAACAGACAGACAAGTATACATTTCACAATAATTTATTTATTGCGAAAATGTCAAAACCGGTAACGTTAACATTACCAAAAGTCGTTCACGTGATGATGCGTTGCAGTCAAAGTCCTCTCTGGCAGTATTATAGTAGCTGTGTATGAGGTACAGATCAGAATTTAAGTTATTAACGTTAATCCATGAAAATGTTAACCCGATTTCGGTTCGCTCTCTGAAGGCGCACGCGCTTCTCCATTTCAAATGTACTACACCGACTGAAACACGGAATGTCGCAATCTGTGACGAGGCAGACAGGAGCCAATGAGCGTTTGTTATCACGGCCATAAAACATGTCGTAACGCTTCTTGAAGGCGCGTTTTTTGAATTTGAATTCATCACCAGCGCGGGATAGATTTGACGTTTGCGGTCGCTGCTGAGAAATGAAGATGAAGATCACTGGATAAAAGGCTGAATTTGGATCTGTTTCTTGCAAACAACGTATGGATTCTAGGATTTGGATTACATCCAAATAAAATGTATGTCTTTTGTGAATGTATCAGTATGTTGTGTTTTATTGGAGAAAATGCTTTTTGTGTAAATACACTAAATACTACAAAATGGTTAAACGGTTAAACGTGTATTCTTGAAAAGTGTGAATGCAATAGAGTCAAAACATTTATGCCACGATTATGCATAAATAGTAATACGTACACATTTCTACGTCGGTAGATTTGTTCATACGTAAATAAATTACGTTTTTGTGCTGCTACGTGTGAAAAGAAACCTGCTTTTGATGTATTATGTTCAGGACAAACATAATAGCACTGCAATAGATTGGCTATATTACGTTAAGGACCAACGTAATAGCACTGCTTATATGTTGGCATGTAACGTAATTGCGATTTGCAAAATAGTTTCCTCAGAACGTATTTCATGTGATACAGGGTTGATTTAAAAATAAAAAAAAAATAAAAGTAACTGTTCATTGGGAAAATTAATCGTGATTTGCTACACATTAAGTTAAGTAAAATTAAGTAAAATATTGAGTCCCTGGTTAAATTATTTTGTTAACGCGACAGTAATTGTACTAGAACATTCCTATTTCTATGGCGACGTATCAAGCGCCACGTGACACTTTTTGGGCAAATCCATCCATTTCTCCCGAAAGACATGAAAGTGAGTGGCTGGTGAACAGGGAGAAGACTTTATAGTTACCTATAGGCTAAAATGTGCGTTTGTTGTGGGGGGGAAATAACATGTCTCAAAATTACATTTGAAAGGTTTATTATTTCCGCTTACTTAGATATCAGTGTGTTTTTTTTTCTCAAATTATAAATGGTTCGCTAGTACTTGTGTATTTAAATGCCTGAAAAAGAAAAAAGAAAACATTATTTGGTCGAAAACTGTCTGAACGTGTGATAATAAATGACAACTGACTCGCGCTGCTGAACACACTCCATCACGCGCTCTCTGGCTCAGTGCCAAACGTGCGAAAACAGCGCTAATCAGCGCTGTGATCATGCGTCAATGATCAGTGGTGGAGGAAGTACTGAGTCTCAGTACTTAAGTAAAAGTACAAATAACCAGAGACATATTTACTTTAGTAAAAGTAGAAGTACCACAATGACAATCCTACTTAAGTAAAAAGTACCTGATTTTAAATGTACTTTAAGTATTAAAAGTAAAAGTACTTGCATAATTTTTTTTTTCTCTTAATGTATATTCTAATGATTAATAAAACAGTTAATTCTAACTCATTCAACCTAATAGCCTACTCGTATAATGATGTTCAATAATGATGGATTTATTTTTTAAGTTTTTGTCACCATTTCTGAACAAGCTTGCAATTAGGCAATACACACATCAAGCTTACTATATCCTTACTATATACTAGTATTTGACGGCGTTTGGCTGTAAACGCGATTAATATATGGCGTAATTCTGAACCTCTTGCCTTGCCATACTAATCCTAACCAAACGTATAATTCACACGCACCCCACACCACTACTAAACCTACCCATGCGTACCATATGCACGTAAAAAAATAATTTTCACGTATAAATTGCACGATAAACACTGCGTGCTATAGAGACGCATTTAGTGTGACCGGGTTCATATATCTATGGCAACCAAACTTCACTGGTGAGTGGTGAGACAAACGTGCGACGAACGGACGGTCAGGATGACGTTTTGGCAGGAAAAACTGTTCAGAAAATGTAACGAAAATGTCACAGAATATAGTAGAAATGTACTGGAGTAGAAAGTATAATAATTGCTGCAAAATGTAACGAAGTAAAAGTAAAAAGTATGCACTATTGATTCTACTTAAGTAAAGTACAGATACGTGAAAAATGTAGGCCTACTTAAGTAAAGTAACGAAGTATTTATACTTCGTTACATTCCACCACTGTCAATGATACAGTGCTATACTACAGTCAGTGATTATTACAACTCTGATCTGTGGTTTTAGAAGGTAGGTCAAGTCTTTCCAAGTCACAGGGCTCAAGTCCGAGTCAAGTCGCGAGTCATTGTTGTCAAAGTCTAAGTCGAGTTGCAAGTTATCTTTGAATATGTCAAGTCAAGTCGCAAGTCATCAAATTTGGGACTCGAGTCCAAGTCAAGTCCAAGTCATGCGACTCGAGTCCACAACCCTGTAAATTTGTATTGCAATTGCAAATAATTCATTTTCTCTTTGTTTCTCTCCTTTCATCTCTCTCCATCACCAGCTCACTCACTGCCATGAAAATAGAATGATTGAAGAGGTCATGAATGATTAAGAGAGAGTGATGAGCTGAGAAGAGTGTAATGACAGAGAGAAAATCCTATATTTAAAAGCAAAGCATTCAGCCCAACAGTTTACATTCCAGTGCAGCCATTACCCGACAGGTGTCATCACCCTCATGCCCTTCAAAGCTTAGAAACAGATCCACACAACTAAACACACATACACATATTACTTTCTGTCTATAATTAAAGTTCTTATCAGTCTCTTATGTGTGCAAGTAGAAATGGAAGCTTACGTGTTAATTCTACCCGAAATTAATTCTATACCAGTAATTCTTCTATTCACTCATTGATCAATCATAATGTAGCTTGGGAAATTTGCATTCACTCTCGATCAACTATCGAATCAATTTAATGTATACCTTTTCAGAAGAATCATAAATGTTATTGGATTAATGTTAATGAAAAATAAATATAATGTGAAATATTATATCAAACCACATCATTAAGCTCTTGAAGCTTTTTTGCCTTTTGGATGGTTTATTAATTTATCTTATTAGCCTACTGAAAAATAAAGAGATAAATGTAAACAGCCCTCCTTTTGTTTATTTACACATCAAATCTCTGTCTCACTGTTTTTCCCGCATTTGCTGAAAACAACACCTGACAAAGGAACTGCACTGAAATCTGAAGTTGAATGGGTTCAGAAAGAGCAGTTCATTGATATAAA
The DNA here is from genome assembly GCA_030578255.1 of Tiaroga cobitis. Taxonomy (NCBI): domain Eukaryota; kingdom Metazoa; phylum Chordata; class Actinopteri; order Cypriniformes; family Leuciscidae; genus Tiaroga; species Tiaroga cobitis. Next base: position 21,855,729 of record CM060593.1, on the reverse strand, counting down.
TCTCATTCAACACCATTTTTGTACCTACTGAGAAGGTAAATACTGCATGCAGTTATACTGGCAACTTTTCCAGAGTAGATGTTGGACTCAAATAACTGGTGTAAACCGGTTCATTTGTCTTCGCTCAATCAGAGAAGGCTAATAAAAATGGTAAAAAGTGTACTTATACGTTAGCTAAACGTACGGTCAGGGCCGTCCATAAGGGGGGATAAAGGGGAACGTTTTCTGGGGCCCAGCCGCTAGGGGGGGCCCATGCAGTCCAGAAATAATTATGTTCATCCTAAATGTTATCATATTTTATTTTAAACCAAAATAGCACCATTTGTTGTTGAAAGTGAGAAAAAAAATGCATTTTTTTTAATGTTGCTTGAGTAAAATGTAGCCTGTGTCATAATGAAAGACCCCTCTCCTGAAAATGGTCTGAGTAGGCTATTTTTTGTTGTACGTAACGCAAAGTCAAAACACCATGCTTCGCGCCAGTTCGCGGTCAGCAGCTCAAGTGAGTGACACACGATGGAGTGTGCGATTGACACGGTAAGACCATAGACAGTAAAAGAAAAAGTAAAACCTATTGCTCACCACCTCCCCGGTGTGATTGAAGCAATCGATTGCCTAAAATCGTCCTGTAAATTATCTAATGAGGCCTTATCAGATGCGCGAGGACTGAGAGAATATTTCATGTCATTTACAGCAGTTGTCATGTGCACTGTCTGGCTAAAACTACTCCAACATATCGAAGATAGGATGGAATTTGCTTCCGCAGAGTGGCAGCCTTATGGTGTGTTCACACTAGGGCTGTCACTTTTGTGAAAAAATCCTGTTCGATTTTTGATACGTAAGTGTTCATTGAATCGATTGTAAAATCGATTTTCCATGTCTAAAGACGTTTCCATTTTCATCACCAAATATAGGCAAATCCACGGACATCTAACAGGCATTAGGACGAGCGTAAAGAGGGCGCTTGAGACGTATAAGTCAGCAATATTTCTGATGATTTATTGGCGTTAAGTTTCGTGCACAATGACAAACAGGAGCGCAACATTCAGGGATTGAAATTAACACCCTCCGACTCGCCAAATGCGGGTAAAAATGAACTTTGGCCGGTAACGCGGTCAAATCACGAGCCGATCTGGCGTGTTTCTATGTTTACTCACTTTCTTTGCTGTGGAAGTTCGTGTAAGCCAAATCTGCGCGGATTTAGCGCAAATACGCATCTCGTGAGTCCTCATGATATAAATACAGCGTATAGCGCAGAATCTGCGCATTTCTGGCTTACTTGAACACACACGTCACTAAGCAACAAATAACGGCGCGCTTGTTCACTTGCATTGAAGTAATAGCGAATATTAAAAAGCATTTGGTTAACAGAAAAGACATTGTTATTTTCCAACATCCTACATGTTCTATGTACTGTATTGATCTGTCCACCTAAAACACATTATAAAAAAAAATAAAAAAAAAGGGCCGTTAAAATCGATGCTCTATTTTCGTTTTCGATACTTGTGTTGGTTGGTCCGATCGATTGTGCAATCGATTTTCGAACGTAAAGTGACAGCCCTAGTTCACACCGAACGCGAATAGAGCGTCAAATACGCGTCTATCGCGTCTAGTTAAGCCTAGTTCACACTACAGGATTTTAAGCCCGATTTAAGCCCGATTTGCAAATCGTTGAGCTCGCTGACAGGTCAGGGTGTTATCGCGTGCAAATCGCGGGGGATTAGCGGACGATGGACGCTCGCAAATCTGTTAGTATGAAAGAGTCAACAACGCATCAAAGACGCTCGCAGACGCGTCGCCGAGCCCAGAAAAATATCTAGCATGCTAGATATCCAGAACTGTCACACGACTCAACCTCAGTGATATGAGCTACAGCCAATCAGAGCAAGGCATGGGTTGCTCCAATCAGAGCAAGGCATGGGTCTTCGTCTTCTTCGCTGGGTATTGGCGCGCGTGCTGTTTCGCGTCATTTCCGGTGCGTTTTATCGCGTGATTTTTCGTGACAAAACGTGGTTTGTAGACAAGATAGAATCGTTGGGTGACAGAGTTGTTGTCAACTCATGTAGTGCGTTACCTCCTGTTGCGGATCAATCACTTTGTGTCGTTTGGTGTGAACAGCTCAACAACTTGAACACTCCTGATTTCACAGAGAGCAAGTCATGTAGTGTGAACCGCACAGTTCAGCCCGACGTTTTAAAATCATGTAGTGTGAACTAGGCTTTAGACGCTTGAACATTCGCTCGAGTTCAAATTTTTCAACTTGCACGGAAGACATTCGCGGCAAACGCGTCGCCCAATTCGCGTCATTCGCAACGCCCGGCGCGAATGATGCGTCTATGTTGTTGGACAGGTCGCGGGATGTTGGACAGGTCGCGGGAATGGGGTTGTTTCATGACAATTTTCTTCTTTTTTTTTTCATTGGTTGTTGCGTTAAATCGTACCCAGATACAATAGTGCTATTTTCTGATTGGCTTTTGTGTAGCTCGACTAACAACACAGGGGAGACGCGCTTGATTCCTGCCGGTCCAAAGTGAGAGCAGCGCGGCCAGAGACAATGATTTTGTGATTTTCTCACTCTTCACGCTATATCCTGATAGCTGGCATACTCACTTGTGTGGTCTGTATACTTATTTGAAACTGGACTTTTACAACCCCTTGCCAACAAATCAAAAAGCATATTTGTATTCATAAATCAGTTCTGTTCGTATTTTATAACTGAGACCAGTTGATGGACTGAATCTACAGAAGTGGAGAAAGCAAGTCACAATGCATACTAGTCACAATCGCTGCAGAAAGGGCAGTGCATAAACATCATCTTGCCCCAGCTGAGTGCATTTCTTCCCGGTGTGATTTATTTGTTTGCGCCGCCTGCCGCAGCGGCTGTTCAGGAACACAAGAAGTTTATCAACATCCAGTAAACGTCAAGACCAACATAGCTCGCCTTGGAGTAGGAAAGTGGTTTGTTAAATAAAGGGGCCATGAACTTTGAAATCAAATTTTTCTTGAGCTTTTTACATATAAGGGGTAATTGTATTATACTAATATCTGAAAACTTCCTTGTTGGTACAAAAAACACTTTTATTGTTACCAAGCCCAGCGAACGACTCGTCCTGGAATGTGCCTCTTTATGATGTAATAAGGTAGTGAAAGACCACCTTTGCAGAAGAAAATCAACACCTTCATCGTTGGAACTTTGGCCCCGCCCACTGGCGTGTTGAGATGACGAGAGGAGAGCTATACGCTGATTTCACGCAGCCGCCATTTTGAAATCGAAAGCGAGGCTCCGGTGAGAAGAACCCCGGAAGTACAGATAGACAACAATGCCTTGGACTACCAACCTGAAGCTGCTGCCGCGATTTACACTATTGGATGTTAATATCCAATATAGGATATGTATATAGTTCGTTCCTGCTTCTTTTTTTTAACGTTCTGAATTACATAAAAAAAAAAAAAAAAAAATTATAAATGAATTTCACTGTATATAGCCTAAAGTATGAAAGAAATGTATGTACGTTTTTAGAATAACTCATTTCTACATTAAACACAACAATACGCCATCGCATTCGCGACTCTCCTATGATTAAAGGCGACACCTCCGGTTTTCTTCCCACTGGAGCCATTTCAAAATGCCGGCTGCGTGAAATCAGCGTATACAGGATGGACCACAAATAACATTAACTTCCAAAAGATCCTAAGAATGTGATTATTTCATTTATTTTCAACCATGTGAATGTCTCAGTTGAGCATTATGTATTTTTATGCGCTAAATTTCACTGTGGATTCTTTGGTAAAACAGTCGCAATTTTGGCACAGGCTTTGTAAACAGAATTTTACGATATAGACTCGACAGTTATGGCACAACATGTAAGTAAGTAACTGTTAATTCTAATGCCTGATCTGTGACCAGTGATTTCTGATATGTAATGATTCATGTACAGTCAGATGATCTTTGTCTATGTGCCAGTAAATCAAACCAGTGAGTGACTTGATGGTCTAATGTGAACGGTCTTCACATTGTTTTTCTTAGTAAGATGAGAATAATCTGTTATTTAAACTGCGATTAAATTCGATATAGAACGCGATCAAAGAACACTCCTTTTGCAATCACTGGAGCTGTCAATCAAACAGTGCTTGTTTATCAGTGACTGAGTTATGGACTCGCATCAAAACTCCCGTGATAATCAACGAACATCTTTTTTACATTGTGTTTCCACTGTTAGTTTTGAATGATGAAAGCATTCGTTAGTGTGCAGAAATCGAGTTGCAATGACAAGATCACATTCATGCTGACATGTCTGTGATTAGCTACAATGCTCATCACTGCAACCTTTCATGCCACAATATATATATAATGTCATAGATCATCACGTCAACACTTTCAACACTTAAATCACATAAATCAACACTTTACTCAATTAGTTAACCTTGAGAGCTGTAATAGTAAAAGCATGCTAAAAGTTTTCGAGAGGGTTCCACTTGTAATACTTATTTCATATGCAAAGATATCAGCCAATCACAGGAGTGGGCGTTTACACTGAAGTCTCAGAGGATAAAATCAGGATAGGAAAAATGCTTTTTATTTCTAATTTATGATAATTTTTGATGTAAAAATCATAGTAACATTATAAATGCACCACAGGAAAAATGATCAAATAATGCAGTTCATGACCCCTTTAATGCTGAGCAAAGATCCTTAAAGTCCCTGTAAAGGCAATTCTAAAAAAAAAATTCTAAACCCATTATAAATGTTAGAAATGTATTGCTAAAACATATTACCGTGCAAAGACTGTGAATTACTGAATTGTGGAGTTAGAACGTTAAACAGTTTTTCACCATTGCTATTTTCTGGATTTTTTGGGCGCCGCTAAAACGGGGCTCGATGACAGACTGGAGCCCCTGAGCTCGTGGACACGCCCCTACTTGATGAAGCACTGAGGCAACTGAGGCTGACCCCTCCCCTAACAATAGAGCACATTCGCATCAGTTCGCCACTCAATCGCGAGTTACTGTCCTATTAGTTACTACAGCCTACAGTTTGCTAGCTAGCTATGCCTTCGACGCGGAAATGCGTAGGCTACTACCTGGATGCGATCATGTACTAAACAGATCGGTGTCTTTATTTAAATTTCCTAAAAACGATCACATCAAGTCAAGAAGAGGTGGATTAATTTTGTAAAGAGCCAACCTTGATGGAGAGCTGAGGATCACCGCCAATACCCGCCTCTGTAGTGATCATTTTACACGGGATAGATTTATAAACTTTCGCCGGAGACAACTGGCATTCACTGCTAATCCGCTGTTACTGGTGAAGGGGCCGAACCGACTATCTCCCGCCTCAGCCTTCATCCCCCTGTCCCGAAAGCAGTATCACCTAATATCACCGTCGATAGCTTTCCCGCGAGTGGGCGTGGTTTCAGCACAGCCAGCGGACATGCCCCCAGCGTTTGAGAGCAGAGTATACTGCTAATTTTTTTTAAAGATTTTGATAGCTTATTTTATGTAGTTGGCAGCTTTTTTTATCATTCAAATTTGGCTGGGTGGCTAATAACACATTTTTCTGTGGTGTGACAAGCTCAGAACACATACTTAATTTTGACTTTACAGGGACTTTAAATCATCTTCTTAGAAGCAAAGGCCTTGAGCCTATAGAATGATGCACTTCCTCTCTTAGATCAAAATGTGACATTCGCGCAGCTCGTGGAGAAGAGGTGTATAATATTATTTAGAGTTATTGTGTTCTTCAAAATGTCTGTGCTTGAAAAAGCCCAAGCACTGCTTTAAATTGTGAGCAGTTTACGTCCTGATAAGTAACACAGCTTTTTATGTTCAATATCCATGACAGACACTGCAACCCACCTTCGCACGTTTCATGCATAATTAAAGAGCGAAATAGCGATGTTAAATAATGGTATTGAAAACAATTTAAAATGGTCAAACCCTTCAGAGTGGACAAATAAACTCAACTGGCTCTGATTCTATGCATCATCTCTCATATTGCCTCAAGAGAGAGATGAGCATCTCTGATCCGCACACCTGCTATGCGATGCTTTCACTCTCCCACTGTGAAATGTGGAAAATGGGTGTTCAGCAATTTAAAATTATGATTAAAGATAATAAGTGAATGAATGATTTGAAATGTAAATGGGATCCATTAAGACATCAGCATCTCCATAGAAATGAACATTTCTAATCCAAACTAATTCACCTAAATATAAATCAAAAGCAAAGACTGAGAGAGCACACCAACCAAATACACATTCAATGTGGACATAAGCAAATCAGAAAAAGGTGATCACATTTAAATCCATCCGACTGAATGTTTTTGCTCCTAGACGATTCATCCCAAGTACAGAAAGAAAACATGCAAGCAATGAGAGTCAGACCACATCAGTGAATCTGACTTATCTATCATGATGACCAATCCGCACTATACGTATCCTTGTCATGTTTTGGTTTGAGGTAGGGTTGTGGGTTAGTCCCGTCTCACAATGGTGGTAGAACATCCAGGACAAGTTGTGCAACACCCATTTTCAGCACATTTACTGGAAGTGCCCTGCTTTGTTTTCTGCCTGATACGATATGTTGTCATTTTTAAGATAAGTTTAAACCACAGGTGGGTCATCTTGAGCAGGTACATCAGATTTCCAGCACACTAACCAAATCAATATGCCAAATTACTGGAATTAATGTGTTAACTGTCCCCATAAATTTGATAAACTAAAGTATGAAAAAAAATATTAAAATACAGGTTATATTTTTTCTTAAATTATTAATGATGATGGAAAGCAAGACCCATTTCCCCTTAATCTGCTTGTACTAAAATCAACGAACTGAAAAATATGATAAATGTCAAGACACATTCATCATGACGGGGTAATAGCCTACTGCATGTCTGAAGCAATGAGATTGTGTGTGAAGCATTCACATCACAACAAGTTTCATCCATTTGCAGGATGCCAGGGGAATTTTGCCTGTTTTGACAGCAGAGTAAACATGGCAATTCTTTATCACAGAGCTCGGCGAAGGAACGACCAAAAAAATCGATTTATTCCCAAAATAATTCTTTCTAACAGTTATACTTTTTATACATTGTTTCTACATTCTTGCGATATAAGTTCATCACAGTCTGTATTTGACTACACAAGTATGATTGAGGAGTTCGTCAGACAGCATGTCACTCGCGCATCCAAACTTATCCTCCATTCGGTTTGGTCCCACACCTGCATTTTCAATCTAAACTAAGAGGCATAATGAAAGTATAGCGGATGAATGAAAGGGGTGCTTACCCGTACCGTTGCGTTTGCGAGTCTCTCCGTGGTCCTCCGAGGGGCCCAACATTACTAGCCTACTGTACTTCTCGCTCCCCGGTGTTCCCGAGCTGAGCTGAACCGATACTGAGCACCTCGCGGCTCGCGCAGCTCAACGGTCTCACCCGTGCGTCACAAACAAACGGCTCTCCAGGAAAGCGCGTGTCATTCACACTAACGGCGGCGCGCGTGAAAGCTCTTCCTCAGGGGAACTTTCAGACTTCTCTTCTTTCTTAAGTACTATCACACACTATTGTAGCTACAGAGTAGTGGTGTCCAGTTTAATTTTTCCAGCGAGATCCGCTTGATGTTTCTGGATTAAAGACTTTTATAATTATACAACAAGCTAAAATTAGATTAAGGTAGCCTACTACAAAATAAAACTTGGTTATATCAAAATCTCAAGTTTTAAACAAGTGTTCGACCTTTATTATTAATCACCTGACCTCACGTACCCTTTTGGACCAATAATGCACTGCTGCCTTTCCTCGCTTAATTAACGTTATGTGGTCGAGGATGGGGTCTCCCCCCGCCCAAATTTATTCACTGTCCTCAAAAAAAAAAAACTTAATACCTATATATTTGATGTATTACCGATTTTGTAGTTTTAATTATATTTTTAATGGCTAATCTTTTTATCCATAAATGTAGAATCTTTTTTTTTTTTTTAAATCTCTCCCGTTTGTAGTCTTTAAGAATTATTTGGTTTATATATCCAATGTTCAATATCCAATGTTCAATGGATATGAAAGTCCTATCAAAAATAATAAAAACATAATTTATCATTTGTTAATATCTTTGTGATATTATTTATTATTTTGAGTCTGTGCAGATATTTATTTTTATAGCCTTTTCTCTTTTTTAATATTACTTTCTGTTAGAATGCCGAGAAAGCTGATTGGAATTTAAACGCTATCTTGTAATATTTTTGTTTTTCTTTATAAAAAAGACATTAGTCAGGATAGATGATATTGAATTTTACACAGATAAAAATAAGGTGGTGAGGTATAGACTTGCAGTCTTTACAATGGCATGCATTGTATAAAAATAACGTAATAATTTTACTAACTTTAACTGTAACTCACAACTCAAAATGATTTTTTGTCTGTTGATATTGTTTTGGGAAGATGTTTTGTCATTTGAAATTTTGGCATGTTTTTAAACAACATACAATCCATTGTACAGTACTTCTATCCCTCACAGCCTTGTTTTCATTCTGGTCAAAAATGAAACATAGTGCTACCCTGACAATGTAACATGTATTTCAATGTCTTTTTAGTTTCATTGTGTTTTGGTTCTGTTTTTCCTGTTCCTGTTTGCCTGTGTTCCGTGTCATTGTAAGATGACCTAAGGTGCGCTCCGATTGAAAGGGTCCCTATGCAGTGTTCACTGCTCCCTACACTCTGAGCATTGGATATCCATTGAAGTGGACTTTGCTAACAATAATCATTTTTGACTTTTGGTATGAAAATGTTAGCCTTACTGTTATCTATAAGGTAGTCAGTGTGCTCCAAAACAATGACAAAATTCCCATTTAGGTGATATAAGCATTCAAATCTTACAGTCTCTCACTTGCGTCAATATGGATCCATAATTTTAATGACATCACTCTGCACTTCAGCTCAAATTTTATGACCTGTTGGCTCCACCGAGTTCCCCTCGTCCCTCCGGCTCCGCCTTGATCAGACGTCGCTATGTCTCCCACCGTCATTCCCACCCTGGTCACTCCCTCTGTCATCTCCCCCAGTTTCCTGCACTTCGCTTACATCCGAAATCGCCCCCTAGACCCTCATTCACTATTCCCTACATTAGTCCACTAATACAGTTGATTTGAAGGAGTGAATGAAAACGAGTGAGCGAATTCGGACAGCCGTTGAGTGTACATCGGCTGTACACTCGTTATTGTGGTGCAATGTGGGATAGAATGCACTGTGTGCAATGTGAGTGCACTCAGTAATGTCAAAGTCCTTTTAGGCAAGTCATGCCACTTGGCCGTCATCTTGGCAACGCCTCCGGCCAGCTATTTCCATAGACAGTAAAAGAAATGGACACAGCGACCCCATTGATTTCAACGGAGAAAATTGAAGCCTGTTAAAAGCTGATAGCCAGGCGTACTGCGCAAGCTCAAACTGAGCCTGTCACGTGAGCAACCTGTATGTCTTCTATAGCTGTGCCGAGCGAAATCTGAATAATTCCCTTCCGAATCTCACAGAGACGGAGAGAGTGAGTATTAGCTGTCCATGAGGTAGCAGCAGGATCAACTTTATGACTCTCTATGGGCTTCTCCCTCGACTTTATGCCTCCACGTCCCCCCGATTGCCTGCGAGCTTCTCCTCCTGTCTATACGGTAATTTCTCTACTGTGCGACGGAGAGTCGATTCGTTATGACGCAATCGTTAGCCTATTTTTACAAAAACTGCTTCTACGGGGCCATAACGTAAGATACAAGGTAATGGAGCCTTTTATACATTGTCGTGTTTCTTTAGAAATAAATAATGGACAAATGGAGTCTTTGGACGCCTCAGATGTAAAGTTATTCGCTGTCAAAGTGACGCCAAAATGAATGGGAGTCAATGGGATGCTAACAGCAGGTGAAGTTCTGCTACAATGGCGGCTCCCGCGAGGCTTCAACTTCCGGCTGATGGATTACTTCCTTGGCTATTTCGGACTAACAAGACCAGGCTCCTATCTAAATGAATGGGCAGAGAGTCAGAACTGCACTTTCACTGGTCACCGGGACATAAAAACTGCTTGTATAGAAACAGCAGTAAAATATGATAAAAATCGCTGAAAAAGTTTGATGACTTTGCCCCAAAATAAGGTTTAAAAGGTCTTTTTCCCCACAAGTTATACGTTTACTACGTTTTCTCGTCTCCGCTGTCGCAAACCTCAACTGTGCGCATGCGTCAGTGGAACCAGACGATAGGCTTACATGTTTCCCGGCTTGACTGTTAAAAGCAGACGATTGGCTTTCCAGCGGGAGGGGCGGGGCATGTGCATACAACCGCGATCTTTGGCGTTACGGGTTTTCCCTATGTAGTTGTATTGAGGATTGAGGAAGTGGCATGTCTCTATTTAAATTGTCTCTGGTAATGTCCAGTATGGTTTTGGACACCACTACAAATGGCTGTCCACTAAAATAATACACAAATTTAAAGGTGTAAAGGGCGATTTTGGATTCAGCCATAGTGTGTGCCGGTTTGTTTCCCTTTAGTTACTGATTACGTTCATCTGTTGTTTATCTAGTTACCTCATTTACCTCTCCTTGTGTATTTAAGCCCTTAGTTCTCCTCAGTGTTTTGTCTTGCCTAAACGTTGCTTTTTCTGTTAGTGTTTATTAGTCCTGTTCATGTATTCTTAAAGGTGCTCTAAGCGATGTCACGCGTTTTTCAGGCCAAAACATTTTTTGTCACATACAGCAAACATCTCCGCACTATCCGCTAGCTGCCTGTCCCCTGAACACACTGTAAAGAAACGCGATCTCTGTAGACAGCCCAGGCTCCACAAACAACAACAAAAACAAACTGGGCTAACCCGCTCCACGAAACATGACAAACAGTTCCAGCCAATCACCGACAAGAAGGATGAGGAGGAGGGAGGGTCTAGCTAGCCTCCGTTTTGTTTGACAATACTTTAAACGTCAACAAGAAGTGACGTCACCCGACATCGCTTAAAGAACCTTTATGTGTCAGTTAAAGAATATATATTGAATTCTCCGTCGTAGTGGTTACTGACCAGCATATCGTCACAGACTAAGGTCTAACATAAAATTTCCCAATGTTGTTGTTTTTTAAGTTTGTATAATTTTACAAAATAAAACTATAAAGTTTTTGTACTATCGATTTTGTCTCATCCAAATTTAAAGCACTGCCTTCATGGCCTCTTAAGAAAATACCAATGCCACAGCAGACAAAATATATTACATACAAAAAAGGTAGATACACATATTGTAAGCACAGTTAGTCAGTTTCATTTTTTGTTTCTCAATTTTAACTGTTAAAGATGAGTTTAAATTAGCCAAATAAATACAGTAAATAGGCCAGGACTATATATTCCCGACCCATCAAATGTGTCAGTACCCCAGAATGACACCTCCGGCTCCTCCTGAGCTGAGTGGTCTGTGCCAAACTTTCCACATGCTGACCGGTTAGTGGTCATAAATTAAATGCACTCAATGTAAGCCCTATCAACACAACCTAATGCGCCTGGAGTCGGTATGGCAAGGTTTCCTCAAAACTCCCACCTCAAGGACAGCAAGATAAGCTGAAGAGTGTGACGATTACAAAGACTATCCCCACACATCCATAAAGGGCTCACCCTGCCCAACTGCTGCATGTGTGCCACTGTTTTGTCCGTGTTTAATGACCACAGTGACAACAGTTTTAAACCGAGCTGCTGAAAATAATATTTGTCACAACTGCTATAATCATCATCATGCTGTCAACGTTGTCATTAATCAGAATCGGATAATTTTGTTGAGGTCTGCCTACCGTGATTAATTTGTAATCTTAATATTGTGGGTGGGCCTACTCTTAAACAATGCATTCTGAAATTGTAATTGATTGGCTATCAACCTTATCAGAGCTCATCAAGAACTTTCTGAGACATCCATGGGGAAAATATTTATTCTTGCCTTTGCAGAAAAAGCCCTTTAAAATCAGAGTAGTATAAAAATTACTTCAGAATTCCATGTTAAAATGTAGATTAAACAACAAAGACATTGTGGTTTACTTTATATTGTCTTTCTAAAACTGGATAAATCAAAATTGGGCAAATCTAAAGCTCTATTTATACTAACAATTATTATTATTATTATTATTATTATTATTATTTTATTTTTTTACTTTTTATACTGCTTTTGGTCTTGCCTCAGGTAACTTTTGAGGATAAATATTTTAATGCTTTTGGATCGTGGTAGAATATCGTAGCTGTTTTTTTTGTTTGTTTGCTCATTTATTGCTTTCAGCACTTGATGGATGCTCTTATAAACACACTTAGAGCTTCACTTTTCTCTATTTTGACACTCTGATCAACCAACAACAAGCAGCCAACCAAAATAAAACTACAGTCCCACCCTGGAGCAGGACGAAACAGAATATCACACCCCACCTAACTGCACAATGTCAGCAAAATCAAAACATATCCAATCAGTATTGGCTTTCAAACCCAATCCACAGTTTCCATTTGAATCACCTGGTTTCTATGGTAACTGACAGTAAAGTGCACATCATGCTTTCAAACAGTGGGGACTTTCAAATTTAGAGTTGAATGGAGCCTTTTGATGGACTGTGAAGAGATTAAATTTAATGGATTGAAGGAAACGTGAAAGAACAAGACAAAGACAATAGAAGCTGAAGTCCAATGCTGTCTGGGTTGAACAAGGTGTTATATTAGTTTGATATAAAAGCTCTATGGTTGGGAGGAAAAACAGCTCTCTTCTACAATGTGTTTTTCTATGCTTTCTGAAAGTTGTTGGAAACCAAAGGATTGTTATCTGTCCATTGTTGTGGCAAAAATTCTCTTAAACATCATCACTGCGTAAGAGAACACTCGGAATCAAATTTATAAAAGAGAAGTATTTATTCTTGCAAGATTAGGCCCTGTCGCCAACACAGCAGTTAACCTGTGGAGTGAGACACTGAGACACAGAAATGGGCAATCTTTATACTGCTCTTCAAGGTCCTTTTCCCTGCAGAGTTTTCCACAGACAAAAGACCCATTACTGCTAGCTTTGATGTATCGCTAACTGACCCTTTAAGCCCCCCCAAACTAGATGACCTCCTGACCCACCTGTTTTCTAGTGTCTCGCTCACTCACTTCAGGTGTATAAACATACATAAATTTCAGAGAAGTTCCTCCTTCTCACATCAGACTGCAAATGATAAAACCATATGATATTCCTTTGCAATGTCCATGAGTAGTGTAATCAACGAGAGAGCAAACTGATGGAATGCACCCTCCATTACATCTCTTAGAAAGAGAGTGTTTAGATAGAGAGAGGGAGATGATTCATTTTCCTCATGCTTAAAGTCACTGCAAAGATTCCTGTCCCCAGTTTGAGCACATAGGCACACACACAACTAACGGTTTGTTCCAGCTGACCAGAATCCTTGTAAACACTTGAAACCACTCACGCCCCCATCAACCTCTAACTCTCCTCATTTTGATCTCCATCCACCCTGTTCCAAGATTATGTGGACAACTACTTAGACACTTGAGTTAGGTTGAGTTACTATGAACTGCATCTGATCATGAAATCATAAAGCTTCATAAAGCAGCTGTTGTCAACCAGGGGCCTGGGGCCCACTAGGGGGACTCAACTAACTTCCAAGGGGGCCAAAAATATTTTAAATGAGACAAAAAAATTAATAAAATAAGCTAAACAATTGAAAATCAAGATATAGTGTTTGTTTTTATTTACTTTCTAGTTATGCCCAGCTCTGACAAAATTGTATTGGGTCAAACTTGTGAGTGGGAGAAAGGGTATATTAGAGGTATAGGATACCACATAGATGTAGTGTAATAAAATAAACCCTAAAATGTGTATTATTTTGGGTGTATTTTTCCACTAGTCTTAAATCTATTTTGTTGTGTTTTAAATCAATGCTGAAAACGCTGTGGCATACAATTGCCCCTATAGGTTTTGAGACACTGATCAGTGTTGTTGTTGTTGTGTATTTATTGAGTCATTCTTAGACATGTAAAGCACTTTGGTCAACTTGTGTTGTTTTTAAACGTGCTCAACAAATAAATGTTGATTAATTAGTATGAAAGAAAAATAGCACAAAATCTGCAGTGAACAGAAAAAAAAAAAAAAGGTTTGCCTGTGTCTTGCCTTAAAAGAAGTCTGTGCTCCTGAACACAAAATGAGGTGGAAAGAGAACTACACTTATTGGCATTATGACCTAATTACACACACATTAGAGACTCTTTCACTTCCACTTTGCAAACCACGACAAAGACTTTCCTTTAGCAACACACATGATAATCACCCACTTAGGCAGGAAGCGACCGTCTGGCTAGCAAATCACAGTTTGTTTGTTTTTTCTTGTTTTTTGTCTTAGGGGTGGGGGTTTTTCATGTAATGGAAAATGTACTTTTATTATTACTGGGCTAAATTTATACATATGTATATATAAATACAGTCACGTGCAGGCAAGGCGAAGGCAAGGAAGAGGTGAGGTGGATAAATAACAGTCCACAGGAGATAACCAACAGAACAGCTTTACCAAAGCAAAGATAATACTGACAATGAGTTGAACTAAACTAAGGGCTTAAACAAATGGAACAAGTATCAGGTGCAAAAAACAATTACAAGTACAAGTACTCCACAGCAACTCTAGGGGTCGCTGTTTGACAAAAACGGAATTCCTGCATAGTGCACCTTTAAACAGTCTGATTCATTCAGTCTGCAATAATTAACAGCAGCAACAGTGTAGCAGTCCGCCAAGACTATATATATATATATATATATATACATATATATAAAATGCTTATTTATTATTTATAAAAATTTTCAATACAATCCATAACTGAGAAGTGAGAACCTAGATGGCACCTATTAGATGCTGCCAGAAGGCACTCTTCATTACCAGGATAAATTATCAGAATCAAGTATTCCAAAGACCCACGTATGAAAGCTTATCTCCGCCATTGGGATACATTTTTTTTTTTTAAAGTTTGTGACTTTTTATCTCACAATTCATACTTTTTTATTCCATGGAGCAAACAAGCTTACCCGTGTAATAAACCTGTGTAAAAAAAATAAAAAAAGTAATGGTGCTGCAGTGTCCTAGACCTTATTCAGAACAGCGCCATGACAGGTGGAAGCGAGGCTGTGAGGGATAGACTTACTGTGTTTTCAACGGGATACGCTGTCAAAACTCCTAGAATTACTCCTCACTTTCCACAGCTCATGTTGTCTGGAGTTTGTCTATTGAAATTTCTTGGAAAGATATGTATTTGCAGTGTTTCGTCAGCAGAACAATTCAAAAACACATTGAATAACAGCAAAACCCACTGAAGAGATGTGTTTATCCCTCACAGCCTCACTTTCATTCCCGTTAAAAATCAAAGATGGCGCTGCTGTGAATAAGGTCAATATACACAATTGTACAGAAAGTGCTGGAAAACTCAGAAAACAAAGAAGAAGATGCAGTTCTACTTGTGCATACGGAGTTGACTCATCAATCAGTGCCTCAAACAAAACTCTGAATTTATTTCAAGATTTGATTTCACTACAGATGTTGTATGTGTGTATATACCATAGACTGTAAAAAAAATAGGTATATACTGAAATTGGTGTAATGGTCTGGGGGGTATATGGTCCTTTAAGACCCATGTTTTGGGGTTTCTCCCAGAGCCCAGAAGTCATGCAGAGTTGGACAGAGGCTGATATGCTGTGCCATTCTGTATTCTTTTTGCGTTTTCCTCTCAATTAAATATATTTGTTCAAGGTAACCTGTGTCGAATGCATCCTTACAACACAGGTTACAACACAGGCGTCATGTGTTGATATGATCTAGCATTGTAAATAATTGTGTCAATGAAGCTTCTTTGAAATTGTAACCTTATGGGATCTATTTCCCTGGTGTGAGAGACTGTATGCAGTAAATAAAAACTTCAAACACATGTGACTCTTAGATGAAGAGCATTTGGTTTGTAATTTGTTCTAGGGAGCTGTCCTCAAGCCAATAGACTCCAGTCCATTCATTTCACTGACTGTGTGGCTCTTAATTATTTTGTATTTAATCAATAAACCATTAAGGTGTACAGAGTGTAATCGAAAGACCCTGGTCACCTTCACACCACAATGAACGTCTCATGAATGAAAATACAGGTCCTGTTCAGCTGCAGTTATCGCTTTCAAGAATTGCATAATTTCTTTGATCCACAAGACATGAGGTGCAATACAGAGTTGCAAAACGGTATGAAAATGCATAAATATTGTGATAATGGCAACAGTGTTTTTTAAAAACACAATGTAATTGCTCACTCTTATGTAGTTTTATTCCCTAAAATGCACTATATTATTTCTCAACTGATTTATCATTCAGGTTAGGGTACTAATAGAACAAAGGTCACCCATCCTCAATTCCAAGGACCCTCTGTGATCACTTTGTCCATTTTAAACAGGCTATATACTGATTCATTAATTCAGTCCACAATTACATAATAATACATGCTTTTTGTTACTTACAATGCCAAAACATCCACACACACATCAACATATACTGAATATAAATTGTAGAGCAAAGTAAATCCCTTTAGTTTGCTATACTCAATGTTACCAGCATGAACTGTGAAGGAGTGAGTCATTGTTGTGCTGATGATACGAGTGTAGGAGTGAGTAGAAAGAACAATTTAAATACACACACACACCAACCAATTACCTATTACATTCTTTCTCAAGCTTTATATTCATTGTTGCTCAAATTCATTCAGGTGGTCTGCCTTGATATGAGTCTTTAGAATTCATCATTTTGCATTTTTTTTAAACTTGCTTTTTTAACAATTGATTTCCTTTAAATATTATTCATCTGGGTAAATAATTCATTTAAATAATATAAAAATATATTTTTAAAAACTTTATAAAAATAAAAGATTGAGTACACTTCAACAAACTAATATAACAGAATATGGCACAAAAATAATCTCGATTATCTTGTTTATGTAATCATTGGAGGCCAAAATTGGGTCACACTTTATATTAGGTGTCTTTCACCACTATGTACTTACATCAATAAATAAGTACAATGTACTTCTTGTGTTCATATTGTATTGTAAAACACTTTCTCTGCTATTGAGGTGGGATAGGGGTAAGGTTAGGGTGTAAGGGACGGGTCAATGGTGTAATTATAGATGCAGTTACAGAAAGGAATACAGATGAAATTACATACAGGTATTTTAAAAATATAGTACAATATATAATCATGTAACAAGTGAATTTTAGAACTAGGCCTAATTATTCATTTAAATGTTAAAACATATTAGTTAAAGTAACCTATAGGACCCAAAATTGTAACTGGAAATAAATTTTAATTAATGATTATAACACAAAACTGTTGATCCTGACATCCCTTTAGGGTGACTATAAGTTAAGCTTCTCAAAAAAGATGTGATGATGGAGAGAGGCTCTTAAAATGACCCAGACCAGAGGAGAGAGGCTGAATGTCACCCAGGGATGATTCACCTTTTAGTGAGATACTCAAATGATAAGAGTCCTTGACTAGAGGCGCAGCTGAGTGGCTTTACCTAATCCACCCACACAAAAGCACATTTGAACTACAGCACATCAACAGAAAACAAACGGACACTTACATGCACACAGATATTCACACTGTTTACATATAATGGACATACATGCACAAAACCATTTACATTTAACTGAAAATACATGGACTCACAGTTGCATCAACAAAACAAATCTTTTTCTCATTGATCAATCATGTAAAGGCAGCTGAAGTATCATATGATTCAAGTGATCTGAATACCGAAACGAAGTTAATTGAATACTAATGCATTTTAAATGCTACATAAACAGACAAAGAAAGCAAACCGTAGGCCTATTTCTTACAATACTTATACTATAACTTATAGCCAACTCTTTTGTTTACTTTGCACTCAATGGCAAGCATTAGTCTGAAAAGTTTTAAAGTCAGCATGAAATATAAATTCACCCTATCTTTTTTCTAAAAAACGGGCTCCTACGAGTCCGCACTTTTGGGACTTAACGCCGTTTTGACAGTCGGGTAGAAGTCTGCTGCAAAAGTGTGCATCGAGGGCGCATATCGACCGCAAGGTGGGCGCTCTCGAGCACCCTTTTGACACCTAAAATGACAATGGGATACCCTAAGGTCTCATGGACTTAACGGACAAATGCAAGCCATTGTAAGTCAACAAGCCCGAAAGTGCATATGAAGTGCACATTCAGGTCTTCCTTCATCCAATCAACAACTAAAGAATTAGACAAAGACACCATCCTACATATTTTTCTTTGCGATATTCGGTTTCACTCAGATGTACGTCACAATAGGAATAAACAATCTGTCGTTACATCGCAACTTTAAACTCAGTTCAGATACCATAAATATATAAGTCAGGTCTCAACACAATCCATAAAAGACACAATCCTGCTTTCCTGCTTTTTCATGGAGGCAAACCAGTGCATAAAAACGTTTGCTTTTAGAATTTATATCTGAATGAATCTTTCTTAATTTAAAGGGGTGGTTGATTTTGATTTCACTTTTCTAACTTTAGTTAGTGTGTAATGTTGCTGTTTGAGCATAAACAACATCTGCAAAGTTACAACGCTCAAAGTTCAAAACAAAGGAAGATATTTGCTTTTAAAGAAATGTTTTTTTAAGGACTACAACAAACGACTGGTAGGGACTACACAAAATTCCTCCCTAAATTTGACATAAACCCTGCCCCCAGAAACACGCAGTCCATGTTGAAAAGAGGAAAGAGTTATTGTAGTAGAGCACATTTGTGAGTCTGCTCAAACAGTCGCATCCGTCTTTTCACAGTTTATTGCAATACGTAACACTAATGCAATAGCATGTCACTCTGTAGGCATCTTACAACAGTTCCCATACGAGTGATTTTATAGATAATCATGACAGAATATGCTAATCAAAGACGTGAAGATAACTCCACATCAGCTAGATAAATTCATCAACTAACCAGAAACGTCCTATTGCATTCTACATGTTGTCACTTGAGTCTCTTCATTATTGTCTGACTCCAGTTTAAACTTGAAAGGCAGAACAGTTTCACACACACACACACACTCTCACACACTCTCTCACACACAAAAATACACACACACACACACACACACACACACA
The DNA here is from genome assembly GCA_030578255.1 of Tiaroga cobitis. Taxonomy (NCBI): domain Eukaryota; kingdom Metazoa; phylum Chordata; class Actinopteri; order Cypriniformes; family Leuciscidae; genus Tiaroga; species Tiaroga cobitis. The sequence continues at coordinate 21,836,576 of CM060593.1, read as the reverse complement.
CACACACACACACACACACACACACACACACACACACAGGCACACAAGCTCTTCAGCTCATTTGCATTTAAAGGGACACACACGAAACGACGCGTTTTTACCAAGGGGCAACCTCCCCGTCTCTCTCTTGAAGCCAACACGGAAGTGAATTAAACTGCAATTTATCGAGTGGCCGCTTGAGGCTGACAGCAAAAGCGAGTCAAATCTGTATCTACCCCATGTTAAAATGTCTAACTTCACAGCAGAAAAAAAACATGTTTACAGCCTGGTGGCAAATAGTTTTTTTGGTCTATGTGCTAATTTTGCCCTTCATGACGACTGTGAGGGAGGTGAATTTTTTTTACAACTCATCTGTTTAAATTATATTTAAGCTTTAAAGTTCTGCATAATTAAGGGCGTGGCCACTTGAGTGACAGGTGGATTGCAGCTGCTTTCACTGCTAGTCGTTTGTCTGCTGTCTGTTAGCGTCACCCTCAGCTGTGTTTCTGCTTTTTCCGGGACTATTTAATACAATTTAATACATGTATTATGCCCGTGCACGCCTTTGGATTCCATCGTGTTGAGTATGGAGAGACAACCCTATCTCACGGCGAATTCGTACTAATTCGCACGATTTAACCAAGTGGCTAAATCGTACGAAATCATACAAGCTGGCTCGTACGAAATCGTACGATTTGTTCATCCTATTTAACACACCCCTGTGTAACGGCGAATTCGTACTAATTCGTACGAATGGATTAAAACGTACTATATCCTACGATTTTGTTAATCGCATTCAAGAAGTGTGACCCAATTCTCGTTCGCACAACATCGCGATATTTATCAACAGTTTTACACGCCACATCTCAGTGAGTATTTATCAGGCGGTGTCATGGTGTTCGATATAAAGTTAATTATATGCTCTATATTAATTCAGATCGGCTTCTAAATGTTCTCTGAATTGAATTGGTCATCTATATTGCATTCTTTTTTGCTCAAAATAAGTTTAACCCAACACATGATAGGCTACTGGTGATTAGCGGGTGATTAAACACTAGCATGCTTCCACATAACATGACAGATCTTCGATCATTTCATTATATTCATAATTAATGGAAGTAGTAACTACCACTGTTCTACTTCTGTGGTATTTTGTGTTAGTACACAAATCTTACCATGTTTTTACCACATTCTAATCTACTGTGGTATTTTGTAGTTCAGTAACAGCAACCTTGCTTTTACCATAAAAACCCAGTTACAACAACACTTACCATGCTTTTAATACATTTAATGTTCAATCCATAAATCTTGAGACTTTGAGATCCTTTCTTCTTTTTTGGTCACAGTTTTATTTTATTGTATTGTCATATTATTTATTTATTTATTTTTATTTAGTCATAGTTTTATTTTATTGTATTGTCATATTATTTATTTATTTATTTTTATTTAGTCATATGATTGTGGGGGGATCTTGAGCTTTGATGTAAATAGTTACACACATAAAATGTTTAATGAATAAAGAATCACAAAAAAAAATATCCAAAAGAGATAGGGTTGGGAGAGAACGACCAGCGCTGTGTTTCCAGCTGTTTCCCTCACATGGACTAATGGATTTCTGATGATCTCAGTGCGTTCTCTCCGTCCATGCAATAGATGCACACCCTTGAATGAGCGCGGATTTCTAGTTCATTTACTTGAACTTCTGAGGTAATATCTTTGGTTTGACCCATCTGAGAAACTGAGAGGCGGCCAAAATCAGAGAATTAAAGCTCTTTGCGTACTTGACGTGAGATGCCGACTGACATATGTGCTTGAATCACTGTCACTCACATGCACAAGCTTAGAGCAATATTGTAAGTTACTAATACATTTTTAACTAGCATAATAATAAAGCATCACGATACACATAGTTGACTGCTTAATGTTGTGAGAAATGTGTGTGATCTGTGTTATGTAGCCTACTGTTGTATACATGCTCTTAACCTTGTGGGATTAATAAAGTTGATAAAAAAAAGTAAAGTAAATACTAAATAGTCTCACTTTTTGTTACGTCTTAACTATTATAATATTTCATAGGGCAAAAACATGAACTTTGACTTTTTCATTGACTTTACTTTTTCAATCGGCTGTCACTTCAGCGTGAGGGCAGTAGCATATCATTAGTACCTCAGCTCCACCCACGTCCCGCCTCTTTGCCCATTTTAATTTATCCGGTAGTGACGAGAGGTGACGCACTGCCAAGATGGCGACGGCCGGCCCCGCCCACTTTAGGCTTCAAAAACGCTTTTCAGAAACCTACGGGTGACGTCACGGATACTACGTCCATATTTTTTACAGTCTATGGTTTTTACTGACCCTCAAAAGGGGACAACTTTAACATGCTGTAAAAAAATATCTGTGGGGTATTTTGAGCTAAAACTTTACATACACACTCTGGGGACATCATAGACTTATTTTACATAGGCTATTGTAAAAAGGGGCATTATACCCTTTAGGGCAGAAACAGTGAGCTTATAGGGTACACATACACTCATACACTTCCAAACTCTTCCAAAAACACACAAAAGCATTCAAAGGAAATGAGCTGGGACCTAACTGATATGATCAGTGGACCAGGGAAAACCACTTCCTTTCACATTGCTCCAATCACTCTGGCCACTCCTCATGGCTAGTGGGAAAGCGTGAAATAATAACAGGGTTGGATCATCCAAGCACCCTGTTTGCCAACCCATTAGGAAGTGTGCCAGTGTGAGGGGCTGTCATCGCCTAAACTCACCGTTAAACAACGAAACGTCCTGATCTGCACCTGCAACACATTTAACCCATTAAAATGTGTTAATGCCGAATCTGTTGCCAAAGATCCGTTTAGCACATAGCATGCATATCCTTTCTAATTATTGACCCACAGTAACGGAGCAGGACTAGATGCAATAGCCTACTATCACGCACCCACGAACTAGTCATCCAAACCTAATTTCATCCCTTAATCCTCTCTCTCTATCGTTCTCTCATTCGGTGCATTTTTCATTTCCAATCCAAACGCCCCAGAAAAGCAGTAATCCTCCACCGTTCAGCTGAAAAGCATCGGAGGCTCATTCAAGCTAACGGTTTGTTCACACAAGAAGTTGCTCTGGGTCACACTGAAAACCTTGGTCAAATGTGGAGCAAGTGCTTCTATGCAACAAATATATAAACTTAAACAAACAAATCGCAAGAAAATAGAAACTTTGGAATGGATTTAAAATATTGAAGCACTGAAAAAGTATTAAGATGCTATTTAAAAAAAACCCACACAAAAAAAACCACAAACAAACAAACAAACAAAAATAAATAATTACTGTTCAAAAGCTTGGGGTCAGTAAGATTTTTTTCTAAGAAATTATTATTAGGCAACTTTTATTCAGCAAGGATGCATTAAATTAATAAAAAAATTCACAGTAAAAACATTTTCTTACAAAAGATTTCTATTTGCTGTTCATTTGAATTTTTTATTCAAAGAATCATGAAAAAAAATGTATCACGGTTTCCAGAAAAACATTAAGCAGTGCAACTGTTTTCAACATTTCCACGTTTGGAATCCATTCATCTTTAAGAGCCCTTTTCAGTTCAAAAGAGTTAATAATTAATTTGTCTCTCGCTCACATAGTGATTGGAAGTCCATTGCATTTCCACAAAAGGTTCTTTCGGACAGTTCGTTTCAATGACCCAGTAAAAATAAAAATAAAATAAAAAATTTGCGGTTCATTTGCGTCATCACGTAATGACATCACTAGAACATATTTCTAACATCTTAAAAGTTTAATATTATGTATCATGCCATGCTAAAATATTCAAATAAAATTCCCGCAAAGCATCCCGGGAAAGCGGCGCTTCATTTGGAAAAATGCTCAAAAAGCTGGCCGATGCCCATCTTTATGCAAATGAATCCGTCAAACGCGACGCGTCTATCCAATAGAAGTAGTCTCTCGAGGGGCCTTTGTTCTAGACTGGCCGCTGGGTCAAAACCATGCCCATAGCGGTAAACTTGAGGAACACCCATCAACTTACAAATGTGGAGAGGAACCACGCTTCAGTCGTGTCGCAAAAGTGGATCAGTACCGTAACAGCGCGCGCACCTCCGCATCCCCTAGACACCATTTACTAAACACAATAGGCTTTTTTTCTCTGATTTTGAAAACTCTTCGTGATCGACTTAAAATGCTTCCAAGATCGACCGCAATCGACGGGTTGGTGATTCCTGTAACATACTGTTTTACGGTCAATGACAAGAGTACTAATCAGCTGATTGTCTCACGAACGTAACCAGCACATTTATCCCCACATAGCAAAGCCATAACACAGCGAGGGAGAAGAACTAAGTTACATGAAAAAATCCAACTACATATTTTACACCACTGACAAGGGAAAAGTCACTACTCACGTTGTTTATGGCTAGCTTCTTCTAGCTTTCTGCTGCTTCTCTTTCAAGGTATTGACGAAACGCGCTCTGTAGCGCTGTTTGTTCGCTGTCGGCTATGGTAGAAACATGACGTCACAATATGTCGACCTTCATAGAAGGGGATTCCCGCGGTTATGTAGATATAAATGTCTCATTCTAAGGTAATAAAAACATTACGGTTTATTAAGTAAGTTCTTTATACACCACTGAAAACATAGTTATGGATGTCATACTGCATTTCTGTTAATAGATACTCAAAATTTTTACACATTGCAGCTTTAAGCTTTGTATTAGGAGAAAACCTGTAGTATTTTCAAATTACCGTGCTTTCCACCCTCATATCCCCCTGAGACGAGAGATTTATGTATTTTTTTGTCCGGAAAAAAATCCTCTGATGACGCAAAAATCGTCATTTTTGCATCATCTGAGGATTTTTTGGCCAGAGGCTAAAGACTACAGCCAGTAGAAGGAGCTGTCCCGCTTGTTTTCAACCCGCCCATAGAGGGTGGGATCTCACTCACAGAATGTACACATAGTGTCAGACATCTTTTTTTGTAAGCTAAGCTAGCAGGCTCTTGTTCTGTGGAGAAAGCTGAGTAGTAGGGGTTACCATCCTCTTTTTCCCGGACATGTCCGGCCGTCGATGTCCGGGATTCAGCTTTTACTTTCTGCAGTCGCCATTCATTGTTTACACGCACACCTTTTGTTTCAATCTAACTGAATTCATTCCGATTGGTGAATCTTAATGTAGTGTTTACATGAACGCTAAACAAGTGATCGGTTGATGTGCGTTTTAACATTGCTAAGAAAATTCCCGCTCCTCCGTGAGAGATACGAGACCCGTGCGTCTCACAGGTGTCGCTCTCGGTAATCACGCCACCGGCCTCGGGCCGTTCTCCCGCGGCCATAGCCTAGACCTGCTCGCCACAGTAAAACATAATGAATGGCGACTGTAGAACGCAAAAGCCGAATCCCGGACATTTTGGAGGATCTCGAAACACATTTTCGGGCAGACCATGGAGACTCACTAGTAGCCTAGACTTGTTGTTTAACTACTGCGTTCTGTTACCGGTAGGCGTGGCCTCCTAGGGCAGCGAAGCAAGTGCATTCTGGGAGTTGTTGTCTTTCATCCACATAAGCCAAAAATAAATTTTCTGAGGCTTTTCTCAGTCTAGAAAGCTCCAAATTCAAAAATTAATTCATTTTAAATGAATTTTAAATGACCCATTTTAAATACATATTCATCTTTCCAGAGGTGAAGTATCCCTTTAAGTTCATGGTAGTTGTCATGACATTTTAGACATGTCATGTTTAACCTCTATCCATGCAATAAATGCACATCCTTAAATGAGAAAGCACATTACTGCTGGGCTATGGGCCATTTCAGAGGTATCCGTAATTCAAATTTAAAATCAATCAGAGTTATTTAAATGTATCTTCATTTACAAATAAAGCTTCAGAGAAGGATACTTTCTACATTCTTATATTCTGTGGTCACTCCGGGACTAAGTTCCTCTGATCTTTCGTAAAAAAAAAAAAAAAAGCTATAGCCTACACCAAATCAGCATATTATGATTTCTGAAGGATCATGTTACTGAAGATGACAGAAGTTACAGTAAAAATTGTGGCGACCATCCCTAGTCCACCTATCACTTTATTGCAAAAATGTGCAATGTGCAAATGGTTTCCTGGCCGAGAGGGATAGCACTTTATTTTACAGTCCTGTTTTGCATGTACATACATATGTACATATTGTAGTAATGACACTAACTGGGTAACTAAACCCTTACACTCAGTATTTTAGTGGGTAATTACACTGAAAGTGCATGTACTGTAAAATAAAGTGCAACACCAAGAGGACATAGATTTGCATATGGAAGCAGAACTTGGACTGCGTTGAGTTCTGTGGAGGTGTGGGTTGACCGGGGCCAGTGTGGAGTAGAGGTGGGGTGGAAGTAGGCAGCTTTGAGCCAGAAGCTACTGAGAGAAACAGTGGGCTACTTGTTTAATACAAGTGTGGCCAGTTGAAATGCTCTTGCATTTCAAAACAACCACTTTCTGTTTTTCTCTTGACAGTATTTTGACTGATATTTTTTTCTATCCATCTTCTCATCAACCTCCTTCTCATGACTCCGTACAACACCAGCACACCTTCCTTCCCCGCTTGTTTCTCACTTCTTTCCTGTCCTTTCAATGGCTTACATTGGCTAGTGAAGGTTGCCTATGCCTGCAGGGCAGTGTGCATTACTTGTCTGTGTGTGAAACAGAGAAAAGGCATGTGTGTGTGTGTCACTCCATTTGCAGCTACATAAATAGCCATTTCCCGCCAGAGCAAACCCACTTTCCCAACACCCACCTTACACACGAGTCCCAGCAGGCACACACACACACACACACACACACACACACACACACACACACACACAGACACACACACAGACACACACACAGACACACACACACACACACACACACACACACACACACACACACACACACACACACACACACACACACACACTGATTGCTACAGAAAAGAAAGTTATTATAATACTTTATCACAGATTCCCCAAGTCTTTCTCAGGTGATTATTGTGCTACATGAACGACAGCCCCTTTAATCCATTTATACACAAACAGTAAAATCAAATGTACACCATCACAACTTAATGCACGACTGCATATACACAATTAGAGAGATAAAAAGAATAGATCAGAGAGACAAAGGAATTTAGAAGAAGGCAGAGGACTTACAGAGCTGTTGCATTGTGTAATGCTGAAAAATGTCCCGCATGATCTAGTATTCCCTCTGCATTCGGGGGCTGACTGAAGTGATATAAACTTTCTTTACTGAGTATTAATTATTAATTATTAAAACAAGTAATATGATGCTAAAATCGGTCAAATTAAAAATCTCCCTTTGTTTGTTTTACGTTATCCTTCAGTTAGCAAGCTTAGCCTACTATGTTAGCATAGTGCTAATTGGTTAAAAAAAGTTATTTTGATACCTAGCAAATCAAAATAACCCTATACATTTTATGAGATTGAGGAAGGGGATAGGATTCTAAGTGGTTTTTACTCAACGGTGGCTCATATTAATAAGCACAGAGCAAAGAAATGAATGAAAACATGAGGCAAGAGAGCAACGCTGTACACAATGTATCTCAGGAAAACAAAAGCACTATAATTGTGACAAGTATTGCTTGATTACAGATATTGGGATAGCAACTTACTGTTTGACTGTTTATTTGTGCGTCATCATCACGTGGACTACAAAAGTATAGGCATATACCATACAAAATTTGGGTCAAGGGAAGTTTGCTCACCAAGTCTAAATATGTGATCAAAATAAAAAGTAATATTGTGAAATATCAATACAATTTTCAACAACTTTTCTATATATTTTAAAATGTAATTTATTCCTATTTTCAGCATCATTGCTCCAGTCTTCAGTGTCACATGATCCTTCAGAAATCAGTCTAAAATGCTGATTTGGTACTCAATAAACATTTCTTTCTATTATCAATGTTGAAAATGTTGAGTTGCCTTTTCTTTGATTAGATAAGGGCAACACAAATAAAACAAAGGTATAAGAGTAGATATAAATGTATTGTACACAGTCAACACTTTTTTGGCACAAATGTAATAACATACATTTAAAATACAAAAAAAAAATGGTAGCATTATAAATGTCTTTATGTTTGTCAATTTTGATGCATTTAATGCATTCTTTCTGAGTAAAAGTTTTAATTTTCTCTGTAATTAATTTCTTACAGACCCATACATTTTGTTAATGCACAACTCTGGTCTCGTTGTGGACTAATAATTTCAAAGGGCTTGTTAATTTAAAGTCAATATTTGATTATCTTTGCAATTGAATTGTTCATCAAAATTGTATAACTTGCTCTGCCTCTGAAACAAGTTTATTTTTCGGCAGATGCCACAAAACCCATCTTATGTCAGGTTTTACCCACTGGGCCATATTCTGGTATAACAGTCACTTTTCGCCATCCAATTACCCCAGGTGCATAAGTCATGTCCTATATTTTTGATTTGCGAAGGTATTTAATGTTCAGTATATGTTCAACCAAGGTACTGTTTGAATGTGTTTGTGTAGTTTGGTTTACATGTGTTGTCCAAACAAACTAAAGAACTCTGGGCTTTGTTTTCCAGTATTACAGATTGTATTGTGTTTAGCAATCTCTCTCTCTCTCTCTCTCTCTCTCTCTCTCTCTCTCTCTCTCTCTCTCTCTCTCTCTCTCTCTCTCTCTCTCTCTCTCTCTCTCTCTCTCTCTCTCCTTCTCTTCTCTTACTCACACACACAGTCAAAAACACACATGCTAACACACACCTGCCTGTTTGTCGAGAGCTGGCCTGCACAAAAGCCAGATAGAGGTTGATTGAACACAGCAGATGTGAAATTACCCATACCCCATTTGGGCCAATTTCCTTGTCTTTTACTGGCTGTTACTGGCTATCTGAAGAGAGTCAACACATCCATTCAGTCTCTCTTTTGCGCACACACGAATACAGTCTATGCACACTGTTCTCTCTCTTTTTTCCAGTCTCGTTCAGCATTGTAAATATAAAAACAGCTCAGTCCACCTGATCATTAATACACAACTTCTTAGCAGAGAAAATAGGAGCCTATTAACTATAAAATTGGGAGAATAAAAGAAAACAAGATTGACAGTGTGCTTTTTCATAGAAGCCTGAGAGAGATGGACAAAAGGAGGAGGAGGGGAGGCAGAGACAAAGACAGCATGGAGAGTAAGAAAGACTGAAGGAAAAATGGGTAGACAGTGTGACTGTGCCGATAATGACAGACACACAGCACGTTGAAGAAAAATTTGTTTCTGGCATTCTTAAAGGAATAGTCAGCCTAAAAAACGAATTCTGTTTTTATTTATCAAAATCACACAATCACTTTGTTTGAGGAACAGACTAAAATTTAGGTCATTACTCAAGGATAGTCTGTTGAGCTTTTAAAAGGGAGTGGAACTCAAGAAGAATGTTCACATTTATTTTTTTTGCCTCTGTAAAGCAACATAGAGTTTTGAAAAGGCAGAATATAGATAAAGCATATTATTATTTATTTTTAATCCAAACAACGAATTAATCATTCTTTTAAGTCAGTTTTTTTCTTCTTCCAATAAACCAGTTGATTCCCCAAAGATCCTTTCAGTGAGCAGGGGCCAGTTGCATACACTTAGCCATTATGTTAAGACAGTCTTAAGATCTAGTATGACCTGCAGTTCAGGGGCAGTCAGTCTTACTTCAGTATCAAATTAGAACAATGTGTTTTTATGTAACTGACTTAAAAAAACAAATTGATGACTAACTTGTAAGACTAGTCTTGGTGGTTTATGCAACTGCCAAGTCTTAAAATATAAAAAATTTTCTCAGTGTGAAGAACATCTGAAGAACCTTGCATTCAAAAGGTTCTATGGATATTAAAGGTTGTTCATGGAATCATGGATACCAATTAAGAGCATTTATTTTAAGAGTGACGATCCAGTTACAGCGGTTCTCAGGTTAACAATTCATTGGAAGAAAATAATTTTAGTGAATTAAATTTCAGTTTTTATTCAAAAGACTTGGTCACTATGGTCCGGAAAAGACTTGTCAACATTCTTTAAAATCCCTTTGTGCTCCATGAAATAAAGGCAGAATATGGGTTTGGAACAACATGAGGGTCAGTAAGTGACATGATTTTAATTTTGGGTGAACTATTCCTTTAATCACTCCACTACAATCACTTTCTTTTATATACCAAACTATATACAGTCTCAACATGTTAGTGTGGTGGGATGGTTATATATGGACTGAAAGAACTGGGTTTACAAGCTGGACACAAAAAGCAAAGCATATGTCTCTGAATAGGTCCGCTTTTGCATGTGAGGATCAGTAATTAAAAAACATGTTTAGCTACGATAGAAGGTGGAAAGCAATTTCGGAAATATAGATTTGCTTTAGACAAGTCCGTACTTACATGTAATTTTGTTTTACAATCCTTTTGAACTGACCACAACCATTGGGCAGGAATTTTTATAACATTTGGGTTTGATTACAGGTTCTTTGTTGGACAAAGATGAATGGCTCTCAGTCTCTATATGTGTGCTGAGTCATTTTAAACTGACGGCAGGGGAAATATTTGGTTTTGTCTTCATATTTGGAGTCCATTCATCCATCTCCATTCCTTCGCCATCTCTTTTGCACCTGGGTTTCTATGGACAGACACACACACACACACACCTATGAACCCTGCTGACATGATTAATCCTGTCTGATAACGTCAGACTAGAGCGCGCACACACCAACAACATCTGCGCCATGCGTGCTTATGTGCATGCATAGTGTTTATATTTCTGACCCATAGCTGTTGCTTTTGGGTCTTTTCAGGATTAGTTCACCTCAAAATGAAAATTTCTTGATAATTTACTCACCCCAGAACCATCCGAGACATCATGTCTTTCTTTCTTCAGTGGAAAAGAAATTAAGTTTTTTTGAGGAAAACATTTCAGGATTTTTCTCCACACAATGGACTTCAACGGTAACCAAATTGTTGAAGTCCAAATCAATGCCGTTTCAAAGGGCTATGAAGTGCTTCAAACGGCTCAGCAAGATTCCAGCTGAGGAGTAGGCTAGGGTCTTAGTAAAATGATCGGCCATTTAAAAAAAAAAAAAACACTTTTTTAACCACAATTGTTCGTCTTGTGCTGGTCTGCGACACACCAGTCATTATGTAATCACATTGGAAAGGTCACGCTGGACGTAGGCGGAAGTACCGCCCCATTGTTTTAAACATCCAGGATACGCACACGAAAGGACCGTTTTAAACAATAAACTGACACAAAGACATAAATATGTCATTCAACATACAATAATGATCCTCCTTCTCCACGCTTGTAAACAATGGGGCGGTACTTCCGCCTATGTCCAGAATGTACACAGAGCAAGCTATATTACACCTCTTTCTACTCACATAATAATTAGCATTTTTTTAATTATGTGGTAAATAGCCATATAATAAGCAGGATAATGTGCTGTAATTATTGTGAAAATAATGATGTCTGTTTTATTCTTACAGGGTTGATTGTGTTATAACAACCTTATGGATAACTATAAAGTGTATAATTCTGATTGGGTTCAACCAAGTCCACACCACACCTATAATGATAATGACACAGAGGAGCGATATTGTTGGAATCACTTTCAGAATGATCATTCAGCTGATCAATGATTATAACGTTGAGGGCCAATCAGAATCCACTCGACTTAAACCAATCTGTCACATTATTATCGCCACTACGCACAGATAACTGACTGATTATCTGACTAAAGCATGCTCATGTGATGTATCACACACAAAAAGCAAAAATAACACATACAGACATGATAAGAAAATCCATATGCTATAAAGGAAGTCAGTGTTAGCAGAAAACCGGGTGAAGGTAGCCTCTGTCATCATCTGTGATTGAGCTCTTCCTGTCTGTGACAGAATTTTAGCTTTGACTTTTAATGTCCTTGATAAAGTCCGTGTAAATGAGCAGCATGTGTAGCCTATGTGGATGCGTGCGATTTATTCTGCGGGCATTGTGTATGCGTGTGTGTTTAAATGTGTGCTGTGGGCGTTGCTGAAGCACTGATCCATGCAAAACCACACTGGCACAACACTGACCTTTATGCCAACCACAGGCCTACGGCTCTGGCTCTCTTTTGCTTTGATTACACTGAAGAAAACATTAACACAAGAATATAATATCTATCTATCTATCTATCTATCTATCTATCTATCTATCTATCTATCTATCTATCTATCTATCTATCTATCTATCTATCTATCTATCTATCTATCTATCTATCTATCTATCTATCTAATCTGCTGATGTCTCTGTTAAATAATGTAATAAAATATGAAATGTTTTTTTTTTTTTTGGTAATGCAATTGTTAAATAATAATAATTACCAAACACAGTAGTGGCCCAAAGTGATGGCAGGACTAGGAAAACAAACATATTCACCCTTTATTCAAATATTTGTTAAAGATTTTTTAAGAATATTATGTGCTTGGAGACAATTGTTTTATTTGTGATAATGCAATGAAACCAAATTGTGGGGACAATTTTTGGCCAGGCTGCCATACAAAGAAATGATGAACTCATGCAAAAACAACAGAAACCCAATTAAATATTAATAACTAGTAATTATGTTGTAGTTATTGTGTGCTTTTTTGTGAGCTTTTTGTTTTTCTATACATTTTTGTTGCCTAGTATAGAAAAAGAAAAAGAAAATAAAAATTTAGTTTGCTTGTTTTGCCAAATAATTTTTTCAATTAAATAGTAAAGGGATAGTTCACGCAAGACTTTCGTTCATCTTTAGAACACAAATGAAGATGTTTTTGATGAAATGTGAGAGAAATCATTTCTGTCCCTCTGTTGGTAGCTATAGGCCTACTAAAACTTTTATGCTTCATAAAGAGATCGTAAAACTAATCTATATAAATCAAGTGCAAGTGGTGTAGCCTACTCCAAATTTCCCGAAGAGACACGATTGCTTTATGATGAACAGATTGAATTTAGGCTTTTATTCAAACATTAATCAACTCACAGGCTATCAGTTAGTAAACGGAAACTCAAACACATTTGCTTGACGTTTGATAACAAATGAGGTTCATGTGTGTTACACAGCAGTGTTTAAATGTGAATGAATGAAATATGTTCATCATAAAGCAATTCAGACAATTTGGACTAATCCTAAAATTTTTCTACATATTTTGATGGTTTAATCGAACACATGGAAAAACAAAGAATTTTTTTGAATAGGCCTACACGTCAGCACACCTTTTATGCTGTGCTTGTTCATCACATGACTGATGGTTGTCAGCCTAAGGACAACAAGGCTTTTCTTTTTCTTTTGTATTTAATATATAGGCCTACAGTATAAAAAACAAACTGAGCAAAACCTCCAAAATATCCAGGTAGTTTTGAACCCATGTGTAGATAAGGTGGCTATTGACTTTTACAATGACGTCACTGTCTATAGGTTTGACTCAAAGTCAAAGAACCAAAGCATAGAACAAACCCAAGAGTGTTCTAAGAGAAATCACAGGCGCATTCAGTAAAACCTATTAACTAAGGGGAAACTCACAATTAACAGAAAGAAAGCAAAACTGCGTGGCGCCATCTTGTGGCTGAAACAAAATTCGTTTGAAAATGTATCAGAGAAACTCCGCATCGTGAAATAAGAGCTTATCTTTAACTTTTGCTTTTGTTGCCTTCTCACGCAAATCTATGACTGTAGTCTTTCCTCACACACACAGGTTCATAACAGTATCCACTTGTGAAGCAATCATAAGGACGAAAACACACACAGAGCATAATTGTTTTATTTATTTTAAAAATGTATATATTACAGATGCAATATACAGAATCTCATTTGTTAATATTATGTAGAAATTTAAAAAGGTAAGAATATTTAAGACATACATTTAACTTTATTTGAGAAACAGTTTTAAACAGACCTAAACCCAGTCTATAAATGAAGGTTCAAAGATTTCGAAGTGTTTTCATATTTCTCCCCATTTGTAAGTCACTTAGGTTAAAAGCATCTGTTAAATTAATATATGTAAATGTTCGAGCAATCTGAAAGGGACTGTCTGAGAAGACTACTGTAGTGTGCAATGAGGGTCATTAAGAGCTTGGAGTGCATTTATAGGATATTGCACAGTAATGTAAACAATAACTAATAATCATAGAGCAGCATAGTCCTGATCCCTGAGAGGGACAACAAAAAAATCAATGAAAATATGTTAAAGATAAATATATTGTCAAAGCATTTAACACACACACACACACACACACACACACACACACACACACACACACACACGCACACACACGCACGCACGCACGCACGCACGCACGCACGCACGCACACACACACACACACACACACACACACACACACACACACCTTTTAAAACATTTAAACAGCTATATTGTATTGAACAGAGGTTCCCAACTGTATTTTGACTATCACAATCAACCACAAAAGCTGCTATGACCCCCAACACGCATGAATAACCAAGATGTAATCAGGATGGATAATTTCATTTTTAAATTATGCTAATGAACAGTAATCAACAGTCTACAAGATAAAAGCCACTGGTATAGAAATACTCACTGCAGACAGAAAATCTGGCACAGTGAGGGTTACAGGGTTCGGACTGAGTTTAGTTGTGTCAGTCATCTAAGTCCAGGTCAGGGAAACAGCTGCTCATGTAGTCAATGAAGTCAAAATCTGTCACCTGGAACTCAACATTCTTCCAGTACTTGCAAGGGACTTTGCCTCGAGGAGTATTCAAGATAAAGTTCTTTATTTTTAAACAGGGGAGTATTGCCACCATCTTGAATTTAATCTCCAATCCCCATTCCTGAGAGAGAGAGAGAGAGAGAGAGAGAGAGAGAGAGAGAGAGAGAGAGAAAAGTAGGTCACTATTCTTAAGGAGTTCTTCTTTCTATGTTTATTTGGATAATACAATGTGATCTATTCATTGTTCTTTCTTTCTTTTTTAACCTGTCCACATTTACTGCAGCTGATAACCCGTCCAGGCTCCCAATCTTCAAAAGTCCTATCCAGAAACACTTGCCCACCTGTTCTATAATGCCTCCTATGAAACAGACAAACACAAACATGTTCGTTTATAATCATAGTAGGAATTATGTAAATGTTCTTTTGAACTTTTCTATTTACCAAATAATCCTGAAAAATTTAATTACGGTTTCCAGAACAATATTAAGCAGCACAACTGTTCTGAAGATTGATAATAATAAGAAATGTTTCTTGAACATCAAATCATCATAGAATGAATTCTGAAGGATCATGTGACACCGAAGACTGGGTAATGATGCTGAAAATTCAGCTTTGATTCACAGGAATACATTACATTTTAAAATATATTTAAATACAAAAGTTACTTTAAATTGTAATAATATTTTACAATATTACTATTTATACTGTATTTCTGATCAAATAAATGGCGCTTTGGTGAGCATATGAGGCTTTGGTCTGTGATATTGACAGTGATGTACTGAGGACTAACTCACTTAAACTCAGGGTTGATATTGACATGGTGTGAATTCTCTATCTTTTTGATATCTTCTCCACTGCAGACACGAAGGAAACATCCTCTACATTGAAGCTGAACCTGAGCAGGACTGTAGCGCTGCTTCCTCTCATCCTTTTTCTTCTCAGCTTCAATCCGAATCAGAATAGACATTTGTTGGAGTTTAGATATCTGACAAGCAGAAAGAGAAAAGTTTTTTTAGGCAATGAAATTTGAATACTTTGAGTTTTTCTATTATATGACTTGCAAAGTCTGCAATATAAATTGCAAACCTTGATTCTGAACTCCCTGGGACTCATTCTCTGTACTTGGTCAATAGCTTTTGAGGTCAGACTTTCTAGATACTCATTGGTCAATTCCCTGCGCAGTTCACGCCCACCTTCTTCAGCCACCACTGAGTAGACGCTGTTCTCAGCTCGAGCCCGCCCACTGGCCTGCTGCTGAGCGATCTCATTGGTCAACAGGCCGTAACGTACAACTAAGTTGCATTCTGGAATATCAAGTCCTTCCTCAGCCACACTGGTAGAGATGAGGAGGTTGTGGAATCCTTGTCTAAAATCTTTGATGGTCCTCTTCTGTACACTCTAAGAACAAATACAAAAAACAGACACATACTGAATACCAAGTAGAGAACGTTATTAGCAGATTCAGAATTAGTCTGTATTCCCTTCTGTAGATAGATCCTAGATGTTTCTCAACTAAACACGACCAACAAATGCTTTAGAAGATCTAGGGAAACCATTTGAGATGTTTTCTTGCTGTACCTGGTTCATGTGGTCGGCACCAGTACCCGTTCCAGTGAGAATGCCAGCAGTGATTTTGACCTTCAGCAGCTCATGGTTGGAGTTCACCCAGTCATACAGACAATGTGTGCCCCTGCGCGTCTTCGAGAAGATTATACCGCGAGACGTTTTCTCTCTAAACTCTTCCAGCAGCGTGAGTTGCAACTGGGCCAGTTTGGGGTTTTCGTAGCGGGCATCCGATGCCAGTTGTTTTAGCTCCACGCGGTTCTCTGAGTAGTAAGAGTAGAAAAATCAGCTTTTCAATCTTTTCCAATCAATTTTGGAGTTAACACAGACAATTGAATAATACAAATAAAGGGAAAGTTTGAATATGCACACACGTAATTGAGATTTAAGCAGAAAGCAATATGATCAGTGAACTTTAATTTCGATTTGGAATATGGTGCACAAATCATGTGGACTGCATTTATGGTGCTTTTTCTGGCCAATAATTATATCCATCTTATGGAAATTACCCATAAAATATATAAAATTTTGATGCTATTTTATCTAAATAAATTAAAAATTAAACAAAAGAATAAAAACAATGGTTTTAAATGCTACTTGTGAATTTGAACATCACAACATTATAACTTACAATATAAAAAGTTATCCACTTTGAGATTTGCTAAAGATTACATTTAATAGTGTTAAGTTATTAGTATTTTTTAAAGATTAACTTTAAGTCAGTGTAAAAATAGGGGAAATGAGTAGGCACAAGTAAATATACAATATCAGCAGATATATATCCAATACTGACTAATGCGATACAAAAAGTATAACACTGGCCCATAACGATATGGTACTGATATATTTTTGTCCTTTTTGAAATTTAACAGTCCCACAATTAAATGCTTTCATTGTATGAAAAGATATTTTTGGATTTCACAGAAGGGAAGATACAAAGTACACAGGTTTGGTGAATAAAGTAAATGATGATGTTTTTGTATGAACTGCATCACATTAATCTACTACAGCATAGTAAAAAATCCACACCATCAAAAAGTCCCTGGAGAAAGAAGTCTGTTCCATCCAGCAATTTGTTTTTCCTTGAATTGTAGAACTCGTCCAGAACATTGAACGCGTCCACCATGCGAACGGTGTCGTTAATGAGAAGAGCATCGTTGTATTGCCGTAGATGCAGTGCACACTGAGCGATCAGTCTGTTCTCTTCTATTACACCTGATCCAAAAACACACCATCAAATCAAGTCATTTTTTTTTGCAGGGGATTTGGAATGTACAACTCAAAAGTTGTAGTTGCAATGACATCTAACCTGTTTTCTCTAGTTCCACCACATCAGCTTCATATTCCTGCGTGCCCATATCCCGCAGGCTACGGCTCACCGTTGATGGCATGAACTCATGAATCATTGACATCATTAACTTCAAGTGGTCGCCAAATGGATCCTGTTGACAAACAAACATACACATATTTTGGTCATTGAACGTTCAAGCAGTTGTGCAGTAGAGAATGGCATTATGACTGAGGTGCAGTCTGGAAGCGAATGGAGAACAGTACCAGAGCTCTTTTTTCAACAATGTCATATTGCTTTTTGGGTCTAGGGACGACTTCCTTGAGCGCTGGTGTATAATTCTTGGTGGACACAATTACTGAATCCAGATTGGCACAGATCTGAAAATGAGAGAGAAAGAGTAAGAATTATTTTAATAATTTGCTAACAAAGTAACACTTTACAATAAGGTCTCATTTGTTAATGCATTAAATAACATGAACAATGAGCAATATATACTTTTACAACATTTTTTTTAACCTTTGTTAATGTTAGTTTATAAAAATGTATTAATGTTAACAGATACAAATTTTGGTCCTAAAATATATTAGCACATGTTGAGATTATCATTATTAAAGATGAATAAATGCTGTAGAAGAACAATTGAAACCTTATTGTAAAGTGTTACCATTAATTCATAAAGCAAAACACTTCTGTTGGTTTTTGTATTAACGTGCACTAGGACTGTGCCACCATCTAATCGAATATTTACGAAATATTTGCTATGACTTTACCAGCAATTTATCTATATTTTTGGCAACAATGGCAGTCAAATTTTATTGCTGAAAAAAATCCAGCTTTTTAAGCCATTTCAGAGCAAATACACAATTATCCATGTTGAAAATCGTCATATCATTTTAGCTGTATCGTTTGAGCTGTATCGTTCCTAATCTGCACATGTACACACACACACACACCTGCAAGACATGTTCCACAGCTTTATCCAGTGACTTATTTCCTCCTGTACCAGGTGATGCTGTGAGGCCCAAAACCTGGGGCAGCTTCCCTTCTTTTCTCACTTTCTTCTCCACATAGCGGCCCATAATCTTGTTATAGACACTTTCCTTTTGCGTGTGGTGACATTCATCTATGACCAACAGGGTGAAGTCTAAATAGAAACAATTTATTTAGACTATTTATTTTTGTAAGTAACAGGAAGAAAAGGAGACAAAACATTTACAGTTGTAATCGGAATTATTCAACCCCCATTGCAAATCAGGTTTATTGGCAAAATTGACAGCTGTTTCAGCTGTTTGCAATGAACAAATCAAACAAAAGTAATTGAAATAGCTCAACACAACAAATGTTTCAAGTGGTTTCCCCAAATTCAACTGAAAATGCAACTTTTAATGATTTCTGCAGTCTCAAAATTATTCAACCCCCTGAATAGAATCCCTCACAACAGCACAAATTTGCAAAACAGGTGTTGTCTCAAGCACACCTGATGCAACTAATCAAGGGCTTTATTAGTTGCACCAGGTGTGCTTGAGCTAGAACACATGAAATATCTGAACTGACTAGGTTTGTTGAGTGTCACATTTGACTGCATGTTAGAAATATGGCTAAGTCAAAACAATGAAAACTACAAAGATTTTTTTGATCCAGTCAAGACAAGACCTGTACAATGGGGGTGGTGTTCTATTGGATAATAGTATGTGACAGTATTCATGTGAAGAGACACTTTTTTTACATTTATGTGCTATTTGCTGTGTCTTACAAAATCATCAGTTACCTGTGAGATCCACGTGTTTTTCCTCCTCCGTGCTGTTCAGGGCGTTCTCCAAAATCTGAGCCGTGCAGATGACCAGGTCTGAGTCCTTGACCAGACACCCAAATAAGTCCTTGTCACCGCTGTCCCCACTGATGGCCTTTATCTGGTATGGCTTCCCAAGATAAAGGTTGAATTCTTTGTCAAAGTGCTGGTCTACCAGGTGCACCTGAGAACAATGAAAATATAAACTCAGCATGCAAATCTAAAGAAAAAGATACAAACAATATCATGCACAGACCCAGTAATTGAGCAGTGATCTGGCTTCACCTTGTTGACGAGCACTGCCACTTTGGCATTGGCTGTAGTCTCCAGGTGTTTCTTGGCAACATAAACAGCAGCACGGGTTTTTCCTCCACCAGTGGGCAGCCAGATAATGCTGTTCTCCCCCTTTAGAGCCGTCTGCACCACTTCCTCCTGGTATGATCTAAGAGTGATCTCCATCTACATTCACAGAGTCACCAAAGCACAGTGGAGGCCATTTACTTTTAATCAAAAATGGTTAGTGTTTATGTACACTCTTCAATGGGGTTCTATATAGAACCCTAGGGTTCTTGACTCAATTCAATAAAGAACTCTTTGTTTACGAGCTGTTCAATTCATAAAATTTTGTTATACAATGACTGACACAGTTCCTGCTGATTCAGGCACAAAAATGCATCTAGTCACGTGCTGTAGAGTTTACCAAGTAAGAGTTTCCCTGTTACTTTCTGGTAAAAATATTAAAAATATTAAAAAGTGGGGGGAAAAAAACAGAGAGAAAGTTTTAGACCTTTTGGCAACTTTCATAACTTTATTATAAGCATTTAAAGGTGAAATGTTACTAGTAGCTTTACCTGTAATGTTTTTGTGCTCTGTTAAGTACTTGTGGTCTAATCATAAAGCTAATAATGAACATTCCATGTTAAAAATATCAAAGTTACTACTCTGCTTATGGTTTTGTACGAGACTACAAATTAGATCAAAGACATTTCTGAAGTATCAGTAGATTCACTCACCGGTACTGCTATCACTGTGGTGGCGAGAGGTCTATGCTACATTGGAGAGGGTGAACCTTCTTTGCTCTTTAAAACGTCCCTTTATGAGCCTGCTGAGCAGAAAAACGAAACCAAAAACAGAGAAAGGGCCCAGGAGGAGGAGACGAATGACATACAACAAAAGAGGGGCTAAATTCAATGACAGCAGGTGTCTGTAGGCTGAGAAATGAAGTATAAGAAATGAAAGAAACTTTTTAATTAGCTTTTGGGTGCTTTTTTTCTTTGATTGTCTCTTGGACACCAGTAATGTGGACATCTAAAACAGAATTTGATTTGTAAATGTGAAGAGAATCACAGGCAGCGTCTGAGAAAGTAATGGAGACACCTTGATGGGGCCCTATTTTGCAGTCAGTGCTGTTAGGAAACGAAAACTGAAGGAAATGTCTTTGTCATTTGCCTCTTAGTCATGCTCAGATCCAAACAACACATTATGGAAACTGAAACAATACTGTGGGGAGGTTCTAGATACTCATTGGTACTAGATGCTGTATTGTAAAGGTTGAAAAATAAAGTAAATAAATATACATTGTTAAACTTAATAAAAATGTATCTAGTGTCCATATCCATATCACCCTGCAGCCCAAGACTGGTTGCCCACTGAAGCTAAGCAGGGTTGAGGCTGGTTAGTACCTGGATGGGAGACCTCCTGAGGAAACCAGGTTGCTGCTGGAAGAGGTGTTAGTGAGGCCAGCACCCTGTGGTCTGTGTGGGTCCTAACGCCCCAGTATAGTGACGGGGACACTATACTGTCAAAGAGCACCGTCCTTCGGATGAGATGTTAAACCGAGGCCCTGACTCTCTGTGGTCATTAAAAATCCCAGGATGTCCTTCGAAAAAGAGTAGGGGTGTAACCCCGGCATCCTGGCCAAATTTGCCCCTTGGCCTCTGTCCATCATGGCCTTCTAATCATCCCTATATACTAATTGGCTTCATCACTCTGTCTCCTCTCCACCAGTAAGCTGGTGTGTGGTGGGCGTTCTGGCGCAATATGGCTGCCGTCGCATCATCCAGGTGGATGCTGCACATTGGTGGTGGTTGAGGAGATTCCCCCTTCCATATGTGAAGCGCTTTGAGGTCCCAGAAAAAGCGCCATATAAATGTAACGACTTATTATTATTATTATTATTAGTGATTGTATTGCAAAAAATTATAGTTTGCAGGATGATTAATTCCAGTAATTTATTTTCAGCATCATTACTCCAGTCTTCAGTGTCACATGATCCTTCAGAAATAATTCTAATGCTGATTTACTGCTCAAAAAACATTTCTGATTATTATCATGTTGGAAACAGTTGCACCGCTAAAGATTTTTGTGAAAACTATGATGCATTTTCAAACAGCACATATTCTTTATTCAAAAGAACAGCATTTATTTGAAATATTTATTTTTGTCTTTTGTAACATTATAAATGCGTTTACTCACCCTTTTGATAAATTTAATGTGTCCATCCTGAATAAAAAGTTTTTTTCCCCCCAAAAATAAAAACCTCACTCATATATATATATATATATATAAGCTAACCACAGACTCAGTTATTATTTTCTGTTCAATTATACGATTCTATAATCTCTATTTGCATGATTCAGAATTTAAAAGGCTCAAATAAGCATCACTTCTCAGCAAGGCAAACTTAGATATATTTTTTTAGTTTATTTTCAAAAAAACAGAATTATAGTACACAGAACCGTTGCAATTTACATGCATCATCCAAATGTAACCATATCCAAACGCTTTCTATCACGCCCATCTGTCCTGTTCATGAGAGGGTCATCAGACAGTGACCCACAGTAAATCCAAAAATAAAGAACCCTGAAATACATCAACATTGCAGCAGTTTGTCAAAGTCATGATTCAAGTAAATGCCCATCACAGAGACTGAAAAATAAACCAGCTGTCCTGTCTCATGTGTGTGAGCGTTAAACTAGCAGAGAACATGCGGTGTGACAGAAATCACATACATATTTGGATATAGAGATTTGTGCAGTAGTCCATTCGGAGAATTTTAGGTAGTAGCAGAAAAAGTGTTTTGCAGCTACGATTGAAATGGAAATACTTGTTCATGGTCCCAAATGGGTGTAAATAGCAGGTTGCAAAAACTGTGAATGCTTACGCCTGGGGTCATGACACACTGAAAGCTTCCAAAGACAGCAAATATTGATTTGTGAACAAAGATAAACACTTCACAACGGCACTGACAAAGCAAAGTGGACAGAAGTAATTTCCCAGGAGAGAAAAAAAAACCATTTGATTATTGTTGTTTGAAGTGATCTGTCATGGAATGAGGCATCTTTTCCAATAAAAGCCATTGACAAAACTCAACAAAAAAGTATGATTTCCCTCATATTGTCAGATTTATACTAAATAGGCACATCCTGTATATGACTGACCGGCTGTTTCAAACAGCTATGGCCGAGAAGGGTGACACCGCAGTGACATCACTAGAGGCCGAATATTGTCCATCTTTGGCTGCAGCATCTCAGGTCAGAGGAGTTTCGCAGGATATTACTTTAAGTTACACAACTGAATGTTTGTGTAACTGAATGCAACAGCTTGCAGTGTGCATGAGTCATTCGTTTTATGGCGGAGGATGGGACAGAAGAACTAAACTGCTAATGGTGATTTCTGTCTAAACTAACGCCCACAAACACACTTTCAGTTTTCATTTTGCCTTAATGCACTGGCATGGCAGAGTCATAGACATTAATATAACCTTGAGTTTTATAACTATATTGTATAAGGGAAAAGTAACAGAAAGCAGCAACTTTTGACAGGTTTGGATGTTGTTCATCCAAATGAAACGTGTGTGTGTGTGTGTGTGTGTGTGTATGTGATCACACTCTCTATATTTTCTAACTGGTCCCTTGTCCTAGGCTAGATGCCCGTTACTTGTCAATGAGCCCGGCCTCTTTCAGTTTGAAGTAGAAAAACTTCTCCAGTGTGTTGGCACACTTGCAGTACTCGCTGTCTGGAGGGTTGTACTCTCTGCAGTTCGTGATCACTCGCTGCAGGTCGGCGATAAACAGCTTTTTAGTCACATAATATCGATTCTTCAGACGCTCCGTCATGGTTTTCAAGTCTAAGTAGGAAGAGAGGTTTATTCAATTGGATGCATTTTGATGTTGTTAAAACTGCATAGATGTTAACTGCTTAATATTGGCTGTCCAGCTAGTCTGACTAAATCAATAGGGGCTCTTCAGAATGGTTGAAATCTCATTACTGTATATGCAGATCTCATCAGTACCCACCAATGGGGAAGCGGATGACCTCATAATAGTCAGGAGCTTCAGATTTCTTCACTGGCTCCATGAAAGGCCAGGAGTCTGGATGCGTCTGTTAACACACAAATGAGAATGTAACAGAATATTGTGTTGTTAATGTGTTTAGATGAATGTGCGTGTGAGTGTTACAACAGGCCTCTTACTTTAATCTGTGCGAGAAGATTCTTTAACATGTTGTAAAGCAGATCCGGATCTTTCAGCTCTTTACTGCAGAGATAAAATAAGAGAGAGAATGATGGATACACGCAGGGAACAAAAATAATAGTACTTGTAACATTACTTGCTTTTGACCAGAGTCTCAGTTACTCGCTGGTGGTTGGTAACTTTACTAGGAACTGTAACGAGACTGGCTCATCTCATATATAATACACAAGGTATATAATTTCACAAAAAACACACTCTTATAAGTAAACACAGTTTTCATTGCAATTAAAAATATTGGGGAAAAAATCCCTGTGTACACATACACTAGCATTAAAAAGTTAGTTTTTTAAATGTTTTTGAAAGAAGTTTCTTATGCTTACCAATTTATTTGTTCAAAAATACAGTAAATTTCAGTGATATTTTAAAATATTAAATAAGTGTTTTCTATTTGAATATATTTTATAATGTAATTTATTCCTGTGATGGCAAAGCAGAATTTCAGAATCATTACTCTTCAGTCTTCAGTGTCACATGATCCTTCAGAAATCATTCTTACATGACCATTTGCTGCTCAAGATACATTTATTATTAAAGCTGCAAGCAGCATTTAGCGGTGTTCAAGCAGTTAAGGCCTTTAAGCAAAAAAGCATCAAAAGACATTAAGTTTTATGTAGCAAGCATTTAACCATTGACATCATAGATGGAATAGACCATGTTTTAGCATGATTTACCATGATATACCACATTTCATAGTGATATTTCATGATTTACCATGTTCCAGTATGATTTACCATGAATCTAGCATGATTTACCATAGTTTACCATGATATACCAAGTTCTAGTATGATTCACCATGATTTACCCTGTTCTAGCATGGTTTACCACAATTGAACACATTCTAGTATGATTTAATATGATTCTAGCATGATTTACCATAGTTTACCATGTTATAGGATGATTTACCATGATATACCACATTCTAGAATGATTTACCATGTTATAGCATTATTTACCATGATTCATCACATTGCTAGCATGATTTGCCATGATACACCATGTAATAGTATTTTTTACTATGATTTACCACATTGCTGCATTGATGTGAAGTGTCAATAAAAATGAAGTGATAAACTCTGACAAAAAATGATTGTTATAATCAGGGTTTCTGCAGGGTTTAGTCAGTCAAATTTAAGACTTTTTAAGACATTTTTATGACCATTATGATTTAAATTTATGACCTACACGAATTACGAAAAATAACTTCCTTTCAAGTCTTTTTTATTGACTTTCATTAAAAGTAATAAGTTTCATTATTTAAAGGTTCCATTTTCTTAAGAGTAACAAACTGAAGGCTCCCTTTTCCTAAGTATCAATAACACAGGAACAACACTTAATTATCACGATAATATATCAGTCAATATCTATAATTATCACGATAAATGTCAAATCTTTATTTTTTTCAAGTTTAAAGGCAAATTTTCTTCTAACTGAAAGTTGTTGAAACCAGAGCGTTAATTGTGGTTTTAAACTACTCTTTATTGTCAGAACATATCATTATAGTATCGTTATAGTAAATCCATGGTAATTATGGAATAATAATAAATGGAATTTGTAGACTGAAAAAGCTTTCTTCGTGCTTGAACACCCAATTATAATCAATGGTGAAAATAGTTGTGCTGCTTACTATTTTTGTGGAAACAGTGATACATTTTTTTTCAGGATTCTTTGATGAATAGAAAGTTCAAAAGAACAGCATTTATTTGAAATATAAATCTTTTGAAACATTATGAATGTCTTCTCTACTGTCATTTTTGATTAATTTAATGCATCCTTGCTAAATAAAAGTATCAATTCCCTTAATAAAATCTTACGGACCCAAAACGGAAGTATAGACAAGATGACATCACTGTAAAATCATCAGTGAGATGTTTTAATATAGACACACAGATGGTCTCAGATTTCAGAATAAATATGCATAAATTCTCCTCTGACCTTTTCTCCTTGGCAGTAGGTTTCCAACCAGTCTCTCCTTAAGAAGACAAAAAGGAGGGAGAGCGTATGTGTGAATGGAAGGATTTTGTGGGTGCATTATAGCCACTACTGTGAGACGAGCACAAACTTACTGATGCCTGGTATACTCTCCACAGGAATCTGCCGCACACCCTCTTTAAAGCAGGTGAGACCAGGATACACTTTCCTGATCTGATTCTGTTTCCTCTCGATCAGTTTCTTGATTATCTACAGCAGACGACAACAAACCCATATGACTGGAAGTCATTACACTGTAAGAAAGACTGTCTGAAATTGCCAAAAGGTTAATATGTCCAGCCATTTTCAGATATTTTGAGATGTCAAAAAAGTAGCAAAAATCCTCCTCCAAAAACCAAATACAATACTAGAAGATTTCCCAACACGATGTAATTCCCCTCAAGCAGAAGGGGGAAATGTGTGCACTCTCACCTCTTTCTGTCTCTTTATGATGTGTGAGAGTTCAGTGTAGGGTATTCTGGGATTGAGCTCGCACTCCATCAGCGTGGCTCCCTCGTAGTCTTTGATGTAGCCAAGGTAGCGGCTCTTCGGTACTTTGATGTCTTTGGAGAAGCCCTACCGGTAAAAAGAGGGGTCAACAGATATAGTTGTGCAGTGGAAAAACAGGAAATTACAAGTGAGGCTGGTGGAGTCTGTACTGTCTGGAGCTGTACCTGTTTCTTGAAGTAGCCGATTGCGTATTCGTCAGCATAAGTGAGAAAGTACAGAATGCCGTGCTTGATGTGGTACTCCTTAAGATGATTCATCAGGTGTGTGCCGTAGCCCTAAACATGAACACAAAAAGATTTTTGTGAAAGTGAAAGACATCAATTCAACTCATAGTAAACAGACTATTTATTTAGCTTACAACATATTATAGGGATAGTTCACCCCAAAATGAAAATTCTGTCAGTAATTACTCATCCTCAAGTCGTTCCAAACCTGTAAGATTTTTGTTCATCTTCGGAACACAAATTAAGATATTTTAAATGAAATTGAGCGATTTCTGTCCCTCCATTGACAGCTACGCTACAAAAGTTCATAAAGAGATCGCAAGATCTGAGCAAAAATAAAGCAACCGTGTCTCTTCAGAAAATTTGGACTAAACCGCTCGATTCATTTGGATTAGTTTTACAATCTCTTTATGAACTTTTTGAAGCGTCGAAGTGGTAGTTGTGTGGCTGTCAATGGAGGGAGAGAAATCTCTCAGATTTCATCAAAAACATCTTCATTTATGTTCCAAAGATGTCTTACAGGTTTGAAACGGCATGAGGTTAAGTAAATTTTAGGTGAACTATCCTTTTAATATTATATATTAATTTCTGTGATTAAAAACATATCCCTTGACTCCATCTGAAACAGAATCAGTAACCTTATTGCAGTGCATTCTGGGATTGAAGTACACTTGCACCATGGCAAGTGTACTTCAATCCCAGAATGCACTGCAATCTGTCATCTGATTCTGCCTTATATTTTGCATGAAGTATCTTATGATATGACAGTAAGCAGATTTTAAAAGGTCACTAAGTAGGTAGCTCAATGCGGTTTACATTTACATTTAAGCTTTCAGCAGACACTTTTATCCAAAGCAACTTAGAAAAGAGGAACAAAAGCAATTTGTCAAAGAGCCAACAATATTCATAATATACAATGCTGGGTTTATTAGGCAACTAGAATAAGTAGAACAAGTACATTTCCAAATTTTGGAATTCTATTGCTTTAGAAATCAGAATTCTTCAGATAAAACTACTAAAGGTCTTTTTCTTTTGGGCCATCCTTCCAAAATGCAAGCAGTGACACCGACACTGGAATGGCTGCTGTGCTTAGGGGTAATATTCAGAACTTCAAAAACCTATGGTCTACGTTTATGGAGCACTTTTTGTGCATTGGTAAGGGCTCCCTGGGGTGTTTGATCCCTCCTTCTGGAGGAGAGCCTATAGGACAACCTATAGAGAACGGTCATTGTTCCCTTGCGTTTTATTGTTCAAAGTGAAATGTATCAGCAGTATCCATAATGTGTTTGTCAGTCGAGATGAATATGAATATGAATATGTATGGGAAGCCTTTTCACATGCTTTTCTGTAGGTATGTGACTTTATGTAGTCACTTATACCAGCATTTTGTTAATGGTATTATCATTATGTGTTTTTATTGTTAATTTTCTTTTATTATTTTCTATTTTTTCTTTTAATAGCTTTTTTTCTTATATATATATATATATATATATATATATATATACACTTGAAACCATTATTATTATTATTATTATTGACACATTATCCTTAGTTTAGAGTCACTCTGTCTCTTTGTAGAGGAGAGGACAACTTATATGAAGCAAAATCCATGTAACAAGGTTTTTGAGGATTGTCTGACTAATGATTGTTTCTTTATTTCTCATTTTTATTTTTCTCCCTGTGCACGGCACTCGTACTACGAAAGCCCTGAACCGCAACATAAAAAATAATCTGTACATTTTTGTGTGTGTAATGAATTGGAAACACTCGCTCTGTGCCAGTGGGCGCATTATGAATGCCTGTGCGGCAATTATGAATGTGAAACAACGGCAAGCACACACACAGAGAACTTCTACGGAAGACACTCTCGTAATTTTTACTCTATTCTCAACATATTACGACTTTATTCTCGAAATATTTCGACTTTGCATGCTTTGAAGATTTTTTTAATTAAGAGTATTGATACATTAACCAAGATTCATTTTGCGAGAACTGCATGTTCTTCAATTTTAAAAAAAAATTGAGGAGGGAAAAAGTAATACTGAGTTGAGGTGTTTTTTTAACCATTTTAATTTAGAGTTCAATAATTTAATATATATTTACAATAATTTATTACTTTAAATACTTATAAGTCAGAGAGCCACTGGTTTAGAGTCATTGAGCCTCCACTGAGTGAGTCTCCGTACCTTGACCTGCTCGTTGGAGGTGACCGCACAGAAGACGATCTCTGTGAATCCCTGAGTGGGGAACATCCTGAAGCAGATCCCTCCAATCACACGGCCATCTTTAATCAGAGCCAAGGTCTTGTGCTTCCTGTGGTCAAACAGAGGGAGCAGGGTCAATAGAGGCTGAGGAAGCTAGCGAGACACAAAACCTGACAACAGCTAAAGATTGAGGTAAGTAGTGGGCTCTTTGGGAAAAGGAAGGGGTCACTGCAAACTTACGGGTCAAACACAAGACGTGTGATGTACTCTTTGGGCATGCGGGGAAGTTGATGGGAGAAAACATTTTGCAGGCCCACGAGCCACATTAGAATCTTCTTATTGGACTTCTGAGAGAGAGAGTTACCAATCACATGGAACTCAATGATGCCTCTCCTCTCCTCCAGACGAGCCGTCTCATCACGGGCCGCGTTTGCAGACAACAGACTAGTCTGGGAAACCAGAAAACAGACTAGAAGATTAAATTTGACTATTTAACTGTAAATGCAAAACCGAAAATCCTCATGCTACATTATTAAGGCTATCATGCGGGTGTGATAAACTCTGACCTCTGGCCCCAGCATGGCAGCAGGGTCTGTGATGGTTTTCATGACTTCATTGACCAGTTCCATTGGGATGTCACCCATCACCCGGATCCGCTTGGCATCCTCCAGAGTCAGTGCCTCAGGAAGCTTACGTTTCTCTCCTGAGAGACAATGCATTACACACTGTTGCGAGAGACTGACATGATCATTGTCATCAATCTTAAGTCAACCGCAGGTGTTCTCAACTCTGACCCTTGAGATGCACTTTCCTGCAGAGTTTACCTCCAACCTTGATTAGCTTGTTCATGTGTTTGATTCGAGTTGGAACTGAACTCTACAGGAAAATGGACCTCCTGTGCCAGAGTTGAAAACCCTGGTCTACTGCATATGAGTGTATACTTAAAATTGTACTACCAATGAACAGAGCACAGTACAGCGCACAGTAAACAAATCTGCAACTTGATCTTCTTACCGGTTATTGGTTCAGAGGAAGCAATGTCCAAACCCGTAACACCTAGAGCAGAACCGCTGCTGCCCTTACTGAGAGGAGAGCCAGACACTGAGACTGGACTCAGTACTAAGACAGTAAGAGAAGGGGTTTGAAGCAACATAGTCTAAAAAAAGCATGTCAAGCCAAGTCTCTATGGTGGCTAATGCACCAGCAGAAGCATTACAGTTTTCTGTCTGCACAAATTGTTTTATTATTTTGTGATGGACTTCATTTGCTTTATGACGCCATAACAACTGTGCATTAATACAGAGTAGCATGATGCAAAATTGAATATTAAAGGGGTCATGACATGAGAAACCAAATTTCCCTTGATCTTTTGGTATTTAAGAGGTCTTTGTACCATTAAAACCTCCTGCAAGTTTCATAGCTTAAGACGTCCTCCCCATTATAAACGAAGCATTTATTTAATCAAGCTCTAAATACAGCTCGTTCTAGATCCTTTGAACTTAGTGACGTCACGGTATGAAGTGACGTACCAGTCGTTTGGATATGACCGCCTCCAGCGCAAGACAACTACACCTCATTTGACATCATCGCATGCGGTGACGTGCAGCGAGGGGGTCTGTTTACGCCACGCAGATGTGCTGTTCCTGGCTGTGGACAAACAACATGTTTGAATGCTGCCGAACGATCCAGACATCAGGGAAAGCAGTTGGATGCTGTTTATTTGCAGCATATGCAGCCCGCCAAAGCCTTATTTGTTCGGTGAGTGATGTAGATGAGTGTGACAGGGCGCATGTTACTGAAAGAACGACAAGAGAGAGAGAGAGAGAGAGAGCCCCGGCCGCGTGCGCCTTCAAACTGTCTTGCTCTCCCTCTCTCTCTCCCTCGCGCATATGAATCAAAATCAATTGAGAATTGACACGATGGTAAAAGATCAGAAGACCGAAGTTTCATGTGGCGGAGCATTGTGTAGCCCACATGTGATACAAAATGATTAACGTTAATAATTTATGCATAAGCAGCACTGACGTTAGCCAATCATAACAATGGGCGTTAACACTGAACTCTTAAAGGGGAAACACCTTCAAAACAGACTGTTTGAATCAGAGGGGGAGAAACAGGGTGGGAAAAGGTCATAAATCACAACATTTTTTAATTTTTTTGTACAAAAAACTATAGTAATACTATAATTGCACATAAGGGAACATAATAAACCAAAACAAAAAAACATGTCATGACCCCTTTAAAATAGACCATTCAAAAGACGCTGAGCTGGGACACAAATCTTGTATGTTTGGAGAATCAAACTATAAATTGTCAGACCATGGATGCCACATTAATCTGAGACAATTTTTGTTAACAAGAACATCTTAAAAGATAAAAACAATTTATTGTAGTCTTTATTGACATAGAATGCATTATGGTGGCAGTCTACTTGAAGTTATCTTTATTTGTTTGTAAATATTTCTGTTTTTAGTAATTAATTTAGTTCAATTAACTAAAACCATAGGTTGTTGAAGTTGGCTTAATTTGAAACCATTATAAGGGTGATGCGGCCTAATATTTGTAAATAAAAGTACATGTCATGATTGTATTTTTAACATCAATTTAAATTTGAGAAAGCTGTTGTTACATAAACGCTCATCCCTAATAACCACCTAAACACGCACCTGTTTGATGCCCCAGTTGTGTCCCCTCTGAAGCTGGCATGGTGAAGTCTGCCTCCCAAATGGGGGAGTTTTCTCCATAGATTTCTTCTTCCAACATGGAAAGAAACCTAACAAGCACACACACACAAACATATAATCAATTGGACTATGTGAGAGTGACGGTTTTATAGAACGTATTGATACGAAGGTCTTACTTGGGGAAGTGTGTGAGGATCAGAGTGCGTTTCTCTGGTGGGAGCTTGTCTTTCTCCACTCTGAACTTCTCCAGTAACTGTCTGCGGGTGACGGTGAAGATGGACTTCAGCAGACTGCGGCCGAACACCTGACAGGTCTCGTACCGTGGCAAGCTGTCATTGCTCTGAGGAACGTGACAGTAACACAGCCACCTGAAACACACACAAAAACTAATTCACAAAATTGTAATTGTCTTGATTTATACACAAACAAAATATAATGATGAATTTTAATCAAATGTTTTGAAAGAAATCTCACCAAGGCTGCATTTTGTATGATCAAAAATACAGTAAAACCGAGAATTTAATTACAGAATTAATTTACAGTAAAAAATTAATGCATCCTTGCTAAATAAAAGTATTAATTTCTTAAAAACAAACATTCTGACCACAAACCATTGAACAGTATATAATGATTTTTTTTATACTATTTTATGTTTTTTTTTTAATCAAATTATGCTTTCAAATTATGCTAATTGTATTACAAAATAAATTTCATTTTGACATTTGATTGTGTGACAGGGCATGCCTGATTTCAAATGAGTGAATCGATCACCTTTTACTCTTTACAACTAGTTATAGTGCAACTTTTAGCACCAGTTACAGCATTTATATGTATATTAATGATGTGTGACTTACAGTTATATCTGCAAATGTTGCGGATAATCTGCGGGTCAGGTGGGCCAAGTTACAAAAATAACATTACAATTAATTGTGGGTGGATAAGAGATAAATCATTAATGTATTGATTTTAATGAAGACACTGAACACTCATTTCATGGTAAAACGCAACAAACGAGAGTCACTCTTTTTACTTTCGTTTTCAACAACAATGTATATAGTCTCTCTCTTCAGGGAAAACCAATAAAGGAAAACATATGCCCAGTGGCAGAGTTTTACTTAAATAGTTAACCAGGACGAATTAAGTGTTGGTTATGTGATATGTAACAGGCTGTGAAGCGCTGTAAATGACAAACTAATAAAGCCTATATCCAGCCTTTGCTTGGCCTGAACGCATCTAATTTCTTGTTCGGGAAGTTGCAGTGACCGAAACAGTGACATTTCAATTTAAGTTTGAAGGGAGTAAAGCCTGTGTTTAGAAAAAGCAATTTTGCCAAAGAAGAACATTTCGGCTACTTTAAATAAATGTTCATTTAAAAGCAGCCTATTTCAGTGTAATATGCTACCATATCACGTGAGAATTTGAATAATTGTAATGTGACGATCGGGTGGGGATATCTAAATCAGAGAAAATTATAGGTTTGGGTGGGTGGCGTGTGGATGATTTATTTTTTAGCAGCGGGTTCGGGTGACATTAGAGCTGATCTGCTGATATAACCTAGAAACAAACACTCATTTACACATGTTAACTCAAACACACACCTAGTATAATCAACTTTGTATGCGGCTGCATCCTCTTTCTGAGCCCTCTGACGGAACTGTGACGGAGTCTCCAGCTTCCAGTAGTTCAGACAGAGGAGAAACATCTTACTGAGCTCATACATGGTCTGCCTCTCCTTAGGCGCCAAATGACTGAACTTATACTGAACAAAGTTCAACACCCCCTGAGACAGAGAGAGAGATCTTGAGTGCAGAACTCTGCATAAAATGACAAACAGTCTGCCCAACACTTCCTAAACACTTAAGGGCATTTTACATGGAATGTGACTGGCAGAAAGCTTTGCTTGTGACACACACTTTCTTATACACAACATACATACTTGTTCTATGTTGGGTTTTTCAAAGGGAGGGCTACCGAGAGAGCCTTCCACCACTGGTTTCCCCATCTGCAGAATACACTTCCTCAGCAACTAAGAAAAGAAACAGCCAACAAACAACAGTCAAAAATGTGAAATATTCACCTGACAAATGAACGCATTTTTTAAAAAGGCTTCTTATTATGTTAGTAACTCATCTGGAGCATGCCTGCACTTTCAAAAAATGAAGGAAGCAGATCTCAATTGCCCATTTACCTTGAACAAATAAAAGTAGACTTGCTTGGTGTCCGTGTCTTCTTCTTTATGAACAGACATGAAGAGATTCTCCACATCCACCACCATCCCTAACAACCGGTTAATCTCCTCCTCAGACACATTCTCCAGGTGAGACACATGTTCTGCTAAAGATCAACAGATAAGAGAGCGTGAACACTACCTGACACAATAATAATAACCATGCGTTATATGATGTAAATACGCAGTTAACATATACTGGCCTGTATAACCACAAAAGGCTGCTTATCTCTGGTTTCCATGACATATACTTCATAAATCCATGTAGGTTGATACTTGCTACTGTACATTTCAGAGACACTTTTTAATATTATTTTGGGGCTTTTTCTTATTTATTAAACAGACCTTGTCCATGGATTACACCTTGCAGCGTTTGAAACTTTTAGATATCAGTCTATGTAAGCCATGGAATGCAGCAATCGGGTTCCAGAAATAAAAACTTACAAACCTTTAAAAACAGACCTATTTTGTTGTTAATTAATGATATATTAGTTTCAGAATAATATATATATACGGTGCTGGGTAGTAACTGATTATCTGTAATCTGGATTACGTAGGTAGTTGTAGGTACTTGTAAAAGTAGGTACTTGTAATTAGATCATGATGCAATAGGATCCGGGTAGACAAGCAATGATCATGTCAAAGATCAAATGTGAATAAGGAATAACAAATTTATTAAGTAAAAATATAAAATTATAGAAACAAACAAATTGGTCAAATAAAGTAAAGAGAAATAAGGACAAAAGTAGTAAGATCTTTGCAGAATTAAAGGAGAGGTAGAAGAGATGAAGCAGAAGGAGGCGCAGAAGTGAAGAGCAAAATAAGAGCAATGAATATATCTGGAGGAAACTTAAACTTATGTTTTGGTCTAATATGAAAAGGTCAAACACACTTATCAATTATGTCATAGTTGGTGCTCAAATGTCAAAGATAGAGAAAAATAGATGTAGGTGTAGTTGTTTTGACACCTTTAAGACCATTAAGAAAATCTGTGCAGTTATCTCATGTCTGAAATGTAAACAGACACATTTTGATACAAAGGTACATCACGTAATCAATTCTGATGGAAAATACACCCACTCAACCTTCCAGCACAGAAGAGACACCAAAGATCTTACAACTGGAAATAATCAAACATAGAGCATAAAGTAGAATATACATAAATGATTAAAGAAATCAATAACATGTAAAATAATAATAATAAATAAAAAATAATTAATAAAATTAATAGTATGAATAAAGACATTATCAGAAACATTGACCATTTGGATACACCAGATTATATTACATTTTAAAATACTCGTATTAATCAGACTTCAGTTACTTGTTTAATGATTACATATATCATTCACACAATGACAGCAATTCATTCAGAATTTGATTCGCCCTAATTCTTCTTATTCATGTTTAAAAATTTCCTTTCTATTCTTCCTATAAGTTCAGAAAGTCTTCTAGTTCAGTCACTAGTCAAGTGCCATTAATTACATGGAAAATTGAGCGGTCACAAAACATTTGACCACTGAATTTACAGAAATCATTTCACTTTTAAGGAGTGTTTTCTCAACATTGCATATCGAATCAACTCCTGATGAGCACTCAGAGACATTTAACAACATATTGCTATGTCTTTGGAGGTCCTTTGTCTTTAAAACACTTTTTTTTACTATAATTTATATTATATTAAAATTATTCATTTTAATTCCGTTTTTTTTTAATGATTTAATTGCCCTCTGCAGTTCCTTCACAAACCCCAGTTAGGCAAACCCTGACGTAATGTAAAATTGAATGCTCCTCATGTTGTTGATATTAAAGAATGGAATACATTTTCTTTCTCTTTGTATTTTTATTTCAATATGGTACAATATTATCCTATCCAAAATCAATGTGATAAACCGGTAAGGTCAAAACAAAGCAATCTAAAAGTAATCAAAAAGTAGTGCGGTTATATTACCTAAAATGTGTAATGTAATTGATAACGTAACTAACTACCGGCACGGCACAATGTTTGTCATGTAATTTAGAATCAGTAACGGACTACAATTTGTAACTAATCTACCCAGCACTGCTGTGTGTATACTATGTGTATAAACAGTAAATAGATTTTCTTTAAATCAAAATTTTGTAATGCGATAAATTTCACAGCTGGTTGGTTTGTTTCGGTCCATGGCTTATAGCTATTTAACTCAAACTTTTTAAGAAATCCCTATTGAAAAAATGCTTATGGAACCAAGGCCACTGAAAAAGCGGGCGCGGGCGGGCAATGTTGCACTCTATTATGCAACACAAGCCTATTTGGATGATGGGTCTGATATTAGTGCGATGTAATAGAACCACCATAAAGGCATTAATCTTACCCAAAGAGTGTCCACAGCTTCGGCAGGCCTCTGTCAGACTGGCTGCCTGCTGCTGGAGCTCCATACGAGCAGCTGTTGGTGGATTGGGGTTTTTCCACCCATTACATTTACAAGCATCATTCGCCTGTGATTAGAGAACACAACTGTGATTTAAAAAACTGTCAATGAGGACAGTAAACATCAGGTTAAATTAGATGTTGATCAGGTGAATATTGTCAAAACATTCATAATGATAAGTATGCAGTGGTAACAGTGATAAAATGGTAACACATAATAAAATGTGATATACTAAATCACACCTAATGTAAGGCGCATGTTATAAAAACATACAAGAATGCATTCAATTAACCACCATATTTTGCCAGCATTTCTGCACTAATTCTGCAGAGGTAGGAGTCATTTTCCACTCTTTAGTTCATATGAAGGAGGTTTTCAAAGTCTTGTGTTTCTTATTTTCTAGCCCTAAATCGTCTGTAGTACTTTATTATTTGTATTCTTACCAGGGAACATATGTGACTAGTTTGCAGACTGTTAGAGAAGCATTGACACATGAAAGGCCCGGGCACTCGCTCTATTGTTATGAGCCAAGCTCTCGGTTACCTTGCAGGAGGAAAACACTCCGAGTTTCTCAAGCTTTTTAGCCCGCGGAAACGAGCGGACTTGGGCTTTCTTCTGGCTGGACCATTGCTGTTGACTCAGGCCTGGTCGGGCCGGGTCGCTGCTCCCGGCTCCGGGGTTTGGGTTGGACCCTGCCGGGCCGCTGGACTGAGCTTGCTGAAGCCGGGGCTGCGCGGAGGTCTGTGCCGCCGGGTCCGCCATATCAGCAGCCTCACTTCCCCTCCTAGGATCGCCGCGCACACTTCCCCTCTGTGCCGTTTCAATAAAGTTTTGTGATAGTTTTCGTCGATCCACTGTATGACCACTGCACTGCGCGTGCGCAATATGGGGAATGCTGGAAGATGTAGTATTACAATCAGTACTACAGAATAAAACGATACGATGCTTTCCACTGGGGGGCATTAAACACTTGAGCTACTTATTTACAGTCTATGGCTACTTATTATTGTACTATATCACTTTAAAAGTGGAGAAAATAAGCGTATTTATTAAACGTTTAGGGCTGGCCAGTTGCATAAACAAATACTTGGCCTGAACTAGTCTGAACAACTAGAAATTAGTTAGGGCTAATCAGTCTTAATTTTCATTAGACCATTCGACCTTTTCATGTAACTGACTTAAAAAAACATGACCCGTCTTAAAGAAAAAAATTAGATGATTAAATTGTAAAACTAGTCTAAACAGTTTATGCAACCGTCCACAGGTCTGGTTGGGTTTTACAGCCAGGGCTTAGATTAAAACCGAGATTAGGCCTTAGTTCAATTGGGGCATTTAAGTAGCTTTTATAAACGTGGTTTAGAAGGGAAAAAATCATTATTGGTGTGCATCTTGAGACAAAACAATGGCACTGACATATTTTAATATACGCCAGTGCAAGAGTTGCTTTCAGTTCAAACAGCTCAAACATGCACTTTAGTCTGAGACTAGAATTTACAGCCTTGTCTGTTAAACCGGGGGATAGTTGTATAAACTATTTTTGTGGCAAAATGCATTTGAATATTTTTCAAAACTACTCAGCTTAATACATTAGCTGACTGATTATTATTATTTTTTTTTTTTAGAAAAACAACAAAAGGTAAATAGATGTACATTTGGGACGATTCCGGTTCAGTTGTTATTTGCTGCCCTAGGCCTTACAAACAAAAATTTGGTTATTTCATTCATTTATTTAGATCAAATATAATTGATAAAAAGGAAACTCATGTGTATTTTTAACTACCAGCCAGATTTAAGTCTCATGATGAGCCTTAAAGGGGCACAGTATTTTTTCTCCTCTTTAAAAAGTTGCACACCCAAATAAATGCAGTCATTTTGTAACTGACATATAAAATCAAACCACTCGGATGAGAACAAGACTTCAATCATACCTGCAACCTTATAAAAACTGTTCTATTGTACATGGAGAGGGTCCTCTCATGTTAAGATCACATGACCAGGCAAATACTATTTGTCTAATCTCAGTAACCACCCTGTAATTAAACACTTTCATTCATGGATTAACTTAATCATGATTGATTGTGAAGTGACTTTCTACAATAGCAGCAGTGGCTCAAAATTACTGCATTTGGTGTCAAGTTCAAAAAGACTGCCAGCACAACAAACAGAGTAAACCTCTACCCATGATGCTCCCTCCACAGCAGCAAAGAAATGCATGTTCGAGAATCGTTAATGAAACCGAGCACCTTTTAAATCAATTTAGTAATGGTGAATAATTAAGGACCAGTTCTCTGTTCCCAACCTTATTTGGGGGCAGGAATAAGAAAACACCTCCAACTCACCACCTACGTTTAGAAATAACACAACAGACAGAATGTACACCTTCCCCTCCTTTATTGGTAAAATTACAAGTTCTACTAGGTTTGTGTTTTTCCATTTATTTGCCTTTGTCCATTGCGTCCCTCGTTCCTCAGACCCTGCTTGAGACTTCTGGGTCACTGTTCACATGTGCTTGTGCTATGTCACAAGTGATGCTGAAAATGCCGGTCGAAATAGACGTCCTTCGACATAAAACAGGAACAATATTGACAAAAAATGACGTTGTCAGAGGACAAAGAAATACCCAGTGCACTCTTAAGAGACCTTAAGTACAAAAACAAGTAAATTCTTACAAAGGTGCTGAATTGAAATTGCTAATGATTGGGGACATTTTCACAGGAAAAAAAAAAAAAAACAAGTACAGGAACAGTAACATTATCCCCCCCCCCCCCCCCCCCCCCCCTCGTAAATATTTGGGATTTTGGTCAGAGGAGGCTGATTTTGCCTTGTGTAATTCATATGTATTTTCTCATTTGTCTGAATGATTTCAAAAACATTTCATTAATGCAAAGAAAAAAAAGAAAAAGAAAAACACATTGGAGTTATACCACCTGTTAATGCATTTAGATACAAGTAGATATATGTAAATGATTAGAAAAAAAGTCTAGCCTATCAAATCATATACTGGTTTCATTTGTGCTGGAGTAGTGGACGTCTGAGAGACTAATACAATAGAAATAATACAGGATCTACAGAACAGCCTGACATAGATGGAAAATAGCCTCTTTTCTCATTCTCCAATTTTTCCTCTCTCCGACAAAGAAGGGATGTGATCAAGGAGAGCAGGAGAAAGATGAGATGTAACTCAATACTGGCAGTATGCATCCACCAAAAGGGAGAGCGCAATTAAATAGTGACGTCACCACTAGATTTTTCATACAAATGAGCAAATGAGAGCATAGGGAAATACAAGGGAGAGACAACTTGTTTTTCCACCAGCAGCAGTCTGGAATTTCTTTTGTTTTAAGTGCGATTGGTTAGATCGGATCACGTGTCTCTTTTTGTTTTGTCAAAACTATATAAGACAAATCAAATAACTCATAGGTGGCAGAGACATGTCATAGCTTCTGTGTGTGTGTATCTGAATGTTTGTATGTCGTGTTCTTAGGAGGGATAAATGGTTGAAACATTAATGTGTTGATTTACTAGGGTATCAATGGCCTGTTTCAAGTTCTGGAGCTCTAACTGGCCATAGTTTAGAGCTGGGTCATAAGTGAATGGATCTCACACTATGGATTCATACTGTGTTGTGTGTCTGTATCAGTCCTTGTGTGCATCTGCCAGCTGATTGGTCCAATGGTTAGTTGCCGCCTCCGCAGCACTGGCCGCTTCTGCCCTGAGGTGCTGTCTCCTGCAAGTCGACACCTCCTCTGGCCCGTCCGCCACTGCCCACCCCACCCTGCGGTTCGTTCTTCGGAAGCTTCTTGGCTACAGAATTTTTGAGAAGGAAAACATTACTTCATAAACATACTAAGTTACTTTGATCTGAATTAAATCAACAGCAGTATTTGAATGATTAGGTGTGGTGTCTAGAGGAGCGTCTTTGCGGCAGGTGAAACTGGTGTCAAGTTGCTGTGTTTTGCTCTGTGCTTGAAGAGAATCAACAACAGAGATGAGATCGTACCAATAGCCATGAAGATCTCGTTCACGTTCATAGCGGTCTTCGCTGACGTTTCCATGAAGAGTAGGCTGTTGTCGTCTGCGTACGCCTGCGCCTCCTAAAGGAAGCATGCAGATTAGTTAAAAACACTTGGAAGTAGATTTACAGAGGTTGTTTTGCGTTGGTGTAAACTTACCTGAAAGTCAACGGCTCTCTTGTTGGCCAGGTCTGCCTTGTTGCCAGCCAGAGCAATGACGATATTTGGACTTGCCTGACGCTGCAACTCCTTCACCCAGTTCTTTGCTCTAGTGAATGTGTCCTAAATCAGATTTAAAAAAAAAAAAACAGTAGGAGCAACTGTTAAACAAAGAAAAAAAAATCTAATGAAAAGTTAAGGACCAGTCACAGTGTAGATCAACAGAAGCCTATAAAGTGAACTGCTATGATTCTTGAACTTGTTCAATTGGATTGGAGCACATACAGAACCATGGGTGACTTGTATGGATGTCAATTTAATGTGTTAATTTACTGCAATTAATCATTTTAATGTATTTAACCAAGCCCCTGCCCTGGCACAAACTCGTAACTTGCTGTCTAAATGCAAAGCATGATGGGAATGTATATTCAATGCTTCACCTGCTTGCAACAATGTAATGTCTATTTAATACAGCATGTCAAATTATAATATATATAGCAAGGTTTGGGGTCAGTTTTTTTTTTAAATGAAATTAATACTTTTATTCAGCAAGGATGCACTAATTTGAATGAAACTGACAGTATAATGTTACAAAGGTTTCCCATTTCAAATTAATGCTGTTCTTTTGAACATTCTATTCATCACAGAATCCTGAAAGTAAAAAGAACAAAAATATTATGCAGAATAACTTTAATAGATTAAATTTAGACGTTAATATTTATAAGAATTGTTTCTCTAGCAGCAAATCAGCATATTAGAAGGATCATGTGACACTGAAGACTGGAGTAATGATGCTGAAAATTCAGCTTTGCCATATATTTATAAGGAATTTATTAAAACATGCATATTCCGGTTTTAAAAATAAAAAAATAATACAGTATTTTACATTACAAATAAATAAAAAAGTCTGTATTTTAAGTTTCATTAACAACAAAAAGCCATTCATATACTACATACATTAGCTTAAAGTCCCCGTGTCGTCAATAATTTGATCCCTTGAAACTCATCTTTGATCACCAAAATTACATATTTAAACATTTCATCCTTGAAAAAAAATTCTTCATGTCTTAAAACAGTTTGAATGTAACTCTACACCCTTGCCTCTGAGTATACACGGTTCTATGAATATGTAAATGAACCCCGCCTCCAGTCACTCGCACCAGCTCAGAGATCCACTTGTTGACCTGATTGGTTACAAGGTAATTTGTGACGTCAAAAACACCAGCGATTTCAAACCGTGTTTTTGAGACAGTATTTGGTTCACTGCAGTTTTAAGGAGAAAATCCTCAGCAATGGTGTTGACTTATTAATTTACACACGGTTTGTCTTGTAAATAACATTAAAAGCTTGATTTTCACCACAGGGGGACTTTAAGGTTGCCAACAGGAATTGTATCGCCATTGTGATTGTTACTTGACTTTGAGCAAAGGTCTGACTGTATCCTACAGAATAATAATTAAACCCGGCAGTCAGTCAGGTGAAACCTTATTATTCAGACCTTACCCTTCTGCTGAGCACAACGCTGTGATGTCAGCCTTTATTAGAGCCAAAGCACAACTGACAAAGTCACATTGCAGATGAGGTGCCACGCAACTCTCAGCTGGTGAACGATTGGCAGTACAAGACACCTGTCTGATGCAACTCTGACTTAAAGGTCTTGATTTCATAATCACAGGCACTCACTGTGTTAGTAATATCATAGACGACGATGGCCGCCTGGGCTCCTCTGTAATACATAG
Source organism: Tiaroga cobitis (assembly GCA_030578255.1). NCBI lineage: Eukaryota > Metazoa > Chordata > Actinopteri > Cypriniformes > Leuciscidae > Tiaroga > Tiaroga cobitis. The sequence goes on along the minus strand of CM060593.1, from coordinate 21,794,529 downwards.
GGGCCAGGCTGTGATATCGCTCCTGTCCGGCCGTGTCCCAAATCTCAAACTTTACTGTTGTATCATCCAGGCAGACTGTCTGTGTGAGGAAAGCAGCTAGAAGGGAAAGAAAAACAAATGTTTTTGACATGACGGTAATGTGTATCAGTTTGTACAATCAAAATGATCCTTTTAGCACTTCCTTATAGCTTAACTATTTAAGGGCTGGACATTTGTAGAGAGGAAGAATGAGAAACATGCATCATCATGATCAGGCCTGTGGAGGAACTGTATAACTCTACAGTTATGTGGAGCAGGATTTGACAAAATATTCTGCCTCTCATCATAGATGCTTCGGACAAAAACTTTGGTGTTGCTGGAGCCGATAGCTATGTGGGAAGCGCGATTGCGCTTTGGGCGACCAGAGTTCGAGTCCCGGCTCACATTTACAAAAGATTTCCATTTCAAATAAATGCTGTTCTTTTGAACTTTCTATTCAAAGAATCAAAAGAATGCGACATTTCCACAGGCAAGCATTCAAAAATTGTTCAGAAAATTTTGATTTTACAATACACATTAAAATGACGTATACACAGAAAGTGTGCAGAAGCGCAGAAGAAGAAAGACCATCAATATTTGAAATCCCTTTCACTTCAAACTTTGTGCTGAGTCAGGTGCAATGGTCACATGTTTGTAGCTCACATTCATTTCTCCAAAGCAATCTTTGACCAAAAATGTGATCTTTGACCTGCTCATTGACGACAGGATGATGGCATTGAAGGAAAACATGTAGAAGGACAAAAAAAAGTGCTGAGAATTTCCTTATTGTCAGCCTTGTGCAAGCATGCGGTATCCTGCCTGTACAAAATGTCACTCCCAGCACTTTTCTTTCTTCGTGTCTGAATTTATTCTAGAATCTCTTGCTAAATACAAGACTGAGCCTTAAATGGAACAAATCCACGAATGTCCATGATCAAATTTAGCTTTAAGTTTCCCTAAAACACTGACAACTTGGAGGGACACAATAGCACACACACTCAGGAAATCCCATTGTTGACTGTTTCCCTTTCCTTCTGGTAGTTTCTCTAACTCCTTTCTCTGTCCATGTAATTCATAACATAAATCTATCTTTTAAATGAATACCATTTCAAGCTGTATACAGCACACACGTGTTTGGTTAGGAGATCAGATATGTGCACATGCATAACTGCGTGTCTGTTTCATACTCCACTAAAACTCATGTGGTAGTCATGTGATTAGCGAGTAAGAACCAGCTTGTCTGCTTCAGACCAAGCCCAGCCCTCTCACCACACATCAACAAGCCACACAACCTCATATACGCAGAGCGTTCAACATAATCTCACTACAAGTATGTTGTCCTATAAAATATTATCATGTAGCTAATCTTTTACAGGAGACATATTCAACAGTTTGACAGCATATTCCCCCTGAAGTCATTCATGTTAAATCAAAGTTTCTTGTTTCTTTAAAAGTTTCTCTCTCTTTAAAATGATCTAGACCAGTGTTTGTCAACTGGTTGGTTACAAGACTGTTTGAGTGTGTAGTCAAACAACATGTTTTTCTGATGGAAGACTTTTATTTTGAAATATGTGCATGAATGCTGTTGACTCTTCTGTCAACCAATTAGGTACCGATATATTGTGTAGCCCTAATATTTTTCCATGTCTGCCTTTTTTCATGCCCAGAGGTCACATTAACCGAAGAATTTCCATCACTGACAGACTTTTTTTTAGCAGTGATGGAACAATCTGAAAGCCTATCTTTTGTAATATGTAACTGTAATTCTCACCCCTGACCACTTGGTGGCGAGTGCGCTCTTGCTGACTATAAAGTTAATGATCAACAAATGAATGGCTTTTCTGAGTTATGTGACATCGTTTACAAGCTGTTTTATTGTCGTCTTTCTGTGGTTGAAACACTGATTGAGCAATTACATGAGATGCATGATATGGATTTCTAAGTTGGACTGTATCTTTCAACATATTTTCTGATGTTTATTCATGTTTATTTCATTCTGTAACACAGTAAAAGATGAAGGGATGATTTTTGTGATAAAATGGACAGAATTTGAAAGCTGAGACTTTGTTTCGTATCAAAAGTATACAAAGCTTATTGTGATTTATTGGACAAACATTCATGATGAAACCTGAAGTGACCCACAGTCTCTGTTCAAATATCTCTTAATAAATAAATAAATGCATAATCTAGCCTATATGCTTGTCCTGTAAATTATAATAATAGATTATGATGGAATTTTTACGACCCAGTCTGTCAAAATGACGGACAATGCGGAAGTCTAACGCAACCTCTGTTCATGTCATAGCTGAATATAGTAACTAGTGAGGAGTTTTGGGCCTGTGTGCATTCTTGTAATGCGAGTTCATATTCAAAAATGTGAGGAAAATCCTCCATCCTTAGAAAGAATAAGCTTGGACATAAACGCGCTCTGGCTCACCTCCAATAGTGCTCTCCTGGTACTCGTGGAACTGGCCTTTGACGAAACGGAGCACCAGGCTGGACTTGCCCACGGCAGACTCTCCCAGCAAGACCAGTTTAAACTGGCAGATTTTGTTCCCGACGGGGGCGGCACCGTTGGTCCGCGCTGGTCCACCTCGCCCCGCCATGCCAACTGGCCGGACAACAGGAGAGGAGAGGGCTGACTGGATCTAAGAGGGGTCCTCACTGGATATGACAGGGGTCCTAAAGCAGGATCAATGGAGCTCCGGGGAGGACAGGGTCAAGAGAGAGAGAGAGAGAGAGAGAGAGAGAGAGAGGGAGAGAGAGAGAGAGAGAGAGAGAGAGAGAAAATCGGGAAAGAAAGTGAGATAAAGATGGAGAGATGGCTCCAATTGGATGAATAAACCTAGAGGAAAAAGGAGAAAGGAAGTTGATCAACAAAACACATTAATGACCAGATATAATTGGCCACATTACAAATTACTTGACTGTGACACTCCCAAGTTGAGTGAAAGGAAAGGACAGACTCATTACAGGTCGTTAACAGCTATCACACCATTCCAGTGCACTAACCATTAACCATAATGCTCCAATGAAACTCACTACAACAAAACAATCCCCTTTACAGATTCCACCCACACTGTGCCGCAATTACAGTTAAAAGTATCCATACAAAAACACGCTAGGTAAATATCAGTGTCAAGTCACACATACATTAAAATAGTTCCCCAATTTAAATAACCTACACTTATCAGTGATCCAAAATTATCTGCACCGTATCGACGGAAAAGGTGCTGAAAACAGGTCAGGACCTGCTGTGGTTTTTTTGTGTAGCCTATATTTTGTTATTCAAAGCGCCACACAGACCAACATTAAGCTCAGCTTGGGGCCAAATGAATTGTGGACTGTGGCGGAACATTTTCTCTATACTTTCAGATTGATAAATAAAATTGCTACTGGGGGAAAACTCATTCAACTTTTGAAACCATTATTTTTGTCCTAACTGGGGGTAGTGTTACGTTCTGTTCATTAAAAAAAGTTCAATTGATTCTCTGTAGCCAAATACAGACAGTAGAGCTAAAGCAGATCACTAAAACAAATGAGCAAATAAAGGTGAGAGAAAATGGATGTGATTATTACAAGACAGAGAGACACAGAAAGAGGAAATAACAGCAACTCAGTCTGAGGTCATTATTTCAGCTTGTTAAAGATGGATTCAGATATTCTTTCTGCTGCAGCAGACACAGTAATTGGCAGCAAAAGAGGAGAGAAGAGCAGATAGATATCAATAAATGGATGGATGGACCTCCATCCTCGGTAGGAGAATATTCAGGTATTGAGGCCTGGGCTATCACAAAAAAACAAAACATTTTCATTTAAGCAGCATTAAATGAAAGGTTAAAGGCCTGTCTCTCCTTTTAATAACTGCAAGAAAAGGCCAATGGAAGTGGTAAGAAGAGGACAATCAAAAAAGTGATTATGGGGAGTGAGATGTCACTGCCAGCGTCAGGTCTTGAGTTCTCTTACGAGAGGTTCTCTCGTATTGCGTAAGCTAGCTTACGCTACGGAAAGATTCATCTTTGCTGAGATATTGAAGCCAAAAATTATTTTATAATTTGTATCCATACACAACGCAGTTCCTCTGCGGCAGACCTAGAGCGGGCTAGCTAGCAGCTCATTGGTTCGCTCAGAGAGAACTGCTTAAGCCTATGGGAGAGCGGAACTGAACCCGCTTCCAATGAGAGGCGCCCGCGCGCTCATTGCGTCATGGCCCGCCAGAGTGGGCGTGGCCAAGGGGTATATAACAGTCTCTCCCAGGCTTATATGTTGATTCATTTCATCTTCAGCAAGCTCACGCTTCTGCTGTGTTCTGAGAGAAAGCCGTCGCCGTCGAGAAGGCACCACTAGCGAGCTCCGGACCCTGAAGAAGCCGGCCGTCTTCGCCACCTTCAGCCGCCCAGCAAGCTAAGCCATCCGACGACAGTATCCTTTTCTCATATTTTTCTAAAAGAGCACGAGCGTCTTTATCAAGATGCCTCGTTTTTCCTGCGGCTCCTGCCGCGCTCGTCTCGAGGACGGAGACCGCCATGTCATCTGCGCTCTCTGCTTGGGACTTGAGCATGCAGAACTCGCCCTCGCGGATGGAGGCTGCGACTTCTGCGAGAGCCTGCCGCTGTCGTCCCTGCGGGCACGACTGCTGGCAGTGAAATCTGCTCCCGCGCCGCCTGTCTCTTCGCCGCGGAAGAAAAAACGCCGCTCTTTGAGGCCGCCGGAGCCACCAGCGGAAACATGCGGGCCGCCGCCGCCGCCTCCCGCTTCCCGCTCTCCCTCCCCGCCCCTGCCGGACATACAGTTGCCGCCGAGTGGCCGCTCTGTTGCCTCCGATGACGCCGCGGAGGAGAAGGACTCCTGCTCACTGCTCGCTTCCGACAGTGAGGACTGGTCGTCTCGCGGTTCCACGAGAGAGTCGACGGGGACCCGCGCCGGGATAGAGGAAGAGCTGATGCGCCTCCTCTCACAGGCCGTCGAACGCCTCGGTCTCGAGTGGTCTCCCCCACCCGAGCAGGCCCCGAACCGGATGGACGGCAGCTTCTTTCATCGGCGTTCGACCCCCGCGTGCAACCGGGCCGCTCCTTTTCTGCCTGAGCTTCACGCAGAACTAACAAAGTCCTGGAATGCCCCGCTCTCGGCCAGAAACCGCTCCGACATTTCCGCCTCGCTGCGCTCGGTGGACGGAGCCGCCGAGAAAGGCTACTCAGCCATGCCGCCCGTCGAGGACTTGGTCGCCACACACCTCTGCCCGCCCTCTGCTAGATGGCGTTCCTCACCCACGCTTCCTTCTAAAGCGTGCAGAGCGACTTCGAGTTTTCACGCTCGCGCATACGCCGCCGCCGGTCAGGCCGCCGCCGCGCTTCACTCGATGTCTGTCCTCCAGGTTCTCCAGAGCGATATTCTTCGTGAATGTGCCGAGGGCGGCAGGAACCCCGCCCCCGCTGTCACGGATCTAAGAAGTGCTACGGACCTCGCCCTTCGCGCCACTAAAGCCGCCGCACAAGCTCTGGGGAGATGCATGGCCAGCCTGTGTGTTGCCGAGAGACACCTATGGCTCACGCTCGCCGACATGGGAGACTCTGAGCGCGCCGCGTTTCTCAACGCGCCCCTCTCCCCGACGGGCCTGTTTGGATCCGCTGTCACGGGCATCGTCGATCGCTTCTCGGAGGTACAGAAAGCCACCCAGGCGATGAATTTGTTTCTGCCACGCCGCGCTAGCTCTTCCGCGGGCCGCTCTCGCGAGCCTCCCGCCAGAGCTCTGCCACAGCGACCTCCTCCGCAGTCTCAAACAGCCCAGCGCAGACAGGGCGCCCGCCCTCGCTCTCGCTCTGACAGCCGCCGCAGACCGCCGCCCCCACGAGGCCCGCGTTCTAAGATCACGCTGAAGCCTGATCACCAGAAGTCTGCCTAGCAAGATCAAGAAAACGACGGCGCTCTCCCGCTGCGGCCGGACCGCCGTCAAAGCTTCGCCCTCTGCCAGTCCCCGTTATTTCGCCGACTGCAGTAGTGTTTACCGCCACAAACAAGCCGGTGTCCCAGCCCGCTTGCGAGCGTCAAAAAGCCGTTTTTATGGCTACCCAGAGAAATCTCAAAAAGAGAAATTTTGCCAGTTGTGTACAAAAAGTGCCCACAATCATGTGCTCACCGATACACACAAGCATAACATATCCCGTGTCTCTATCAGAGCCCCATCACATGAAACGGGCAGAGCCCGCTCTAGTTTCAGAGAACATAAACACGCCCACGAGCCGGTGCGCGTGTCCCCTCTCTGCTCGCTCTGTTACACGGCCCATAGACTCCTCTCTGAGTGCAAGTCCCGTTGCCACACACATTCAAAGCGTGCCCACACACTGTGTCCAGCCCGCTATGTGCAGCAATCAGGGCAATATAGCCATTCGGCCACTAGCCGCATGCTTCAAAGCGTGGGAAGCCATTCCAGGCATCTCCCCGTGGGTACTAAGCATTATAAAGAACGGCTATCTGCTGCAGTTTCGCCGCCGCCCGCCTCGTGCACGCGCGCAGCTCGAATCTACTGTCAGCCCGCTGGCCGCCGGTACGCTCCGCTCAGAAATTGCGACGCTGTTGCAAAAGGGCGCTATAGAGAGAGTCCCGCCATCTATGACCGAGTCGGGGTTTTACGGCCGTTATTTTCTGGTGCCCAAGAAAGACGGCGGCCTCAGACCGATTTTAGATCTCAGGTCTTTGAACAAAGCGCTCATGAAGAGACCGTTCAAGATGCTCACTACCAGGAAACTCCTCGCGCAGGTGCGCCAGGGGGACTGGTTCATCTCTCTAGACCTGAAAGACGCCTATTTTCAGATCCAGATAAATCCCCGTCACAGGCCATTCTTACGTTTCGCCTTCGAGGGTCATGTTTATCAATATGCCGTTCTCCCGTTCGGCTTATCTCTGGCGCCCCGTACATTCACGAAGTGCATGGACGCGGCGCTCGCCCCCCTGCGAAACCAGGGGCTGCGCATTCTGAATTATCTGGACGACTGGCTGATTTTGGCCCAATCACAAACGGAGCTTCTGTCGCACCGCGCAGTTCTCCTCAACCATCTGGAAGCGCTGGGTCTCTCTGTCAACTGGTCAAAGAGCTCCCTTCTCCCCAGTCAATCGATTTCCTTCCTAGGAATAGATTTGAACTCGGTCACGATGACGGCTCGCCTGTCTACACAGCGCGCGCGCAGTGTTCAGCGCCTAGCCTCCTCGTTTCAGATGGACGCCCGCACTCCTCTGAAAGCTTTTCAGAGGATGCTGGGTTACATGGCCTCAGCCTCCGCTGTACTTCAGCTGGGCCTTCTGCACATGCGCCCGCTTCAGCTCTGGTTAAACAGCCGTGTACCCCACCGCGCATGGAACACGGGCCGCCAGCTGATCAAGGTTACGCAGACATGTCTCACGGCACTGCAGCCATGGACAGTAGCAGAATGGTTTCGCCAGGGCGTCACGATGGGGACTTTTTCCTGCCGAAAAGTCATCTCGACAGATGCATCCAACACGGGTTGGGGTGCAGTCTGCGAGGGCTCACCGGCCTTCGGCCACAGGTCGACTCAGGAAAGCCCTTTACACATAAACTGTCTGGAAATGCTTGCGGTCGAGAACGCGCTCTCGCGCTTTCTCTCGCTCATTCGGGGACACCACGTCCTGATCCGTTCGGACAACAGGGCGGTGGTCTCCTATCTCAACCGTCAGGGCGGTGTCAGATCCAGAAATCTCTGTCTACTGACACACCGCATTCTAGTTTGGTCTCAGAGCCGCCTGCTCTCGCTCAGAGCGACGCATGTGCCGGGCCATCTCAACGACGGTCCAGACATACTGTCCAGGGACCTCATCTCCACGGGAGAATGGTCCCTGAACGCACAAACGGTCCAACTACTGTGGCAGCTATTCGGCAGAGCAGAAGTAGACCTCTTCGCGTCAGAAGAGAACGCTCACTGCCCAATATATTTTTCGAGGAGCGAGGACGCGCTAGCCCAGGAATGGCCTCGCCGCCCGCTCTATGCATTCCCTCCGATCGCTCTGTTACCACAGGTAATTCAGAGGATCAGGGACGCACGCCACTCGGTGCTCCTCATAGCCCCGCGTTGGGAGAGTCAGAATTGGGTTCCGGAGCTCACGCAGCTGTCACAGACAGCCCCGTGGCCCATCCCAGTCAGAGCAGATCTCCTCTCTCAAGCTCGCGGCACGATCTGGCACCCCCATCCACAGCGCTGGGCGCTACATGCATGGGTGATCAACGACTATTCGTCGATTTGCCAGAGGGAGTAAGAAACACTATCATACAGGCTAGAGCACCTTCCACGAGAAGGCTCTATGCGTCTAAATGGTCTGTGTTCTCTAAATGGTGCACCGTAAAACAGCTGGACCCACGGTCATGCGAGGTGCCGTCTTTGCTAATGTTCCTTCAAGAGATGCTGGACAAGGGCAGGTCCCCCTCCACTCTCAAGGTTTACGTGGCAGCCGTCGCAGCGTTCGCTGAACCCCGACGCGCTCAGTCCCTGGGCAAAGACGAGTTAGTCATCCGCTTCCTCAGAGGAGCTAAGAGGATGAACCCCCCGCGGCCCCCGTCGGTTCCTATTTGGGATCTTTCCATATTTCTCGAAGCTATGAAAGCACCCCCGTTCGAACCGCTCGAGTCTGTGGACCTAAAATACCTCTCGCTCAAAACCGTTTTTCTGACGGCGCTGTCCTCAGTAAAACGGGTAGGGGACCTTCACGCGCTCTCATCCAGCGCCGCGTGTCTTGAGTTTGGGCCGAATGACTCGGTTGTCATTCTCAAACCTAGGCATGGCTATGTCCCAAAAGCGATTGGTACCCCGTTCAGGGCGCAGATTATCTCCCTATCGGCTCTGCCTGCATCCGATAGCGAGCGCGACGCCAATCTCCTCTGCCCGGTGCGGGCTCTGAGGTTGTACACGACGCGCGCTGCCGCGTTCAGACGCGCTGAGCAGCTTTTCGTGTCGTTTGGGGGGCGCACCAAAGGTCTGGCCGCCTCCAAACAGACACTGTCTAGATGGATAGTGGACGCGATTGCCTCTGCTTACGCATCTAAATGCCTGCCATGCCCTCTGGGCATCAGGGCGCACTCCACTAGAGGCATGGCCTCATCGTGGGCATGGTCCTGTGGAATTTCCATTCATGACATCTGTGTGGCCGCGGGATGGGCCTCCCCGTCCACTTTTGTCAGATTTTACAACTTGGAAGTCCCCGCCTTGCAGGCAAAATTACTAGCTGTCTAACGACCAGCTCTCTAAGAAGCTGCATTTCTGAGAGTCCCTCACAACCGGTTCGCCCCTTGTGCTCTCCTTAAATGCTTTTACACTTCATGTGCATGCTTATGTGTAGTTTTCATGTGCCCGCTCTGCCGGCCTCATTGTACATTCACTCCACGTTAAAAATCCCCCGGTAGATCCCTGGGATTTCATGTGTGGTTTCATAGCGCGCACGGCGTTGACCAGGTGTTCCCGTAGCGTAAGCTAGCTTACGCAATACGAGAGAACCTCTCGTAAGAGAACGAATCGGTTACCTAACGTAACCTCGGTTCTCTCTAGAAGAGGGAACGAGTATTGCGTTCCCTGCCGTGCTTGCGCTACTAGCGTTTCGCTTCACGCTGAAATAAATCAACATATAAGCCTGGGAGAGACTGTTATATACCCCTTGGCCACGCCCACTCTGGCGGGCCATGACGCAATGAGCGCGCGGGCGCCTCTCATTGGAAGCGGGTTCAGTTCCGCTCTCCCATAGGCTTAAGCAGTTCTCTCTGAGCGAACCAATGAGCTGCTAGCTAGCCCGCTCTAGGTCTGCCGCAGAGGAACTGCGTTGTGTATGGATACAAATTATAAAATAATTTTTGGCTTCAATATCTCAGCAAAGATGAATCTTTCCGTAGCGTAAGCTAGCTTACGCAATACTCGTTCCCTCTTCTAGAAAGAACCGAGGTTACGTTAGGTAACCGATTCGGTTCAGTCTAATCCAGAGCATGTGAGGTTTAGAATCACTCACACACAAATTTCTGCAAACCACATCTTCTCATGCCATTTAACATGCTTTGCACAGAAAGTGGAACATAAATAGAAACAGTGTGGCACAAAGGGTTGGCTTGACTATACAGCTAAAAAAGATGAAACAGGCTGTCTGAAAAGGATTGATCTCGCTCAAATATTTGTTGTTTCTTTTTCAAGCATCTATTGTAGCCAATTAGATGTTTACAGTCAAATTCAATACAAGATACAGCAAAAATTAAAGATTTTTAAGTCTTGTTTTACATACTAGCTAGCTACTTTCACATTGTCAGTTTTTTTGGGATTGACAACCACATTTACTTACAGTTGTGGTTCTCGAAATGTCCCGTTCAAACAGCAACTTAGAATAGCGTCTAGGGATGTGCGCAATAATAATTTCATTAACGATTAGGCCTAAATGGTTTAAATGGTTGCCGTTTAAAGCTGCAGTCTGCAGTTTTTCCTCTTTGTCGCCATCTCTGTTCGAAATCTGCAATTGCAGTCATTCGCGGAATTATCAACTTTACGTGAGTTGTACTTCAACACCCTCGACACGGCACAGCGCGGATGAACACAATGTTTGAGGAGAATGTGCAGCTGTCAATCACCGCGCCGGTGTCGATGCTGGCATTCAGAATCACAGATTATTCTTTTTGGAAGTATGACCAACATAAGAATTTTCACCGGAAAATGTCATCTGAACAAGTAAGTAACATCCACTTTTGTTCTGGTTCTGATATTGCAGTAAATCGCGCTGATTAAATCTAAAAATCGCTTATATCACGCAAAACCGTGTAAATTATACTTTGTTCTCAAATTGTTAATGTTAACAACGTAAGCATTGCGTGACTACATGTAATGTCCTTCAGATATGTATCCTTGTTTTCGCATGGGCCGGTTCCGGTCTCTTTTTTTCTGTAGCCTCTCCGAAGTCCGAATGAAGTCTTTTGCATTTTACAACGGGTGAATCTCCAGTTGTCACTGGTGATTGACGTTTGAACCTTTCTGGATCCGCCATCAAATTAATAAGTTTAATTATATCAAGTGCTGTGAGAAAAGGCTATAAATCTGCACCTCCAACATCCTCACTCGCAATATAGCCGACTAGCCGAGACTCCTTCTTTATGTGTATAGATGTGACGTAATGACGCAAAGACATGCTTGAATCTCCCGCGGAAATACACCAGTACCACTGAAATTACAAACATTACAAGCTTACGTTTTGAATCGAGCTAAGGCAAGCAGATAGTTTTGAACACTGGCTGGTTATGTATTTTCTCAAATATGTATTTTGGATCATTTTTAACCCAAAAAAAGCTACGGACTGCAGCTTTAAATAAATATTTACAAATACATATTCTTGTGTTTTTATTCTGTCTCCCAAAGTTGTCTGCATATTATTAAAATAGCCTTTAAATTATAGGCTGATAGCTCAAGACAACATAAGAACTTGGAGTTGCATGTTACATGCTTTGAATGTTGCTTTATACTGACTCAACTGAAAATCTTTTTAATTATATGACTTCAAGAGATTTCCACGACGCATGCGCGAGAATTGCGATCTCCTTCAACTACTTCAGTTAAGTTCTCGCGCGTGCGTCGTGGAAATCTCTTGAAGTCTCGTTTCAGGCCTACAAGGAAGAAAAGGAATAGTCGAATAAAGTCGTTATTTTTGTTTTATTTCCGCACAAAAAGTATTCTCGTCGCTTGATAAACTTATAGTTGAGCCACTGTTGTGACATGGAATATTTAAACATTTTCTTCATTGACTTTCTGGGCCGTCAAGTTTCATTCCCTTAGGGAGCCTATGGAGGAGTGATCAACCTCTCAGATTTAATCATAAATATCTTCATTTGTGTTCCGAAGACGAACGAAGGCCTTACGGGGTTGGTACAGCATGGGGGTGAGTACTTGATGACTTAATTTTCATTTTGGGGTGAACTAACCCTTTAAAAAAAAGGCTCAAACAATTAGATCGATAGATATTGTATAATACACTACGCATCAAATTAATATGTCTTTCCTTTGTGCTTTGAACTTTTCAATGCGGACTCGAAGCGCTGAGCGCTGTGACTCCATGTTGCTTCAAGCGCATCGTTCTGCGCTCGGAATGCGCATAAGCGTTTGTGCCGCACTGTATTGGAGCCTTTCATATTATAATACTTTTGCGCAATGAAAAAGATTATTTTTCTGTCCTATGATCTATCATATGTTGCTGCCTCATTAAACAGCTGCGCTATACATTTAAAAGATGTCCTCATTTTATTACATATACTTGTATTTTACAACAATACAAACAAGAGCAATGTGTAAAGTTTTACCAGATTTAGTTACACTTATTGTCTCTTATTTGTTCCCCACTAAATAATGTTTTTTTCACTAAATGTTCAGATTTTATACAATTATTGTGCACTTGTGATTTTTCTAGAGTAACTTATACAGCTGAATTATCCACTAATCTAGTTATTAATAGAATTTTTGTCATAGATTATGATCATTTTTTGGGGGAATTTGTTGTTTTTCTTTATAATGAAGTTGTCTGTATTTACACACAAAAGAGTGATTATCAGTTCAACACACAGAGTTACAGAAATTCGAATTGATTTTTAAAAAAACTGCGCTGGTATCGGTCGATACTCAGAATTTTTGGTATCAGATCAGTTCTGCAAAAAATGGTATTGTGCATCCCTAAAAACTGGTCAGATACATGCAATGTGCTTGCCTTGCATTATGATCATTGTATATTCAACTTGAGCTTTCACTCAAGTAACGTTAGCCATTATACACACATTTATTCAAATCAACTCAATCAATAGGCAGTGGCGCAGGACCAAAACATTCAAATCTAGCCTAAACAAATGAACAGATTTCCTCAAATAAAAGTTTGCCCACATAAATCAGCACGTTAAGGTATTTTCCGTTTCCACGGCAACTTGCGTGTCCGGATTTGAACATAGTTCTCGTGTATGAGAAGTTCCTGTACACATGATGGGCGGCAAAATCGCAAGACAAGTTTGACGTGTGCTGAAAACTATACATAATTTAAGCAGATTCCCTTCATTGGGATGTTGATATAGAAACTGTTAAAGTGTCAAGTACAGTTTCATTCACAATGTTTCTCCGTTAATCCGATATAAAATTTCATACCGTATTGTCCCTAGGGCTGTCACTTTTGTGAAAATCGTAATGGAAAATCGATTTTCCATGTCTAAAGACGTTTCCATTTTCATCACCAAATATAGGCAAATCCACGGACACCTAACAGGCATTAGGACGAGCGTAAAGAGGGCGCTTGAGACGCACAAGTCAGCAATATTTCTGATGATTTATTGGCGACAAGTTTCTGCGCATTTCTGGCTTACTTGAACACACACATCACTAAACAACAAATAACGGCGCGCTTGTTCACTTGCATTGAAGTAATAGCGAATATTAAAAAGAATTTGGTTAACAGAAAATACATTATTTTCCAACATCCTACATGTTCTGTGTACTGTATTGATCTGTCCAAATAAAACACATTTTTGGTAAAAAAAAAAAAAAAAAAAAAAGGCCCGTTAAAATCGATTCCCTATTTTCGTTTTCGATACTTGTGTTGGTTGGTCCGACCGATTGTGCAATCGATTTTCGAACGTAAAGTGACAGCCCTTTTGTCCCTTATAACTGGTAGTATAACAAGCAAGCTAATTTTCTTTTTGACATGACAGAAAAAACGGAAACGTTTTGTGAAAGGCTTTTAAAATATGAACCACATTTCTGAACCAGAGCAGAGAAAACTAACATGCAAAATCTGAGCCAAAATTAAATGATTTTTTCCCACTGCAGGTACTTATATTATTTATTAATTATATATGAATTTTAAAATGTAAGACTACATTAACATGGCAGTAATTTAAACATTTAGCCTTTGTAAATATATAAAGCAAAACATTAAATGTGCAAAAAAGTAAAGGACTAGTATTTTCAAGTCGACTAGCAGCAGGATCGTTTAATCGTCTAGTCGAATAGTCTCACACATCCATAGCAGCATCTCAAATACTTTCTGTGTGAATGTGTAAAGGGGGGCAAGACAGTATTCTCTTACCAGTAACTATAGTGACAGTGACCAAAGTAATATTAAAAATGGCGACGCCCATAAAACTGAAAAAAATTATCACATTTGACACAAATAGAGTCCAATTGAGCCATCAGTTCATCCATCAAATAATTAACTGACAGCTGCTTTTATATCTGGGTGGAGAGAGGAGCATTTTTTGAGACACACGTAGAACACAAAATTGACTGGATCTAAACCCTCAAGTTGTTCTAAACCCTCAAGTTGTTCTAAACCTGTATGAATTTCTTTCTTCTGCTGAACACACACACACAAAAAAAATGGGTAACCAAATTGTTGATGGACCCCACTGACTTCCATAGTATTTTTTTCTCCATATTATGGAAATCAATGGGGCCCATCAACTGAAATTTATTACAGCTTTGGAACAACTTGAGGTAAATGATGACTTTAAGAACTCAAAAACAGGACTGACAACTGTTTTCTGCTGCTTTGTGAACATGGCCACTGTTTTTCACCGAATGAAGGAGAAAAACAATATTTCATAATTTTCGTTTATATGCCACCAGCATAACAATACAAAATTATATTTACACAATATAAATACAAGAAAATTTTAATATGAAAAAAATCACATAGGGACACCCATGAACATATCTATGTGATGAATCAAAAATGAATCTTTAAATTGATTTGTTGGACAGAAGACAGAGCCGACATACCAGTTTTTATGTTAAATCAAAGATATTATCAAAATGCTTGCTTAATGCCAGTGTAATGACTTCTTTAGAAAACTTAATGTCCAACTAAATGCTAAATAAATAAAATAAATCTTATAATCATCAGCAAAAGCCCCTGGAATATATCACTCATATCACTCAGCCGTAAATCACACTACAGAGAAATTTTCAAAACGAGGGCAAAGAAGGATCAGAATATGGGAACAATTGCAATTTTCATATGTTCTGCTTTACTGATTTTTACCAACGGACTGAAGCATCTTATTAGCAGATGGACAGACATCGTAATGAAAACTTGCAGCAGTATCAATAATAGAGATTATAATGTCATTCATGACATCAGACACCCACCACGGAAGGATGGCTTTTCCCGTAATGCCACTCTGTTCTGAAACCGAGTGACCAATACCAGGCAACGACAATGATGAAATTCCACAGAAGCACTCCACAAAGAACTGCTGTAATTTCCAGGTATTGTATAATTTAATCTACCTACTAAAGACACCTGATTCACTTCCTGTCATCTATCGGCAAGGCCACCGTGTTGAAACCTGTGAGTACGTCAGCCCGAATCGCTAGCACCAGCATTCCAATCACTATGGCTCATTTCCCTTCTATGCAAAATCGCACGCTGAATATACAGTTCTGTGGTGACCCTTAAATCCAACAAGGAGGAGTGCAATAATACCATCCCTCCCCCATCAAACACCGTTCACTGGGAGGGAAGGATCTCAACAACAGTGTGGAAATAGGAAATGCTCTCCAGGAAACTGACCAGCTGAAAGGAAATCGCATGCATCACCAACATGGGAGCGCAAGCGGCCCGATCATTAAACAAATGTCTGAGAGGGTGTGTTAGAAAGGACGGTCTGTCTGTCTGTCTATCTAAGAAGTTGTTGCAATTTTGCAGAGCAAACACACAGATAACAACGCATACACACCCTCCTCAACGCCTGGAAGGGCAAACTGACACACTCAACAGCTGCATTCATTAATAATACAACTTAACAGATGCTATTATATGCATCTTGCCTGCTCCATCAGACAATGCCTTTTTTCCATCTCTGTCTGTTTGTGCAGGCATGTAATCTACTTTGTGCTCCAATTGCTCCTGTTCATTAGAGTCACTTCAAGATCATTTTCAGGTCAGCAGATCTGGGTTTTTCATTTCAGACACATTTGAGTTGGTTTGTACTTTAAATAAACATGTTTCTACATATCCTGGTGGTGATAAACATTCATGTATGTGTCCGGTTTTCACAATGACCTAAATACTAAGGGTATGTTTACACGACAACGATGAACTAAAAACGTAAAGTTTTTCCTTTGCGTTTTTCGAGTACGGACGACGACTAAAACTACAAGAAAACAACAAAAAACGCTGTATTATTCATGCCAGGTCAGTAGTTGGCGATGTCACTTTGTAAATAAACACTACGCGCATATATACTGAACACATAGACGTGCACGATGTCACCGTTTTCACAGATTTGCTTTAAGTTTACACAATAACAGTACCATTTTCAAAAACCCATTGAAACCTGTTTTCAGGCCCCCAAAATGCGGTTGTGGTGTACTAAATAAATGGCCAAAATGCATAAAAACGTTTCCGTTTTCAGTTGAAAACTGCCGTGTAAACGGTCGGCCTCTACAGTTGTAGGCAAGCAGACCAGTGCTAGTATTATTTATATACTATTATATTATTTATTAATATATTTATTAGTTTTTATGCTATTGGTTTTTGTATTTCTATTTATTTTTTATTTATTTAATTTCAGTTTTAGTACTCCAACTTAAACGTAACTTCAGTTAGTTAAGTCTTCTAATATTTTATTCTATTTCAGCTTTATTTCAGTTAACAAAAAAAGAATGAACGAATTCCTAAGACACTTCTTTCCGGTCGTCATGAATACTGGGATAAGGATTTTTACCAATTGTACTTTAGAGATTGCACTGCACACAAAAAAATATCAATTTACACTTGATAAAATACTTTAGTTTAAGATAACACAAATACGAATGATAGTCATTACAACATTATCTCTATGACGATTCCTGTAAATCACAATTTTAAAAGTCCCTATTCATTTTGTGAACCCTGTTTTAGTTAGTTTTTTAGTGATTGAACACCATGCCAGCTTCCAGTGAACCCCGTGTAAAACAATATAATTGGCATAGTCAATCATAAATTGAAAGAGAAAACAAAAACTCAACGGCAAAAAATAACCTTGATCACACCCTGGTTTCTCATAAAGCCCTCAATAACAACAACATAAAAGTCATCCGTTAAAGAAACAACATAGTAATGGCCATTTCAATCTAATGAGGAAAGAAATTTGAACTTGATTGCTTTAATGGAAGAAACACAAAAACAGCCTTCTTGATGACCTAAA
This sequence comes from Tiaroga cobitis, assembly GCA_030578255.1. Classification (NCBI taxonomy): domain Eukaryota; kingdom Metazoa; phylum Chordata; class Actinopteri; order Cypriniformes; family Leuciscidae; genus Tiaroga; species Tiaroga cobitis. The sequence continues at coordinate 21,777,326 of CM060593.1, read as the reverse complement.
ATGCCTCAAGCAGTTACAAAGCATGCTGGGAAAAGCCACTATGCTCTCCGGAGCAGAACTAGGAGATGAAAGTAATATTCTGTTCCTGTTTGCTCACCTTCAGTGACAGCCAAAACAAGAAAGCGACACACATTAACTGAGATACATTTGCATCGTAATGACGTCTCCTTTTATTTTAATTCGCATCACATTATGTTAAGCAATAAGTAGATCCTCCTCACACACACGAGAAGCAACCCTATACTATTTTATATCTCAAAGACAATGACATCACGAGACTGTAAAACAGCACTAAAGAAAGCAGGTTTCACAAGTCATGTGTGCATCAAGTGCTTCTGCTGAACAAAAGGTCACTATGTGAAACAGGACAGTGAATATGTATTTTACAAGAAATCCTCTCAGTATCAAAGGTGAAAATTCATGATTGACAATAATGCTTCATATTTTTTTTTTTTTACACACTCACACACACACGTCTGGACAGGTGATATGATTAATTGAAATAAATGTATAAATTTATCAATAAATCATAATATAACCTTTCTAAAGAGGTGGACTGCTATCATAAAAGCATATTGTCATTGCAATCAAACAGCTCTAAGCTCATATAAATGCATGTGCGATCTTAAGCGATGACTCATTTAGCTGACCTGTCAATCAAGCCTCCTCAGGCCACATTATTGACTTCCTCATGAAGTCCGATGTCTTTCACTTCTGATCAGCTCCTCCCACGAGCTCTGACCACAAGCATTCAACTCAACGCCGGTGAACCTGCTACACTACACTGATAATAAAAAATAGAAAAAACGGGCAGAGCTAAAGAAAAGTTTTTGAAAGAGATAAAAACACACGTTAATATGTAAGACATGTAGACGTTTGGAGAAGTAACGTTATCCCCCCTACTAATAGCAATACACTCGGCGTTTAGCGACACCACAGAGATGCGTGTTCGGCTGCATCACAACGGTCAAATGATAAGACAAGGAAGCCCTGCTGTAGATGGTCAAACTTCAGAGCTGCTGATCGGGGATCTGATCAAACACACATATTTACATGTGTACACACACACACACCCATAGAAGCCTTCTCCATTAAACTGAAGTTTGCCGTAAGATTGATATTCGGAACATGACAGATAGATAGAGAGGCCTGAATTATTATTCCTTTTTTATGTCGCTGAGGAAAAGATCCAGAGGAGCGGCTCAGGAGCGTTATGAGCATCGGCTAACAGTCTTGACAGTTCCTCTATATCAGTAAACCACGACCAGCTAACAATAACCTTCCAACAAACATATTAATACAAAACCAGATAGAGGTTACCTTGAGATCCGAGTGCGGCGCTTTTCTCTTTCTGTCAAATCCCTGGCTGTCAGACTAAGAGAAAATTCCCCTCCAGCCGCCTCAAGCGTCTCCTGTCGACGGGCTTTGGCCTTCACTTCCGCTTTAAGGGACGAACTTCCGTAATCCACCTTCTTCCGAGGAGGAGGGGCTTGTTTTGATATACGTGATGGTGGCCAATAATATCGCGGTGACATTTCAAACCCACAACCACAATTTTATTTTTTTTGTATATATTTTGCCTCTACTTTTCTAATTTTATTTGTTGAAAGGTTACATTTCAAATTATGCTTTTCCTTAAAACTATTTTAGAGAGTAATTAATTGTTATAGCTATGTTTTGAGAGCAAGTTTTTTTCTCCATAATGGATTTTCTTTTTTGAGAAATTTAATTCAGAAACTACGCATTTGTTTTTGTTTTGTTTTCTAAACTGAAAATGTGACTTATAGCTAACTTTTTGTGTTAGGCAATGCTATTAAAACTATTAAAATCATTCTTGTTAGTTGAAATAAAACAAATAAAACAAAATATTAATATGAGTCTACACGTAAAGATAAACTTTAAAAACGAAAATGAGAAATGTTGCCCTGGCAGCATACTGAAATGAATAAGTTTAAGTTGATGTACTAAAATGCCTAAAACCAAAACTGAAAGAAAAAAAACTACTAAGGGCTGAAAAGTAAAACATAATAATAAAAAACTATTAAAATATACAAAACCACATAACTAAAAAAAAAATGAAAACTGAAAATATAAAAATTAAAGCTAAATCTACAAAATTAATACATTTTATAGCAATATATAAACAATAGGCCTACGTTAAAAAAGTCATTACCATCACATGTAATGTCAGTGTCTTGAAGATTAAGCATGATGTAGACTATTTCATTTGTTTTTGTTTTATTTGACCATTTGTCTGAAATTAATTTAATTTCTCTTTTATAATAATAAACTATATAAACAAAACTTTAAACACTTGATAGCCACAGTCATTTGAGGACCCACAGGACTCTTTGGGCATAGATATTTAACAATAACAAGGTAATAAGATGGCTTCTCCACAGTGGTTATTAGAAGCACGGCTATCAAATACTTTAGTCTGATCTAGTTTAGTCTGATCTGCAGACAAGTGCTTAAAAAACGTACCCTTGCCTTGAGTTGCCGAATTAAAACAAGTGCAAGAAAACAAGATGAGCTCTGAATGTGGCTGAAGGTCATGTACTAACCAGTAATCACCGAGCTGAGGCGCTACAGGCCAATTAAACTTTTAATAGACCCGGGTTTTTTTCTTTCTCTTAAAACCATGCTTAAACTCTGGCTGGTTTCTATCAGGTAAAGTAACGCAATGAACCTCAACCTTTTTTACTCAGGTACCCCAGTCGTCCAACACAAAGATGTTTTCAGAATTTCTAATATTTCTGCTATAATTATACGACAAATCTGCTTGTTTACAAACTGTCTATTAGAAACAGTGAGAAATAAGATAAGATATTGCATTTAGTTAAACACGATTCCTTTGTGGGTTACAGAAATTTCAAGAACGGTTTGTTCTTCAATTAAAACAATAAATTGAGGGCATCATTGTAGAAGTGAGGGGGACAGAATGTCAAGTGTAATAGACTAACAGTTTTTTTTTCTGACCCGTCTAATTGACAGGTTATTTTTTTCTTATCTCTTGCTTTTAATTGGCTCAAAAGAAATCACACATTTTTGGTTATTGTTCAGCAGTGTATTTGGTTACATACAAATTATTTTAATTGATTAATAATATAATATATTTTACATTTAAAATATTTTATGCCATCCTGGTTGAGAACCACTGAAGTAAAGACTCCTCCCCTATAGAATAGTTTCATTACGCATATTTTATATGCTGCAAACTCCCGTCATTGTATTTTCCCGATATTCCTTTATTTAGTCCTTCTCACTCTCACATAGGCCTACGTGTTTCAAATGGAATCTGACCTATCTATAGTGTGATATAGATGCAACAAACATGCTAATTACCGCCCAGCGGTGTATGTACAATCAGCGAGCAGCAAGTTGTGCGTAGGTGGCAGTACACAGGCTATGCTGACAATTTCTCAACAACTGCTTTATACCATTAATAATGTGATAATTTTACACACAGCAACTGTTTGTACTCATTATCAGAAAAATATTGAGTTCAATAAATGAATACCTTTAAAAAAGAAGTTTCACTATATGGCCAAATAAATTACAAAGGCCTATTCTTTATACCTTATCTTTTCTTATGCTGGCAAGACTCTACCCCATCAGCCAATGTTCCAGCTGCATTTCAGATTTAAACAACAGAAAAAGATGCGCAGTCTACAAATATATATTCTTTATGAAATGTTGACATGAGGCATGCATGGGCCTGGGGAGGAGCTGAGAGATAACAGGTTAAGATTTTCCCACAACCACGCAGCATGTGTGGGTAGCCTCCTGTGGCTAATGATGTGTCTGGAGCCCTGATGTAGACAGAAAGAGCGAGATAGTGGGCGTCTAAAGAAACATCTCTTTGGAGAAGATATGTGCACAGCCATCTTAGTATGTGTTTAAACTAGATTTTTCCAATATGTATGTTTACTTAGATGTAAGGTTAGGTTAATGGTTCTGATGTTACATTAACATAAACTGAATAATAAAACAACAGTCACCATGTTGATTTTTGATAGTTTCTATGAAAATTATATGTGACAGTGTAAAGCCTATACATAATTAACTAGGTTAGATTTGGTGAATATTTCAGATGAAAGACCAAGAGGATAAACAGCAAAAAAAAAAAAAAAAACTGCCTGTTTTGCTCATATTTACCAAGGTTGCCAGTATTAGTGGAAGGCACTGTACTGTATCTTTCAACCTATTGAGAATTTTTTATTTTATTTGATGAGAATCGATTAGCCACAAAGCAGCTTAATTAACTGTCAATACAATCTGTTTTTTTTAGGAGGACAGCCTGGTTTCTCGTGTAATGGGCCAATCAAACCTACTCCATTAAATGAGCAATGGTGGCAAACACAGTTATGGTTTATTCTCTGAAGAGGGCATTTTCAACAGACAAATTCATTTTTTACAATCGCAAAGCCTTTAATTTAAGCAGGTGCAACTGAGAGATAAGGAAATGGAAGATTTATTTAACAATATAGGCATGAAACAGGCCCAGAAAAATATATACTGTATGTAGAGAAAGAATAAATCAATATTTTTCCCAAAACTTTCTGACGATGAAAAGAGAGGATCAGCAACAAAAATAAATGTATATAGTTCTGCACATGCTTTTATAAACATTCTGCGTGTAAGAGACAAACAATTCAAGTAGTTTTTGGTAAACTTATACAACTATAACTATATAAAAGAAGTTGGAAATCTTATTATATCATGCAAATAGGCACATTTTAAAGGTTTTCAAACTGAAAGAGTTTTAAAGTGAGGCTTTGAAAAAGATTCTGGCTCTTCGTAATCTATGACTCAGTCCTAGGGGACACTGTCTTATGCAAAACCTACTTGGTGAAACTGCCAATGTAAAATCAAGCCATATTAAGTAAAATAAACCCAACCAGTGGAAACAGATTTTACCTAAATACAATTCACCATGACTCATACTGACCTTTAAGTCCTACTTTAATCTAAAAAGTGGCAATTTTGAAACAATAGGCACAGTTGTGCACATCATCGTGCTTATCTAGCATAACCCACGTACACTGCTCCCACAATGCATTGCATTTGGCTTAAAATGAGGGCATTATCCATGCAACAGACAAGGAGCATGTTAGACGACTCTTCTTAATATGTCCATCACTCCTGCTCAGTGATGGCTTAATCAATGTGTCGTTCCTCAGCAGGTCCTGGTTTCACCTGTTTCCCTCCAGTGGATGAAACGATGGGCTCAAGTGTGTGAACAGGACTTGATCCCATCAGATCATTCTGTCTCAAGCCTGTAGGGAAATGTAGCAAGCTGGAGCTACAAATCCCGGAATGCAAATGTGAACTGACTGCTATGAGAGGCTCTGATGGGCCGGTTGGGGTAACGGATAAATGGATGGGTATGGGTGCCCTGGAGTAAAGGTCTGAAGTCATCTGTATGTTTAAAGACGGATGCGACTGACTCTGGATGTTATGGGTGCTCAGAGACGATGTGTTGCCGGGACCCCCACTCCGAATCTGAGGGACCAAACCACTGGACGGAAAGGCTGCCGCCAAGCCTAGGAGTGACCCGCCAGTGGGGGGAACATGGCGTCCTAGATAAGGAGAGTTTAGTGTGGTCTTAGAAGTCTGATATGGGTTTGGCTGACTCTCTACACCCAAGGTAGCAACCCTTTCCTGGTCAGGGCAGCATGGAAAATAGGTTGAGTCAGAGCTGGGGACTTGATTGAGGAGCTCAATGTCCCCTTCCTGCCCCAGGATGGAGCCTCTTTCCTGGGCATGGCTGACGCTGCATATGCACGTGTGCCTGGATCCTAAAGAATCTCTCAGAGAGGGATCCGGCTGCAGGCAAGGACCGGCCGGCATGTTAAAGGCCAGCCTAGACGGCCAGTCGGCGGTAGAGGAGGCCACGTTGGTGCAGTTGGGTGATGTATGACAGTTGAAAGAGCTGAAGGGAGTAAAAGAGGAGGTGAAGTGCGGTGGGGTCACGTGTGAATGCAGGAATTGCATCATTTCGTGGAGCTCCTTGGTCAGTGAGGACACTTCCTGGTTCAGGTGGTTCATCTGGAACAGATTCAAATATTAATGTCAGAATATTAATGAATAACAAATACTGGTGACAAATGTCATAAATAAGAAAACCTATTTTATTTCTGTTGATTTGCAGTAGGTGTTTTCTGATACCTCTGTATTGAGTTGACGGAGACTCTGTCTGACTTCCTCTGTCTCAAGGAGAAGGTTCGCGCCGACCTGAAACGGATCTAAAAGGGCCAAAACAAGTAAGAAACTGACAGTTTTATGTGTAGAATTATTATATTATCAGATAAATCACTCTCACTTGGATCTCAGGGTTTTTTCAGATTATTGTGACCTAAATGAACTGAATTTGCAGCAGCTTTTCTCAATAGTTTTTTTTTTTTTTTTTACAATGGAAATGTACCAATAATAATTATTATGCATTTGGATAATTAGAGTCAGTGAAGGTAGGAGCACAATTAATGGTGGCTTAAATGTGCATAATCAGTGTGTTTACAGTATATACAACAAAACACTGATAACTATTGAAAATAACATGCGCACACTGAATAAGCTACCAGATTGGGAGTAAAGGTTTACATGCAAAGTGACATTTTTAACATTTATACAATAACAGAACACCGTTTAAGGTTTCCACATGACCTTACAGATTGTCAGGACATTAAAAGTAATAGGTGTAAGATGCATGTAATTGCCCTCCATAACTGACTAGTAGACTGAAGAGATGCAAACGGTGTGTTGACATATTGATGTTTTACTAGCATTTCCAGTTAGTTACAGGAATTTCAGGGGGTTATTAAAGTGATTAAATCCTTACTTAATTTAAATGTTATTTAATAGATTTTAAAAATGTGTTTCTAGACCTGTAATAATTCTATAAATTCATACAATTTTATAATGCCATGGGAATCATAATAATGAATATAAATAATATATACATTCGGGTAGACATTTTGAGTAAAACATAATTTTTTTAAATCCTTATTCTTAATAAGAGGGATTTCGAATATTGTTGTGGGCAATGGGGGGGACTGTAAAAAAAAGTTTGAGAACCTTCTAAACCATATGATCTAAACCATAATGCACTAGTCTAATATTAAGGGAGAGTCCACCTCACCTTTGACCTCTGTGTTAGGAGATGGCTCACTGTGCTCAACATTGAAGTGAAAAGCATGTTCGTTATCCTCAATGCCATCGACAACCCTACAGGACAGACATGAGGACATTAGTACATCAAAAATCAATATTATCTGCTGTCAATATCAATAGTATTTTATATGAGTGTTTTCTTCTAGAGGTAGTGCCACTGCAAATATAGTTGAAGCAAAGAATACAAATAATAAAAATAATGAAATAATAAAAAAGTAATAATGAATTCTGGTTTCTGCTTACCGCGGGCTCAGGTCCAGAGGGCTGACACAGTTCAGGGTGGGAATGAGCAGTTTGGCTGGTCTGTGGCAGAAGCTCTTTTCTATTCTTGGGACGGGACCTGCACCTGGAGAAAGATCCTCATGAAGCGGCATCTGAGGAGCAGGGCTTTGTACCCGGGAGCTTTTAATGGGCGATCTGCAGAGACGGAGCATGCTAAGGTGCCGAAACTCCTCCCCTAACATGGCACTCAGATTAGTCTGAGATGAAGGACCACCCAAGCCAGACAGCAGGGGCTTCCTGCCCTGGTTCTGTCCAGCATCCTCCTCTTGCTCTGCCTCCACAATAAAGGGTAGCTTGGAATCGTCAAAGCGTTCCTAGGAGAGATAGAAAGGGATAAAAACAAAGGTAATGTGATTTAGAGGCCACTGGTTGATATGTTATTGTTTTTTAATTGTATTACCAGTGCAGAATATATTTGAATGTGTCATAATCACAGCCTTAAAGGGTTAGTTCACCCAAAAATGAAAATTAAGTCATTAATTACTCACCCCCATGCTGTACCAACCCCGTAAGACCTTCGTTCGTCTTCGGAACATAAATGAAGATATTTTTGATTAAATTTGAGAGGTGGATGACTGCTACATAGGCTGCCTAAGGGAATGAAACTTGACGGCCCAGAAAGTCAATGAAGAAAATGTTTAAATATTCCATGTCGCAACAGTGGCTCAACTATAAGTTTATCAAGCGACGAGAATACTTTTTGTGCGGAAATAAAACAAAAATAACGACTTTATTCGACTATTCCTTTTCTTCCTTGTAGGCCTGAAACGAGACTTCAAGAGATTTCCACGACGCATGCGCGAGAATTGCGATCTCCTTCAACTACTTCAGTTAAGTTCTCGCGCGTGCGTCGTGGAAATCTCTTGAAGTCTCGTTTCAGGCCTACAAGGAAGAAAAGGAATAGTCGAATAAAGTCGTTATTTTTGTTTGTTTTTTCGCACAAAAAGTATTCTCGTCGCTTGATAAACTTAGTTGAGCCACTGTTGTCACATGGAATATTTAAACATTTTCTTCATTGACTTTCTGGGCCGTCCGGTGTCATTCCCTTAGGGAGCCTATGGAGGAGTGATCCAGCTGTCACATTTAATCAAAAATATCTTCATTTGTGTTCCGAAGACGAGCGAAGGTCTTATGGGGTTGGTACAGCATGGGGGTGAGTAATTAATGACTTAATTTTCATTTTTGGGTGAACTAACCCTTTAAAGGCTTTATGAATTGTTTTTAGTTCATTTGCAGAGCACAGGAAATGCATGAGTGTTTGAGTGTGAGAAATAAATACTGCCGCTTGAACACTGCACTAGAAAAGGGATTCTTAGAGCAAGTAAACAATGCTAAAATATATCCAAAATTGTACTTGATTAATATGATTTTTTTGGAGCTCATAAGAAGCATACCATGCAGGTAAGTTGGATTAATGAATTTTGGCCTACACTGATAAAAATGGTTCTGTGACCCATTTTGGCCTCTTTCCAACATGCACAGGGGCATATAATTACAGAATGGTGACATTTTTGCCACTTTCTTTTTTACACTTTTGGGGGCAGATTTACTAAACAGGGCAAATCCAAAGATCGCAATTCCAAAACAGTTCTGAGCGTGATCTACTGACGACGTACAAATGAATGAACACAGATGCAGTCAGATCATTTCCATAATGACCAACGCAATCTACCAGGTAGCATCTGGTTTAAGACGTGCTTTTTTTGGGCGGTAAATAATGGCACAAACACCAGTACATTGACGAGCGCAAACCTTAGTAAATCACCTTGCGTGATTCATTTAAATACTCTCCTACGCCAAATACTCCAAAAGAGGGTTTGCGTTGGCACAAGCTGTTAGTAAACCTGGCCCTTGTTGTTGATTTGGTTGCCATGTTTAGAAATTAAAAAAGTATTAAAGGAATGTCTTGTGACATCAGGATGAGTTTATTCCTCTATTAAAATGATTATCCTTTTTTTTTTTTTTTATAAAACAAACAAAACACAAATTTGTTTTTGTTTTATGGGTGTTCATGTTAAATATGCATGTGATGTTTTTAATATATATATATATTTTTTAAAGTGTTTTAGAATTTCATGACCCTTTAAGTATGTATACCACAGTTCAATAGTTTGTGGTCAAACATTTAAAAAGAAAAATCAATTAATACTTTTATTCAGTAAGGCTGAATTAGATTGTTAAAAAGTCACAGTAAATACGTTAGAACGTTACAAAAGATTTCAAGCTAATCCTGTTCTTTTGATTCCATTCATCAAAAACGCTAAATATACTCTTTTTAAGGTGCTACAACTTAAAGACGGTATGAAATGGAAGTTCTGTCATTACAACTCGGAGTGTTTGGCATGGTAATGGGCATGACAATGTTGATATATTTGGTCTTGGTGGAATAGATCTGCTACGCTGCTGCTGCTTTTATTGCTGCTGCGGCAGAGCAAGTACGGGACTTGCTACTGGCAATACATACACAGACGCGCTGCAGTGAGCAAGTAAGAAATGCTGCTGCTGTACAATAGCACACATGCATTACTCGTAGCAGATCTACACAGGTGGTGCTGGGGAAGTTGGAGGGTTCATGAAAGCGCACTGCAAATGCTGACCAAGTATTTTAAGGTTGAGCAGCAAGCTCATTGGCTACTGATAAGCAGGAACCAATCAGCTGTGCCCTATAGATACTGATGTGATTGCAAGCTGATTGAGGTAAGGACCTATCAGCCTGCATCATCTATAGTTTCATGACAGAACTTTGTATTTGCGAAAGTCTTTTCGTCCCTATTGTGAGTGACATATATCCAAGTGAAATGACTTCTCGACAACAAGAAAAATGTAGGGCGGGACTTGATTTTGTCCATGGGGAATTGATTTGTTTGCTGCATGGTTGTGGTTTGCTATTGCTGTTATATCATGTGAGTGACAGGTTGCCCCTCCCTTGCGCATGGGGAACGTTGATGCAAGATGGAGGGAAAAGTTGCAAGAGCTAATAAAAAAATAAAATAATAATGATGTGCACGGATAAATAATTTATAACATGTACTGCAATATTTCATTAAAAAAAAACAAGAATTGTCGATTTTGTTTTTTCATGGTGACTAAGAAATGTTATTAGAGCTACTTAATCTAAATAGATCATTGTTACAAGGATGGCCAATTTCAAGTCATGGCAAGACTTCTTGTTGAAATCAAGTTGGCAAGTTGACATGTTTACTTAAGAAATGTACATAAAAAAATGAAATACTGAACTGAAAAAAAAGTCCATGAAAACGGCTGCCTTTTTTTAAGTTCTATGACCACCTCATATTTTACTGTGTGGGGTTTCAAGATCTCTCTGCTTTTGCAAAAGAACATTCAAAATGATTTATGAGTCACTGTTCTGTGCATGTCATCGTGTTCTTCTGTGCTTCTGTATCCTTCCTTTGGTTTGTGTGTGTGTTTCTCTCTCTGTGTGTGTGTGTGTGTGTGTAGCTGTTCTGATCATTAAGACAGCTGGCACAGCAATGAGACGGAGGGTCAGTGCCACAAACAGATTGCTAATTCACCTGATTCAGACACATCCAGATGAGTTGCTGTCTGCCTGCTATGATGTCGCACACACACCGCGTCTGCAGTTCAGAGTGACACTGATAATTGGGGAGCTTATGTAATGTGGCCGTAGGATACAGTTATGGCAGCGGAGCCGCATGTGTGCGAGTGTTAATCAAAAGGTTAAAAGGAACGAGAAAAGAAGAGTAAAATTTATGGACAACAAATCTGCTTGTTACGGTACCTGTGGAAGTCGAGTTGACCGAAAGAATCTGGCATGGCCCTGTTGATATAAAAGAAAATCCTGAGTACCATTATGACCCAAGCTCACACTGTATACAAATGCACACTTCCAACATATAACAGTATATATAGTATATGTAATATGAGAGAAAGGAAGTCAGTTGATTGATAAAGACATATGGTATTATATAAATCTTTAATAAAAGTCTTAAAAATATGTTACTGCCAAATACGGTTTCTGGCCAGACAGAAATATTCCAGATAACAAATTTAATTTGCATATAAAGATGATTTAAATATGTATTCAAATAATTTATTTAGAATTGTATATACACTGCTGTCAGTAAGATTTCTTTTCAAAGAAATTAATACTTTTATTGAGCAAGGACACATGTTCTTTTGAACTTTCTATTCATTAAGGAATCCTGAAAATAAATGTATCATCACAGTTTCCACAAAAATATTAAGCAGCAAAATGGTTGTCAACATTGATAATAATAATAATTATAAGAGTTTCTGGAGCAGCAAATCAGCATATTAGAATGATTTCTGAAGGCTGCTGCTTATTTTCTGAAGTAATGACTGCTAAAAATTCAGTTGTGCCATCTCAGGAATACATTATATTTTAAAATATATTTAATCAAGGTCTCTTTTATTTTTCAGATAACAAACAAAGGAAATACAATTCACACATGAAATAGTCAAATCTAGTTCCTGTCCATACAAACAAACCACCCAACTCCCCAGTGCCCTCCACCCACAAGTACTGGACCCCCAACAAATTTCCATACATCCCGACAGATTCATACATGTATAATTAAAATATCTAGGTAAAAAAAAGAAAAAGACAACATCAATAAATAATAATAATAATAATTAAAGAACAAAGAAAAGAAAAAGGGGGTACAAACAAACGCACAAACCAACGGACAAGAGAAAAAACAAAAAACAAGGTATGCTCACACAATTGGGTTACATAGATAATGTTAGTAGCTGCCATGCCTTCTACAATGGAAATAAATGGCTGCCAAATGACAAAATTTTCTAGTGGACCCTCTTACAGTGTATCTAATTTTTTCTAAGTGAACATAACTCATGACCTCCCTTATCCATTGGCCATATGTTGGGGGGAAAGCATCTTTCCATTTAAACAGGATAAGCCTCCTAGCCAACAAAGAGCAGAAGGCCATCATGCTCAGTTGACACCCAGAAAAGGTGGCATCCACCGGAGCCACACCAAACAGTGAAATCAGAGGAGATGGGTGTTTTGTTCTTCCACATATTCCAGAGAATGCCTCAAAGATGGACTGCCAAAAATTGTGTAGCTTAGGGCACAACCAAAACATGTGCAGCAGTGTGGCAGGAGCCTCCCTGCACCGATCACATGTACAGTAGGGTCAATACCCGTCTTAATCTTAGAATGTCCAATGAAGTCCAATGAAGTCGTGCACTATTTTAAACTGAACCACAGTGTGTCTGAGGCATATAGAGGAAGAGTAGATTCGCTGTATATTTTTTTGCCATATTTCTCCTGGAATCGTTTCATCTAGGTCTGTTTCCCATTTGATTCTAGGCTATCGAGACTATTCATGTTATGTGTATTGAGCAATGTGTAAATTCTGCCTATTACTTGTTTTATGTTAACTTTACATTTTAAAATTGTTTCAAGCAGAGATTCAGAAGGACTCAACGGGAAACAGTCAGAGTTAGAAGCCACAAAACCTCTAAGCTGTAAATACCTGAAGAAATGTGTTTTCTGAAGACCATATTTCTGTTGCAATTGTATAAAAGTGGCAAACCTATTATGTAGAGGTCTGATAATGTACCCATTCCATTTCTTGCCCAAACATTAAAAGTTTCATCCATCATTGCAGTGCCGGCGCTATGGTGGGGCATTCGAGGGCCGTGCCCCCACTAGCGGTCATTGATGCCCCTCCTACCACAGTTGCTAATACAATGCTAAATCATAAATCAGATGTAGGCTATACAATACCGATGTCCAGCAATCTATTTAAATACTACATTGTGTTTAATTTGACGTTTAATGAGACCTAATTATGTGTTGGTGCCAAACAATTTCACGTGAAGAAATAGATATCCAATCCGACTTTTAAGCGTGTCAGATATTCTGGGTTCTAATCCGCACTCGAATAGTTTATGTTTACTGATTATATTTATCAGTGGTTGTATATCAAGCAGGGACACGTGACGTTTGTGTGCATTTTACTTTGTGATTTCACCGGAATGAATAGAGATTTCTCCGCAACGGATTAAAACGCGCATCCGTGTGAAGACTGTGCGTGGCAGCGCGAGTCACAAGAGAACACTTTATCAGCACCACTGATCGCAGTCAACGAGCACTTTGATCACTTGATTTCAAAAACAATACATTTCAGTGCTAGATCGCCTCTTATATAATAAATGAATGCTGTGCTAGTTAACTGGTGATGTTTTATTTATTTGTATTGGTACATCCGTGCCGCGAGATGCTTAAAAGTGGGGACAATATCGACCCTGGCAAAAAGTGGTGGGGAAATTTGCAAATAATAAATATTATTTGCATAATAATAATAAAAGTTGTTTCGTTTTTTTTTTTGCGTCAAAATATTTCTCAAACGGCAGTGCCCCTCCCCCCCCCCCATTAATACAAAAGTTGTATTAATAATAATAATAATAAAAGTTGTTTCGTTTTTTTGCGTCAAAACATATGATTCTGTATCAATGGTGTAACAAGTGAAAGATCAGTGAGATTAAAGGTCCTTCTAAACTGGTTCCAATTGAATGGATAACAACTGGATTAGTGGTGAAGGTTGAGATAGGCTGTTTGAAGGATAATTTGGAACATAATAAAGCTGCAGGGGAGGTACGTAGATCCAATGGATGCCCTCTCTAACACCATCCATTCAGTACTATTGACATCCGTGTATGGAAGTAAAATAATGCCAAATGTTTTTGAAACAAAAAGCCTGTTGAATTGTACTACTTGAAAAAATATATGCATTGCATTAACCCTGCTTGTATTTTAATGCATTGTATTTTTAGGGCTTGCATTTTTATAGGCTGAAATTTAGCATGGTTGAATATTTTAGCTGTGAATATTTAAATTCAAAACATTTCAAACACATTTTCATTAGTAAAATTTCAATAATCCATATTCACCTTTCATTTTCACTTCCAAAATATTCAAACTGATTAAAAATACAACCTATAATATTCAACAGGCGGGTTTCGGTCGATTTTATTTCGCTTTGCAAATTCGCTTCCACAAATTCAGTGGTTCAAATTCGACAGTAAATTCAACGTTGACATCCAGGAGCTGCAGGAAAAGCAGTAGATTACCGAGCATAATCTCCATCTGCTGTTAGTCGACCTCACCAGCAGGGGGTGCAAGCGCGTGTTGTTGACGAAGACCAGAGCAACAGTTAGAGCAGTTGAGAGGGGGTCTGATATAAATAATAATAACATGTCATCCGCATAAAGTGACACTTCATGCTCCGAACCGGCCCGGTGTATCCCCTTGATGGTGGGGCACTGCTTCAGGGCTGATGCTAGTGGCAACGGCAAACAAAAGTGGTGAAAGAGGACACCCCTGCCTCGTGCCCCGCTTCAGCTCAAAGTAGGAGGATAAGTTATTATTGGTGCGTACGCAGCCACTGGGAGCGTGTATAGCATTCTGATCCAGGAGATGAATTTAGGGCCGAAATTAAACGCTTCTAATGTCTTGAAAAGATAGTCCCACTCCACCCTATCAAACGCTTTTTCAGCGTCTAGTGACAGCATCACCTCAATATTCCCAGGTTCGGGCGGAGTGGGACAATAAAGGATATTAAATAGACACCTGATATTGAAAAATAAATAACGATTTTTGATAAATCATGTCTGGTCAGACGAAATAATAGAGGGAATAATGTTTTCAAGGCGACGCGCCAAAATCTTGGCAAGAACCTTTGCATCTGTATTCAGCAACGAAATAGGGCGGTATGAACTGCAATTAAGGGGATTTTTATCCTTTTTATGTAATAAAGAGACAACTCCTTGACGCATGGTTGGGGCCAAAGAATTGGTGACTAAAGATTCTTCAATTACTAACAATTACAAAGGAGATAACTGGTCAGAAAACTTTTTGAAAAATTCGGTTGAGAAGCCATCTGGCCCATTTTAAAATATATTTAAATAGAAAAGAGCTATTTTAAATTGTAATAATATTTCACAATAAATCTCTTTTTACTGTAGTTTTGACCAAATAAATGCAGCCTTGGTGACCAGTTTAAAGACCCCAAACCTTTAAGTTTAAGTTTAGTCTAATATGTACACAGTTATGCATTCTATGTACTGAATATACAGTATATATATATATATATATATATATATATATATATATATATATATATACCGTATATGTAAAATGCATTGATATTTAAAAAGCTTGTATATGTATACAGTGATAGGCGTCGTATTCCTATAGGTAAACGTGGATCAGCTGAGAGTCAGCTGATGCGAGCTTGACTAACGTGACCTGCCAGAACTGATGCTACGCTTGATGATTAAAATGTTGTGAAAAGAAAGAGACTTCTGAGTCATACGAAAGACTAGCAGAGCTATGTAGAAAGTGAGTTGAATAGGACAACTATATGGTTTAATTGTCATTAAAATATATTGGACACAAAAAATTTAACTCCCGAAAACAGTGATTGGCCAATCAGAAGTTGGTCTATCAAACATTCCAGCTGTAATTTGCATACTGTATATAAATTATTTGAGTTAATATATAATTATCATTATTATACAGTATATCTAATTGTTATTTATTTATTGTGTGTTAAAATAAAGCACTTTACCTCTCTGAGGTTGTAGGTGAGGTTGTGGTGAATGTCCTCATTGAAGCGGCTGCCATATTCTGGGTAGAGCTCTAGAACCTCCTGCAGCGCTCGGACACTGATGTACTGCAGGTCACAGTAGGTCAGAGCCTTCACATCTGCATTAGCTTTGATCACCTGATCCTTCCCAGGCAGGTCAGCACCAATCAGGTCTCCTTTACCTGTATACCAGACAAACATGTTACTACATGCGAGTCAAGCTGTTGTTTGATTTAATTATGCTAAGATAAACAGACCACATGCAAAACTGAGCTTATCATTTTAATTAATTATCTATCACTCTATCAGTTTGACTGTCAGATGCCGACTCATTTGGTTTGAGTTGAAAACAGCTCCATCAACAGCGGCACTAACGTATAATTGTTTTAAAATATTGATTTGTCTAGATGTAGCCAGCTGGACCTATATAGACTGAAAGCACTGCCTGTAGGAAGCTAGTTGGATTTGTATTTCAAGATGGGGGGAACAAGACCCTTTAAAGGTGCAGTAAGCGATTTATGAGAAACGTTGTTGAAAGTGGACAACAAACTTGTAACCAATCAACAGTAGAGGGCGTGTCCACTCATGATGGTGGAGGAGAGAGAGTGAGCAAGAGATTTGAACAAAAGAGAGATGGCTGAAAGACATTGCAAAAGAGAAAAGCTTAGAGGAATATCACTCGAAAAAGAAGGGTTATGATCAGAAACGAGCTTTAAGACCCGCCCCGCGTTAATTTTAGAAAAGCTTTACAGCGCTGGAGAGACCTAAGTGGGAAGGCCTGAAAACAGACGCAGAAGTTGCGTTGTTTCTGCTCCATTCGAGAGTAACATTGGTTTTGCTATGTTTCACAGAACCAAGATATGCTGTTGCTGTAGCTATAGTAACCAGGACAGTTTTGAGTGTCGTTGTTTGTCTGGAGTTGCTGTGGAGCTGTTGACTAACAACACACTCTTGCTTGAATATACTCTTGTGTACTGCATGTTAATTTTTTTGGTCTTCCTTGTCATTCGTTCATCATCTTTACTTTATTTTCCACAAACTAAGTATTATTTTTGCTTTGCTTCAGCTATGATAAAGAGACATCGGCTGCGTCCGAAATCGCATACTCTCTTGAACGGGTACTTATTTTGAATAAGTAATAAGTACTTCACAACTGCTAAAAAAGTATGTTCGATATAATATGAGTGTGCGTAGTTTGAATGTAATCCGGACGCACTACATTCGCCATGTTGTCATTATCATGCGACCTGCCAGCGTCAGTTGCGTCGCTTCACATGCCATTCACAAATCCTCTCCGGTGGCCTCATGAGATAGTAAAGTTTCCATCGTATGCACACTTTAGAATCTCGCTGGAAGAAGTGGGTCATTCGGGTACTTTTACCAACTGTTTTATGAGTACTGTGAATTCGGACATACTGTACAACTCTTGTCACATACTGTTTTCGCCTACTATATAGTAGAGGAGTATGTGACTTTGGATGCAGCCCCCCTCTTTTGTTTGTGCATTTTGGGGGCGGAACAATGAAAGGAGGGGTGTGTTTGGTCGAGCTGATTTCAAATATCAACAGTTTTTCTCAAAATTCGCTTGCTGAACCTTTAGGACAAGTTGCTTCACTTGGTGACTATTTTAGTACCGCCCTTGGACAGCTTTTTTCTATGTCGATATTTTTCTATACCATCTCTGGAACGTACCTAGTATGGCAAGCACCATGCCGTCCTTGAGGACCTCTAAAGACCCAGAGCAGACGAAGTGTTGCGCATGCAGGGCGTCTCCATGGCGAATCAGGTACTCTCCAGGTGCACAGAATGAGGTCTTAATGTGCAAGGATAGTGAACGCAGGCACCCTCTACTGGCAGAGGAGAAGAGAGGCAGCTGGAGAATGTCTTTGTTCAGGTGCATGGCGATGTCTGCCCGCAGCTCGTCTGGGAAGTCATGTAAAAGCTAATGGACAAGTAGACAGATGGATATTACCCACAATACATTGAGGTGATGTAAAGATCATGTTTACAGTTTTAAAACAAAGAGGCTATTGTACTCTAACACTGTCCAAACTGATCATTATGCGATAGTAATATTGTTTCAGTCAAGTATTAGATGAGGTCATCCCTCTTCTTAGAGATCAGAATCTCTCTTTCAGTATGATCTTAAACAGATGCAATACCAGCCGTCTACAGTAGCTGCTGTTTTTCAATCACAGCATAAACTAGTAGCATGACAGATGAGAGTGTAAATGAGCTAGGCCACACTTGTCAGTTGTTTTTTTCTTCTCACAGATACACATCGCAGGGGAGTAACTAACTACAGTAATAGTGCTACTAACTAAACTTCATTTTTAGTAATGTGGCTGTAGCTCAGCTGCTTTAATAGTAGTGTAGCTTTTATAGCAACATGTAACTTTTGCCTAATACTGTTTTGTGTACAGTTGAGCAAGCTGAAGAATTAATTCATTACACACTTCTAAACAAATCTCTCTATAAAAGTCAGATTGATTTTTAGTCACTAATTCAGAGTTAATTTAGATGGTTCATGTAAATCAACTCAAAAGAACAATTCACTGATTCTTTTAAACCCATGTAAGATATTTTCCATACAATTTTCACTTAAAAAACTTAATGTACTTAATTTTTATCATCTACCAACTCAAAAATAGAAATTGGATTGTTTTTCTATTTTTATTAGTTGCATTTAATTTATATTTATCTCATTCTAGTTATTATTATTTTTTACCACTTAAGGACTGCTCTGATTACAAAAATATACATCATTGAATGTCTTTATGTGCATTCTTTATACACTACTTTTCATACACTGTTTGGAGTCGGTCAGACTTTTTAATGTTTTTGAAATAAGTCTCATATGCTTTGCTGCTCAAAAAACATTTCAATGTGGAAAATCAACCAATCAATCAATCAATCAATCAATCAATCAATCAATCTATCTATCTATCTATCTATCTATCTATCTATCTATCTATCTATCTATCTATCTATCTATCTATCTATCTATCTATCTATCTATCTATCTATCTATCTATCTATCTATCTATCCATCTATCTATCTATCTAAATTAGTAGCTTGTAACTTGGATGGATGAATAGATAGATAGATCAAGTAGCTTCTCATACACTGCACCTACAGGCTTCCTTTAGATATGGATCTTTTCATTGTGGCCTATCCAATTACCATTCTTATTGCTTTAACAATAACAGTTTTCGGCATTAGTGTAATTCTCAGAAAGCTATAATTAGTCCATTGAAAGTAGATGTGACCCAGATCTTTGCTCATGAATTGTCCTCTATCTGATGATGCTAGTATATTATCAAACTCTGATGGGGGCTTTTACACTCTTAGAAAAAAAAAAAGTTAATTGGGGTTCTATATTTATATTTTGCTCTTTAATGAACTCCATAGAACACTTTATTCCAAAAATAAATAGATTCAATCTGAGCCTCCACACAATTAAATATTGAAGATAAAGCAAGTGAATTAAACTGTCATGCCACTGTGTAAATATTTTAGTCATATGTTCCGCAGCTCCCACTCAAGAGCCATGGTCATGTGATGGTTTGTTGGGTCTCACCTCGTTTGCGTTGATACCATTGTTGACAGACCAGGTGGTCTGGAAGTACTCCAGCATGCGCTGTTTCAGCTGCTGAGGCAGGCGATGCACACGGATAAAGTCCTTCAGATCCTTCATGCGTGTGTGGTAGAGCGAACGACGAGAGTACATGCGCTGGATGATGGCTGTCACATTACCAAACACCACCGCATGCATCAGGGCTGTGACAAGATTGAGAGAGTCTGAATCATCTCAGTGAACAATATGTTCTGCATCTTAAATTAGACACCAAACTTTCCAAAATGAAACACTTGCTTATTTATTTTTTCAAAATGGATATCAAAAAGAGGCTTGTTTGACCTACAAACAAGTTAATTATACATTAGGCCTGAAATATGCGCTGGTGAACACACCCCCGATAAGCATGGTGCAGATGGAGAAGATCTTCTCAGCGTCTGTGTTGGCACAGACATTTCCGAACCCGACGCTAGTCAGACTACTCAACGTGAAGTAGAGCGAAGCGATGTAGGCGCTGCGCAACGATGGGCCGCCAACTGTACCATTCGTGTAAGGAGTCTCCAGACGCTTACCCAACTCCTGTAGCCAACCTACAGACGACAGGAACAGAGGAAAAGAAGAAAAAATAAGGGATTGAAACTTCAACTCCATATTGACTTGAAAATCCAGTGATCTAAAAAGAAGCTTACAGTTGATTTACACTAGCTACCATTCAAAAGTTTTGGATCAGTATTTTTTTAAATAAACATTTATTCATAATTTACTAATTGATTATTCAAAAAGAAATTGCTGTTCTTTTGAACTTTATATTCATAAAAAATAATTCTGTGAAAAAAAGAATGGTTACAAAAATATTACTGTTTTCAACATTGATAATAAGAAATGTTTCTTGAGCATCAAATAATCTGTGAAGGATCATATGACACTGAAGACTGGAGTAATGATGCTGAGAATTCAGCTTTGCCATCACAGGAATAAATTAGACTTTACAATATATATATATATATATATATATATATATATATATATATATATATATATATATATATACACACAGTATATATATACACTGTATATATATATATATATATACAGTATATATATATATATATATATATATATATATATATATATATATATATATATATATACAGTATATATATATATATATATATATATATATATATATATATATATATTCAAATAGAGAACAGTTCTTTTTAAATTGTCATAATATTGTACAATATTACTTTTTATTACTTATTGTACAATATTAGTTTTTACTGTATTTTTGATATGGTTTTAAACATAAGACTCAACATAAGACTTTTTAATGGTACAGGTAATACACAGAGAAAACATACAGTCCCTCACCGATGTCCCAGGTCAGGGGGTCATTGCTGGCAAGCTCTTTTCGTCCAATAACATACCAAACACATGCCAACCAATGTGCCAGCAGGGCAAATACAGACATTAGTAGTGTCAGGACCACAGCACTGTATTGAGAATAACCATCCAGCTTCTGCAGCAAGCGCAGGAGACGCAACAAACGCACTGTCTTCAACAAGTGCACAAGGGAAGTCTATAAAACAAACACACACATTAAGAGCAGCCTTCCACTATTATATTTATGAAAAATATCCATCAATAAATAGAAGAGATATGCCAGCCAGTCACAATTAAATGTGCATGTATATGATTATATGAGTAATAAATTAGTCATTTTTTTGAGGTTTAAGATGTGAAAATATATTATTTAAATGCGAAAAATATTTATATATTTTTTTAATATATTTTTGTTGGTGTTATTGCTTGTATATGTGCATGCAATAAAAGGCACTTTAAATAAATGTAGGCATGCAAGGAAAGTGTCAAACAGACAAAAGAACCATATATTATACTATTTATAGCTTTAATATGTATTTTTACCACTGAGATGTTGAATAAATAGAGCAGGTCAAAGGGCAGAGCAGCGATGAGGTCCAGGATGAACCAGGTAGTACAGTAGTGCAAACAGATCGAGCGAGCATCATAAACCACCTGACCCGCAGGCCCAACGTAGGTGGTTCGGAAATTCAGAATGATATCTGGGGAGGGGACAAGCCATTTTTAGAAATATGAATTGTTAACAGCATATTACTCACCAGAGCACTCACAATTTTATAAACAGTGCCCTTTCAATTGAAGACAAATATTGACTGTGGATGCATGAATATTAAAACATGCTAATTGGAGTGATGAAGCCTTGTACATGCTGGACTAAATAAATATTCATGGATCCTGTGCAGATTCTCATTACATAGAACATTTAGTGCCATCAACCAATTATTTTACCACATCTGCGTACATGATATTAATTAAATTACTGCTGGTTTCAGGTCACAGTGGGGCTTCTGTATTATTATCATTATTATTTTTGCATAAAAAGAGTTTTATGCTTTGTGTAAAAAGCAGATTGTATTGAGAGTGGGGATTATAAAGATGGTCTCAGGTGGAAACGAGGGTGTGATTGTCACTTCGGTAACATGTTTAAAGTGAAAGCAGCTCTATGCGGATGTCAGAAGTTAACACTGTTTAAAAATGGAACAGAGGTGGAAATGAACCCCAAGAACAGATACATGTAAGACACAATTTTCCACAAAATCAACAACGGTGACACATACCGAGGATGAAGAGCATCTCCACAGCTATGTCGCTGACGATGGTGGTTCTGGAGGCCGAGTCACAGTCCGGGTTGTCTTGTTCGCTGTCATTGGGGGCGGAGAAGCAGACGTTGTAGGGGACGGTGACAGCTACATAAAAAGTTGCAAGGAGGATCAACCAATCCCACAATGCTTTGCACAAGCTGTAATGAAGCAAAATGAACCGGGATTTCTGCACAGACGCCACCTTGTATTCCGGAAGAGTTGGCTGTGAAAAAACATGCTGTGAAAAGAACATGGGTAACACTTTAATTTTACATTGTCATTTTTACATATGTTACATGCAGTTACTATAGTAATAATAACTATAAATTAAACCAAACCAAACGTTGCTTAATATTGCTCAGAACTTAAATGTATAATTACAGTGTAACAAAAATAAAATTAAAATAAAGTGTAACCAGAACATAAAAAGAAACAACTTTTTATTTCTACACCCACAAAATGCCTCTGTAACCAGCTGGAGTGCCCTTGAGAGCCACCAGAGGGCACTCCACATCAGACTATTGTCATTCCCTCAAAAACTACATCTCCCATAGTTCTCTGCCTGGACTCATCAGCACTCATTGTTTTCACCTGTGTCTCATCTTGTATTCTCACCCTATATAAGCCTGGTTCTTTCTGTCATTCTCTGCGAAGTCTTGTTTAGTGTTTATACTGCATTTCTGAGCAATTCCTCTGTTTTCTATGTTCCTGATTCTTGATATCTGCCTGTGTCTTGGTTTTTCCATTCCTGTCTCACCCTCTGGATTTTTTTGTTTGATTGGACTGATTTACTGTGCTCTGACCTCTTGCCTGTTTTGTGTTTTCTACTACGATTGTGGATTATCCTTTCAATAAAACTGCATTTGGATCCTCAATTTTCTTGTCTCAGAGCAGTACGTGACAGCCTCCAAATGTATTTGAATTATAATAAACCCTACACATTTCAGGAAAAAAAGTAGTTTGAAACTAGGACATAATCATTATTACTAAGAGCCTCTTAAGTGGAAGGGTTTTCCTTGTTTTATGTGCAAGCAAATTATTTCTCAGCAGTTGACGATTAGAGTTGATATGAATCATAAAAGCTGCATGCAATGTCTTCTCCCTAATTCAGCTTTTTAGACTGTAGTTTTCTGTAGACTGTAGACTGTGACGGCTGATCTGATCCAAATATCCTTTAATACATCTCTTGAGTGAATGTGGGCCACGCTGTGCCTGTATTATTGGAGTTTTTAAATTAACTGGTGACCCAGCATGCCAAAATGTTCAATGTGCATGTGCTGTCACCTCTTTAAAAAGAAAAAGAATAGTAGCCTAACAAAAGTTGTTTCTCGCTACATTAAGCACAAACCAGTAACCTTTTAGAACGTTTGGTTATGATGGACAGAGGTGGGCTACCTTGCTGCTAAAGATTGAACTTAAGCTAAAGTTTTGTTCTCACAGCTAAAACCATCTAAACTAGATAAAGTTAACTTTATCTAAATAAAATGTTTTAAAGGGGACCTATTGTCCCCTTTTTACAATAATATACGTCTCAGGTGTCCCCAGAATGTGTTTCAGCTCAAAATACCCCACAGATCATTTTTTATACCATGTTGTAAATGCCCATTTTTGAGTGAAAGGTAAAACATGCTGTTTTTCGTGTGCCTTTAAATGCAAATTAGCTGCTGCGCCCCCTCCTCTTTCCAGAAGGCGCATTTACAGCTTGTGCCTCGGATACTCTGCTGAAAACTAACAAAACATCTGTTTGGTTTTGATTAACATCTATATCGTGGTCACGCTCACGTGACATTGCAGTTCTTCATCATCATGAAAGTAACAAGTTTATTATCTGCATGTGTTTTAAAGCCATATCAGTCTAAACTTCTGATATATGGTTTTCTGAGCACACACATCCGAAGCACATGGACAAAGCTGGATGTCAGACGGCGCGTCCTGTAAATATTAAACTAAGTTCTTTTTCCACGTCTTATTGTGCTTAAATAAAAATGTCAAATACACTCAAGGTTATGTCAAAAACACACAAAGTTCAAATAAACACAGTCGGTTATGTCTGTGAACGTAAACAGCAGGAAAAGAAATCGCATGTGTATACTCTGTGTATCTGTGTATTCAGGTGAAAGCATAATATACAGTACCTACTTCTATTTATGCTGTTAATATGAATCAAACATTGAATAACTTAGTAGCTTTAATAAGAATATATTTCTCACTTGAATGCTGCTGTTAAATGCTCTGGGGAGGAGATAAACATGGAGGACACTGTGTACAGCTCACTCAGGGGAGGAGCTAAGCTAATAGGGCAGAGTCCGTCAGCAGTTGTGGGTGGGGCTTATGCATTTGTGATGTCACAAAAGCTACAATCTGCAAACGGCTTTGTTCCGAGACAATGCTTATGATTTATGGGGATAAAAAAAAAGGAGTGGGTGGATTTATACCATAATAGGGTGGTTGTGTACACATACTTCCGACACACATTTATTTTCAAACACCATCTAAAAGAGAATATAGGTCCCCTTTACATAAAAATGTTGATATTCACAGAAAAACTAATAAATATAAGTCTCAACAAAGACTCACAGTCTTAAAAAAACATGGTGATATCAAACATAATTGCAAGTTTGAAAAAGTTAGTGCTTAATGATTCATGTCTGTGAGAGCAGCAAGCTGAATGTGGATTAAATCATTTGTCCTAAAGGCACTTGGAAAAAATCAATAGGTTTAGCTAACTTTTGCTAACTTCCTGAGTGCAGTGTGAATTAATGTTCATTGACTCTACACACCTGCAGCATTTAGAAAAAAATATTTGAAAGAAAAAAGCTTGAGACATTTTGAAAAGGTGCAGGTACAGCTCATTATGAAAAACAGCAAGAACATTTAACATTCGCTGTGAAATGCCAGGCCAAGTACCTCACCACAAGAGAGAATGTCTTCAAATTCCTGTTTGGTTCTGATTCACAAGCTCTCAATCCAATTCTGATTAATTTGAGTATACTTCAGTTACATTCCACTGCTAATGCTATAAGTTATACAGGGCAGTGTTTAGGATTGATTCAAATCATCTTCATTTGAACGAATCATTAAAAGAAGCGGCTCATCATAAGAGTCTTTTGTCTCTGGAATCAGACTACACTGGTGGCCCTGTATGTTATTGATTCACTAAAAATATCCGTCACATATGATTCATTTGTTCATCAGACTACACTGGTCGTGTTGTGGCAGCATGTTTTTTGTACTTGCAGCCCACAAGGACATCTCAAATAAAAGACCTTTCTTGCCATCATTATTTCTTTTCATTGTGTTGCATTCAGCAGAGACTGCATACTCAGAAAGCACTGCACCTTCTAGCTATCATAGATCATCCGAAATGCAGGACTGGAAGTGCTGTAAAAATACGGTCACGCAGCCTCTGAAATAGGCAGATTTTTTTCAGAAGATGGATTTTTGGAGTTTAACAATCGAACGATCAAATGAAGATAGCAAATAATTGGATAATCAATATTTTTTCCAAGCCTTAAAAAATAATATAAAATAACATGAGATTTGGATTTTGGTAGACATTTCTGACATTAGCCATTTAAGACAAATGAGATTTTAAGTATTGTCTATTCAACAATATCTACCATATTGAGGTTCTTTGTCCTTCACAATCCACCATTTTCAATCAAACCGAGGTCATTGAACAAAAAATGTAATATGCTGTTTGGAATTGTTTTCACTTTGACTAAGGTCCAACTCTATCTTCTTTTTTTTCCTCAGGTATGTTGACGATTCAGGTTTTAAATTGGTGTTGTTTCATACAGCTCATTTCTTCATCACTGAAAGTTCAATAGATGTGATTTTGTATACAAAGTTAGTTGTTTACACAAAATTTATTAAAAAGCATGAAAATCCAACACAATGTAGGCGTTTAGTGAGTTGTAAGGATTTGGGAAACCGTGTGCTCTTTTCCAAGTGTCTTATTGTCCTGTACAAAGGGCTGGTGTCTGAAATGTTTATTTATGAGAGTAAGAATCGCCAGTTGGATGTAAATATTGAATATTCTTCTAGATATCAACACAATTCCAGACATTCAATGAGTCTGACCTTTTCATTTTAACAACTATATTTCTGATTCCTCTCGTTAGCTAGAAGCACAAGGACATTTACTTTTTAAAAGGGTCAATGGGTTTGTAAGGCCAGTCATTACCGAACATAATGGCAGAGATAAAGAATGTCACCTTTATATGCTGCACGGCAAAATTGCATTTTCTCTATCAGTATTATTGTCTGGTTTTCAGTAAAAAATTAATAAGTTTCTAAATTAATTAATTAACTGCATGAGAAGCAAAATTATGTATGATAAAGAGTTATTTCAGAGAATATATGACATTTGTACATTAGACATTTCCATGCGTCACGATCTCCAGCTGGAGTGCCCAGGATATCCACCAGAGGGCACTCCTCCCCAGAACATTGCCATTCCACCATGAACTGTATTTCCCAGCATCCAGAATGATTAGTTTCAGCTGTCTCTCATTTACCCTTGTTAACTCTGTCTATAATATATAAACCTGGTTAACTCAGTCACTCATTGCAAAGTCTTGTATGGGTTACACAGCATTTCTATGGGTTCTTCTAGTTTCCTGTTCCATGGTGTTGACACTTTGCCTGTATTGCCCTGTTTGTGGGATTCCCCCGTTTGCCTCAGTTTGTTTTGGATTGTTTGTGTTTATGGCCTCTTGCCTGTTTATTGGATGACGTTTTTGGATTACCCTTTAATACTACATTTGGATCCTCAACCTTGTGTTTCAGAGCAGTTTCATAACATTGTTTCTTGTTTTAAGCACAGTTAGTCATCATAATTTAAAATTTACACAGGTTTTTGCTTAAAGCTAGGAAAAACTATTAACAATAGGGTAAGCACAATTATATTAAATACATATTCTCTGAATTCAAGTTTATTTTCTTGTATTTATTTACTCAGGCATTTTTCTAATCTTTCATTACTACTGAAAGACTATGAATCTGTAACTTGATACCAGATTACTTGCAATTTACACAGCCAATACATGAGAATATTATAGAAGCATGTTTCTGCCACAGAATTAAAAAAAATAACAAAGGTAATTGTGACTATTTTATCTCACAATTCTGTCTTTTTTCTTGCAATTGCGAGTTTATGTTCTGCCATTCTGACTTTATAGCTCGCCATAGCAAGTTTATATCTGGCAATTCCGAAAAATTGTCATTGTGTGACAAAAAAAAAAAAAATCGCAATTACCTTTTTTAAGTCTGTGGCTTCCATAGAATATTGATTCTGATTTACTACACAAAAATCTCCACAAAAACTAGTGAGAATGATTGTTGTGAGTTTCATATCTGCTTACATTTGGCAGCTTCCTTTTGCTCCTATTGGTGAACTGACAGGTCAGGTGGTACAGAACGCTGCGGCCACGCTCGCGAGCTTGACTCAGATGAGTTCGACCGGACTTCCTGTTGTGAGCACCATCCTCTGAAACATTAAGTGTCAAAATATCAGATGCCAAACCTATAAAAGATCAACTTCAATTTGGATCAACTTTGCTTTGTTGGCTCACTGCCAGTCAGTTACCTTCTGTGGTGGAGCCGGGATGTGATTTGCCATACGAATCAGTGATGTTTTTGAAGGATAAGAGAAAAAGAACAACTTCTCCTTTCTCATTTTTAATAGGGACAATGTCCAGCAGACACCAGAATGTGGTACCTGGTCACAGAAGGCAAACCGTGAAAGCTTTAGTATTTAATCCGCCCACAACATCTCATTTAATGTCGTCAATCATACAGATCTCGACACTGTGTCCAATGCATTTTGAAGAATTATTCTTTTAATTGGCCTTTACCGTTCTTCCTGTAATAGCGGACCTCTGTCTGGAACTCTCTCTGTCCTTCCAAGGTTTTCTCCACCTGCTGAGTGACTCTCTCGCTTGTTTCCTGTCCGTGCAGGAACTGACATGTGCATGTCTTCTTCATTACCTCGGTACGTGCAAACCCGGTGAGCTCGCAAAACCCATCAGAACAGTACACGATGGGGTACCCGCGACTCCCCTGAGCATTTCCCAGCAGGAAGTTACTGTCTGTACACATATAGACACACAAAGGAAAGAATTGGAAAATGGCGAGATGTAAAAATCACTTGCTCTGCCTTTCATAAATGCACAAAGTAAATTCAGGATGCTCATCATTATAATATAGAACACTGTGTGCCATTTAGTACTCTCATGATTCTTGCCTTTTCGTTAACATGCTAAATATAGACTTCCGGTTTTATTCTGAATTCTTTAGATCACTGGCAGAAAACTAAAAGATCTGTGTACTGTTTCCATGGCAACTTTGCTATTCATTTCACTTAAGTTTTGCAGGGGTGGTAATTATATAAGAATTGATTGACTGTGAGTTTTTGTGCATGAGTAAAAAGAAGTATATGGTTCGTGATCCTAAACAGCCTCCTTTCCTTCATGGTATCAATTTATTGGTTCCAATTAAACCGCCCTGAATTTGTACACAAAAGACTAGTGGAAATAATATATGAACCGAAACTCAGTGTATTTGTTCTCTAGTGATGAACAAGCATACACAGAATTATTTTTTTCCACTCCATGTTTCGTTCGGTCAGTCAGTCAGATGAGCTTCGATAAATAATCTTAATAAAGCCCTTATTAAACATTGTTAAAGAGATTGAAAGCATGCAATTGATTGGTATCATGTTACTCTTTACACATCTACAATATACATTTCATCCATCAATGTGTTCAATTGTTCCATGTTTGAGTAAGAATCAATAGACGGCACTGGTGCAGAGAAACTATAAATAAAGCTTAAGTAAGTTAGATGCATGACCTCACCACCATCGACCTCAGTCCACAGATCAACTCCTAATGTGAGTCCTGCATCTGCGCCACTGATTAATGAACAAATAAATGAGCTGGAGTATGAGAGTATGAAGCCATTGAGGATTCTAAATGAGCAAATTAAAACTATTCAGGGGGATCAGAATTCATATGCGTACAATAGAGAAAGGCCCTTGACATCTGATAGGGGTTTGCTTCATCTGTTACTAATATTATTTCATACAATGATAGTATTGATATAAAATTACTCTGTTACAGTTGAGATACAAGATTGTATGAGAGATTGCCAATTTGTCTGCTCGTTTTTAATGTTTATCATTATCAGAGGCTGGAATCTGTCTGTGGTATCAGATAAGCTAGGAAGAATGCGGTGTGTTAGACTAGATGTAAAAACAAAAATATGCCTAATATCAACCTGTAGAGCTAGATCAAGCCCAAAAAAGGCCAAAATCAGACAAGTCAACATTAAAAAGAACATTGTGTTTTTTAATTCTGCACAGAAACATTTCAGGCTTCAACATTTGCATAAGACATTCAGATTTGTTTAGAATAATTTTATTAATATGAATTATCATGTAATGCAGAACTATAAGTAGGGATAATTGAATTAGTAAATTATACATCTATATGTAATAATTCATTTAAATGGAAATAAATAAAAAAATTGGATATTTACACACACATACAGTGTATACACTCACATTGTATATGTAAACTTGCTGTATTCACAAGATTTTTATATACACTAAAGTTAGTGTTCAAACTATGTGTGTATGTGTGTTTATTCACACATAGTCTTTCCCTATCAATCCATTTAAATAGACACTGTTAATGCCACAGAAGCCAGCTATTTTGACAGATTCAGCTTTCCAAGATGGTGAGATGATATAACTGACAGCTACGAAAACTATCATTATGTGCTGTGATATTAGGGCAAGATGTTCTTGGTATCTGGCTGCTATGGAAATATATATTTAAAAAATATATATTAGTGTGCTTATTTCTGTCGCTGAGGTTACCAGTAAACTGTCTACAGTTTATTTTTAATATAAACTGTGAAAACAGGTTCATATCCATGCAATCTAATGGAAAATATACACCAGTATGAAGAAGTTAACATGAAGAAGTTTTTCAAAAAAACATGCTGTGATATTTACACTTATGCACTTTCTTCAAAAGTGGCTAACATTGCATTACACAAATAACTAATAAAAGTTTAGGATCAGTACTTTTTTTTTTTTTTAAGAAATTAATACTTTTACTCAGCATGGAGATCAAAAGTTTCAGTAACGTATAATGTTACGGAAGATGTCTATGTCAAATATTGTAAATGTTTTGAACCTTCTATTTTGAAAAAGAAAAAATCCTGAAAAAAATTATCTGAAAAAATCCTGAAATAATTATTTTGGTGTTCCCAAAAGTGTTTTCAACATTGATGATAATAATAAGAAATGTTTCTTGAGCATCAAATCAGCATATTAGAATGAATTCTGAAGGATCATGTGACACTGAAGACTGGAGTAATGATGCTGAAAATTCAGCTTTACCATCACAGGAATAATTACATTTTAAAACACAAATAAATCTCATACTGTAGTGTATATTTCTGAAAAATTAAACAAACCGCTGCATGCATCACATGTGCCTTCATGCAC
This sequence comes from Tiaroga cobitis, assembly GCA_030578255.1. NCBI lineage: Eukaryota > Metazoa > Chordata > Actinopteri > Cypriniformes > Leuciscidae > Tiaroga > Tiaroga cobitis. The sequence continues at coordinate 21,746,470 of CM060593.1, read as the reverse complement.
AGTGATTCAAAACATGCTTAAAGTTTTGCAGAACACCATTATCAAATTATTACCGTAATATTTTGCTACAATGCAGAACTACCATTTGCAAACTTTCTTTCATTTTATCTTGACTGTTTTCAGGTCCAATTGAAAGGCTGAAAAATATTCATTCCTGCAAAACCCCAACATTCAGGCTACTTTATGATATAGACAGTAATACATGATCAAAACTACCCTCTGGTGCTCTTCGGTCACTTTTGACCAGAATATTTTCTGTTTTGAATTTTTAAAAATCAGCTTCATCGGAATGGTACGAAACTTGGTGAGTTGCCAGTTATGGCATTTGGAATGTGAAGATAGAAAAAAATTGAGGGCATGATTTGAGCAGACTAAGTGGTCATTAAAAAAAAAATAGACACACTAGTAGTGACCGACCATAGGAAATTAATGGGAAATCGACAAAAACATAAAAAATCTCTACAAATCAGCCATGATGCAGAAAAAAAGTGCTCAGCAATGAAGGGGTGAAACTCTAAAACATCAATAGTGCAAAACAGACCCAAACAAACACACACTGGTAGGGCTATTACCATACAGCTCAATTGAGTCAGAAGACCGAAATAAGAGGTTGAAATGAGATCAGATCCCGATGGATTATAAAGCATTCCTGTTTATTTTTGTACACTTTTTATTGACTTTTAACGTTATGTGTAACAAAATTGTAAAAATGTTGACTAGTAGAAGCTGATTTTGCCGGTTGATAACAGACCCACTACAGAGCGTCCGGTGAGAGACTTTTACCAGAGATGATCAGGTATTCGGGAATAACCCATTTATTGTAACCACAACTCAGTACACTGAATAAATTCGACTTTGCATGTGTGTGTGGTTCTCTTTCATAGGTTCACTCAACGCTGCGTAGCTTAAGACGCAGTGGGAACGCCCTCTGGGTGTGCCCATTGTCTGAAGCCCTTATGGAATCACGCCAATTCATTGGCTGATGGCGCGGGTGCCGCCCCGACGCTCTTGCGTCGTCATATTATATTAGCGCGTACGCGCCATCTGCTCCTCAGATTTCTCTGCCTTCACGAAGCGGCCATCTTAAGCGCTTTAGTCTCGGTTTTTCTGGTCCAAATAATTCGGATTTATCATCAGAATTCTTCATCTGCACTTCAGCGACTGCGAATAGTGGAACTCAGTTCTCCTTGCGGTGAAGTGCCATGGAGTTTCGTCGTTGCCCGCCGCAATGCGTTCGCTTTATTGCGAACGACGACCCTCAGAGTAAGTGTGTTAAATGTATGGGTTTTTTGCATGCGCGCGAGGCTGTTTTAGGCTTGTCTAAATGCAAGTTTTGTGACAACCTGCTTCTCAAAACCCTTCGCTCTCGGCTCGCGGTTTTTGAGAAGGAGTCATTTGGATGTAGAGCTCGAGGATATAGAGTACGAGCAGACGGGCCAGGCCCTTTCTCTCCCGAGCACGCACGCGGTGTTCGGCCAGTCGAGTTTTCGCTTGATTATTTATGCCCCAGCCCGAGAGCACGCGAGACGGTTTCTTTCAGGCTGGAAGATATTATTTACACTACAGCGTCCTACTCCGAGGATTTCGGGCCTGCTTTAGCTACTGACGGTCTCCCACCTAGTGGCCAGGAGGCGCGGCCTACTGCGGCCTACACGGAGCTTATCGACGTGCTTTCGCATGCTACAGAGAAGCTCTCTATCGACTGGCCCGACAAGCCCCGTGAGTCACAATCGTCTAAACTCGACGAGAGATTTTAAAGTGGCCCTAATTCTAAGCCTGAGCGGAGAAAGATGCCCTTTTTGAGTTATCTGCATCACGAGATCTCCAGATCCTGGAAGCAGGCTTTTTCCGCGCGTCTAACAAACGCGGCAGCCGCTGATTTCACCAACCTCGTTGGTTCTGTGGAGCAGGGCTATTCCGCCATTCCTGCGGTTGAGGACACATTGGGTACTCACCTTTCTCCGTCGTCTGCTCCGTCGTGGAAATCTCGCCCCCTTCTTCCCTCTAAACCGTGCAGGACTACTTCCGCCCTTAGCGGAAAGTCCTACATGGCAGCTGGTCAGGCAGGCATGGCCCTACATGCTATGGCCATCCTCCAAGCCTACCAGGCGGACGTCTTGAAGGAGATGGACGAGGGAACAGGAATTACGCCAGAAGCTGTCAAAGAGCTTCGTAAGGCCACGGATCTGGCCTTAAGAGGCACCAAGCACAACGCACGCGCTATAGGTCGTTCTATGGCGGGGGCAATTGCTGCAGAGCGCCAGCTATGGCTCAGTCTCACGGAGATCCGTGACAAAGAGAAGGTTTTCCTCTTGGACGCCCCAGTTTCTCAATCTGGACTGTTTGGGGAGGCGGTCAACACTGTGGTTGACAAGTTTCGGGCTGCAAAATCCCAGTCAGCTGCCCTCAGGCAGTTTATGCCCAGGAGGGTTAGGGAATCCTCTAACCCCTCCCCCTCTCAACCCAGAGAACGTTCTTCTCATTGGCCGGATTTTGCCGCTAGGAGAAGTGACTCGGCTCATCCCCCACCTGCTACGGAGTGCGCGGTCGACCGTTTCCCCGCCAGCGACCTCATAAGCGTCTGGAGCTGAAGCGGTCTAACAAACCCTTCGCTCCAGCCTCCTCAAATCATTCCTGACCCGCAGGTCAGAAAAAGGAGAGCTTGCCCCGATTTACGTGGTTGGGACAGACCGCGCAAGCGTTTCTGCCCACCTCTCACTTGCTCTCCTTCTCTAAAATTGTCACTTTCGACACCCAGCGTGTTTCGAAGTGCAGTTACTACCCAACCTCGTTCAAGCCGTCTGGCGCAGGAGGAAGAAGACGCATTCAGCTTTCTCCCCTTGCCTCCGACGCGTTTGATACCTGCCGCTCGCATCCTCTGAGACACTTTCGGTTTTCTTCAGGAGCAGGCAGACCCTATGATCTTGATCAAACAGGCAGTGGTACCTCCCACTACGTGTCAGGACGTCAAGTGCTCTCCTTCACGTTGGACCACGCCACCCCACAGGAGTCAGTGCGTCACCCTAACACAGGTATGTCCTCCGCATTGCAACACTCCACTTCCTCTATCTCATTTCTTTCAAGAATGGAGGCGTCTGCCAGGGGTATTGCCTTGGATCCTCCGCACGGTTCGGCTACACACTTCAGTTCTGTCGCCCGCCCCCTTGCTTCATCAGAGTCTTTCCAACTGTAGTCAACAGCGCCTCAGAGGCTTCTGTACTACAGCAGGAGATTTCGTCCCTTCTCCTCAAGGGAGCAATAGAAGAGGTTCCTCCGAAGGAAGTTGAGCAAGGCTTCTTCAGCCGTTACTTCTTGGTCCCGAAAAAGGGCGGAGGTCTGTGACCGATACTAGACCTGCGCCGGCTAAATTTCTCCCTTTACAAAGGGAAATTCAAGATGCTGACGCTAAAAGCTATCATATCTCAAATTCGAGCAGGGGACTGGTTCATGACAGTAGACCTGAAGGATGCATATTTTCATATTCTGGTCGTACGGCGACACAGGAGGTTCCTCAGGTTTGCCTTTGGAGAGAGGGCGTACCAGTACAGGGTCCTTCCCTTTGGTCTCGCTCTAGCGCCGAGAACGTTCACATAGTGTATGGATGCTGCTCTGGCCCCGTTGCGGCTCCAGGGCATCCGTATACTCAACTACCTGGACGATTGGCTCCTTTTAGCCCACTCCAGGGACTCTCAGGTGCCCGGTCCACAGGACCGGCTCTTCGCCTGTTGAAGGTGTCGCGCAGTTGCTTCCGCGCCCTTTCAATTTGGCGGGACCCTCTCTTCCTTCGGAAAGATGTCAGCATGGGTGCAGTTTTCCATCACCAAATGGTTACGGCGGACGCCTCTCTGCCTGGCTGGGGTGCGGTTTTCGAGGACAGCCCAGCATGTCTGGACTGGAGAGACTCTCTTGGCACATAAACAGCATGGAGCTGAGAGCTGTTTCCCTGGCCCTTCTTCACTTTCTCCCTTTTCTCGAAGGACACCATGTCATTGTCAGAACAGACAACATGGCGGTAGTGTCTCGTGTAAACCGGCAGGGGGGTTCACGGTCGCGCACCCTGGACAGGCATGCGCGCCACCTTCTCCTGTGGTCTCAGGGCAAGTTCCTTTCACTGAGGGCAGTCCATGTTCCTGGGATCCTGAACCTCGCAGCAGATTTTCTGTCGAGGCAGAAGCTCAGGTCTGGGGAATGGATGTTGAACTACCGAACAGTAGCCCTGATTTGGGAAGTGTTCGGAAAAGCAGAAGTGGACCTCTTTGCATCACAGGAGTCGTCCCAATGCCCACTTTGGTTCTCCCTGAGCCCCCCAGCACCATTGGGGATAGATGCATTCGCCCACCCATGGCCGATGCAGAAACTTTATGCATTCCCGCCTGTCAAGTTGATCCAGGCAGTTCTGTCTAGAGTGAGGGAGAGCGGAGCCCGTCTCCTACTTATAGCCCCATTCTGGCCATCCCAGCCGTGGTTCTCGGAGCTGGTTCCTCTTCTAGAACTCCCCCCTTGGGAGATTCCGGTCAGGGAGGATCTGCTGTCCCAGCTTCAGGGCAGGATATGGCATCCTCGCCCCGAAATTTGGAAGCTATGCGTATGGCCCATCAGAGGCTGCTAGCTTTGAGCTTTGGTCTTCCCGCTGGCGTCCAGGAGACCATTGCGAGTGCGAGAGCCCCTTCCACTAGAAGGTTATATTCCTCCAAGTGGAGGGTTTTTGAGTCGTGGTGTTCGACACACACTACGGACCCAGTCGGTTCAGTGCTGGAATTCCAACAGGAGAAGTTTGCTTCTGGAGTGGCAGCTACTACTCTGAGAGTGTATGTTGCTGCTATTGCCGCTCATAGAGAGTCGGATGAGATCCCCCTAGGTAAATTGAGGTTAGTCTCAGCATTTATGCATGGGGTTAGGCGCCTGAAACCAGTACGCTCCCCTGGAATTCCTTCTTGGGACCTGTCGGTCGTCCTGGAGGGCTTAACGGAGGCTCCCTTTGAGGCCTTAGAGTCTGCTCCAGAGCCGATTCTGACTCTCAAGGTTACTCTTTTGTTAGCCTTGGCTTCTTTGAAGCGGGTGGGGGATTTGCAAGCTCTTTCTGTTAGCAAGACATGTAAAGACTTTGCTCCTGGTCTGGTCAAGGTGACTTTGAGACCGAAACCGGGATATGTGCCCAAAGTATTGTCCACAGCATTCCAGTCTCAGGTTGTTAACCTTCACTCTTTCCATCCTCCTCCTTTTGTCTCTAAGGAGGACAAGAAGGTTAATTTGCTCTGCCCTGTCCGAGCATTGAAGTTATACGTAGATCGCTCTGGCGGTTGGAGAAAATCCAACCAGCTCTTGGTATGTTTTGGTGCTGGCCACCGCGGGCTTGCCACATCAAAGCAGAGAATTTCCCACTGGGTTACAAAGGCTATTTCACTGGCATATGAGGTGCGCGGTCTGCCTTCACCTCTTAGCATCAGGGCACATTCCACCAGAGGCGTGGCTTCCCCTCAAGCACTTTTTTTCCCCGCACACTTTTGTCAGATTCTACAGTTTGGATCTTGACATGACTCCAGGTTCCCAAGTTTTATCTGCTTGAACCAGTCGTGTGAGCTATCTGGTCTCTGTACTAGTTACGGCAGCGCTTAGCTTGGCGAGTTTGGTATTTCGTTCCCACTGCGTCTTAAGCTACGCAGCGTTGAGTGAACCTATGAAAGAGAACGTCTCTGGTTACTGATGTAACCTATGTTCTCTGAATAGGGAACGAGACCCTGCATTCGCTGCCAAGCTCCTTGCGCTGCCGACAAGCTTCCTTTTTCGACAGAGAAATCTGAGGAGCAGATGGGGCGTGCGCGCTAATATAATATGACGACGCAAGAGCATCGGGGCGGCGCCCGCGCCATCAGCCAATGAATTGCCGTGATTCTATAAGGGCTTCAGACAATCGGCACACCCAGAGGGCGTTCCCACTGCGTCTTAAGCTACGCAGCGTCTCGTTCCCTATTCAGAGAACATAGGTTACATCAGTAACCAGAGACGTTTTCTATAAATAAAGATATAAGAAAAATAGACAAATAACAATAAAAATAATACTAGTCACAATAAACATAGTAACAGTAATCTCCACAATGAATATTAAATTACAATGATTAATACAGTACAATAGGAACAAATGTGCCATTATATGGAAAAATGCACTGCTAGAAATTATTAATACTGAGCGGTTGAAATACGACACCTTTGCGTGCTGAGGACAGAAATGTAGCCGCTCTAGGACATATTAGTGCGCATGCGCCCAAAGAGTGTTTTAACTCTAGAAGTGAGCAATATATATATTAAATAAACCATATAATGACTAAAAGACACATAGATAATGTCTTCTAAATATAACAATGAAATACTTGAGGAAACTAGTATGCAAAATTCACACAAACATATTTACGAGCTAGTTCGCATCGTCACTCGCATACATTAACTTTTCCACATGCCGGGCTATTCAAACATTTATAAACTAAATTGAGAACAATGTATAAACAGGCTGCTACTTACTGTACAGGCACGCACACAACTTTGGCAAAGATAAACGCTACAGTATTCGCCTTATTCACCTGGAGGCCATTTTAAAAACACGAACGCCGTTGAGGGGTACACAAACCCGGAAGTTTGACTCCGACGCAGCAGCAACAGCAATGGAAACTCTTTCCTGTCTGCCCGAATTAACGATGCAAAATGTGGAGCAGTGAGCCAGTACCGACTGCAACATCCCCCGGGCTGTGTTAATTAAGGGATACAGTAACAGGATCGAAGGTTTTATTCACGACATTGAAGGTATGAATGGACGCCAATTTACCTCAGTTTCTGCTAGCTTGTAGCAGCTAGTGGTAGTAAGCTTAGCTGTGATATGGAGTTGTTGACTGTGTGTACTATGTTAGATTTTATTTAACACTTAACATGTCTTTAATCGACACTTAATAGGAGCCCATCACACATATTTGTGAGGGCTAGGTCTTTTCCCTCGGTGCGGAAAAATGAGGCACCTTAGTTACAACATACAGGTGCTAAGTGGACAAACTGCTCAGTTTGCAGAGCAGTGCCACAGTTAAACCAGCTTGCTAAATGTTAATCATAAGTTCATATCAACAATAGTTTGCATCCGTCCGCTTTCCCGATCGTCAGACTCAATTCAGTGGGAGGGAGCACGAACCTGCACGTCTTTTCCGTGGCGATGATTAGCCCGCTGGACGGATGCTGCGACGAATGCGTCAATTTTGTCATATAATAAAGGAACCAAGACACTTGAATATAACTCTTAATAGTAGCCTTTTAAAAAAATGCTTTATCTGTATTCAGGTTTGACTGTAGTAATAATAATGCAAAAACGTGTATACTTCAAATCAAAAAATTTATTTTAAAAACCTTGACAAAAAGTATTATTGGACAATTTCTAAAAATACATTCAAATCCACATCTTAAAAGGAAGTAATTTTGTCCAAAAACTACTAGAGAATTCACAAATGTATGTTAAATGTAAGACACCTTTCATTTTCAGGTGTCCGGTCACTTTTGACCGTGAAGATAACAAGTGTGACTCCCAAATGAGGAGCACCAGTTAAATGAAGTACAGGCTGAAAAACAGAACATCAACATTAAGGCCTGTCAAGCACGTCTCTGTTCTAATAAGCCTCTCTAGATCTTTAGTCTGCCGCAGCTAATTAAAAGTGATTTAAGTGATTATGAAGGAGAAAGAGAGAGACGCATACACATACTCAACGTCACGTCTCTCACTCACACATGCACACACTGACACTGAATTTAGCCAGTGTTGTTTAGGACGGGTGTGACACGATAGCAGGAGGTTGTTCTAAAAAGTAAGAGAGCAAATGGCCAGCGTGACATTAGTGTGAAAATCTGTCCCCAGGAACGGCAGCGGGAATGATTCATATGATTGGCTGTACAATGAGTTAAGGACGTTGCTTTTTTTTAAGAGCATCACACTGAGACATTTTTCCCCAGCATCCCTGTGCACAAAAAAAGCATCGGCTAAGGAGGAGAGGACAAGAGAAAGCAAGTTTTTTGCATGTTTTAGTTAATATGACTATATCAATATTTCTGCTTGTTGTTTTGATCCTGTTATTGGTTTGTCATTTTTCTTGTTTTAATAGCCTCATGCATAGAATTGCTGAGAAGGTGAAAGGCTATTGGCGATTTCTCCTGAGAGCTCATTAAGAGACTCCTTACTGTCTAACCAAGAAGACTGACAACAGATGCTTCAATGTATCTGATATTCGAGCAGTTAAAGATGGTGCAAGCTTTTATTAGACCTGAACATGCTTAGTGACAGTTTGAAATGGAAAACCGTACCCATAAATCGTATATTACAAGCCCATCATAAGGTAAAATGTCTCTTTTCAGACCAAAACTTGATGTGAAAAAGCAAAACAAGACACAGACTAATGGTGTGTTCACACCAAGAGTGAAACCGCAAATTCACCATGTTATATCAGATGGTGTAATGAACCAGTTTAACATTTCAGAGTGAATCCAATTCAAATTTGTTTCAAATCCATTTAGTTGTCTGTAGTGTGAACAGTAAAAACTGAAAGAAGTCTTACAAATCATTCAATGTGTTTTGAAATCGGATGCTTTTCAGTTTGAACAGTGAGATTGCACTGGATTTGAAAAATGAGTCGGAATTGGGTGCAGTGAACAAAGCATTGACTAATGGGCTGTTCACACCAAGAATGATAACTATAACAATAAAGTTTTAATTCTGTTGAGAATAGGGAAACCCACACTACAATTATAACAGAGACCTGATATCGCTGGAATTATGTTGAATCACTTTCTGAATGTTTTTTCCCCTTTTTCCAGCAGATGAACGATAAAAACCTTCTGAATCAGCATCAACTTGGCTGGCCTTAAAGAGCTTGAGAACTTAAAGGGTTAGTTCACCCAAAAATGAAAATTAAGTCATTAATTACTCACCCCCATGTTGTACCAACCCCGTAAGACCTTCGTTCATCTTCGGAACACAAATGAAGATATTTTTGATTAAATGTGACAGCTGGATCACTCCTCCATAGGCTGCCTAAGGGAATGAAACCTGACGGCCCAGAAAGTCAATGAAGAAAATGTTTAAATATTCCATGTCACAACAGTGGCTCAACTATAAGTTTATCAAGCGACGAGAATACTTTTTGTGCGGAAATAAAACAAAAATAACGACTTTATTCGACTATTCCTTTTCTTCCTTGTAGGCCTGAAACGAGACTTCAAGAGATTTCCACGACGCATGCGCGAGAATTGCGATCTCCTTCAACTACTTCAGTTAAGTTCTCGCGCGTGCGTCGTGGAAATCTCTTGAAGTCTCGTTTCAGGCCTACAAGGAAGAAAAGGAATAGTCGAATAAAGTCGTTATTTTTGTTTTATTTCCGCACAAAAAGTATTCTCGTCGCTTGATAAACTTATAGTTGAGCCACTGTTGTGACATGGAATATTTAAACATTTTCTTCATTGACTTTCTGGGCCGTCAAGTTTCATTCCCTTAGGGAGCCTATGGAGGAGTGATCCAGCTCTCAGATTTAATCATAAATATCTTCATTTGTGTTCCGAAGACGAACGAAGGTCTTACGGGGTTGGTACAGCATGGGGGTGAGTAATTAATGACTTAATTTTCATTTTTGGGTGAACTAACCCTTTAAAGTGGTATAAGTTATGACTGCAGCTAACACTTATAATAAACAGAATGTTATCGTCCATTGGTGTGTATGCTAATATAGGTATTGCTATAGTTATCGTTCTTGGAGTCAACGGGCCTTAACCGACATGACTATATGAGGTGAATGAACTCATTGATGGTGTAAGTCACTGAATTAATTCATCTCATATAGTCATGTATTGACGGATCAGACTATAACACACTGACTATTACCATTGTGTCTGTCAGTTGCGAGCGGATAGGGCAAGTTCAACACTTCAGCACACTGTATCGCACATTTGCGGTTTAGTCATGCTCACCTTCATGGCTTTAGTATGCTTTGAGTTCTCTCAAAAGACATGATGGCAGGTAGAGAGGGAGTGAGGACCGCTTATACGAAATTATCCCATCATCTACTGGCCTCCATCTTTTGTTCGCTTGTATTTGCACAGAACTGTAGAGCATAACTCCCACACTACTGAACATTGAGTGGCGTTCATGCAATGAATAACACTTCAGGGTTTTTTTGAGTAGTTCTTCTCTCAAATGTACACGCACAAACAAATTCAAACAGCTCAGCCATGATTTATGCACACTGCAAAAGATCACGACTCCAGAACAATACCGAATACAATTCCTCTTCTGACCTACTGACACGAAAATAAGACATTCCACCATTAAGAATGGCACGATTTCTGCCTGCTTCATGAAGTGGAACTGATGGTGAATTAACATATAGTAAACATTATAATTCTCATTATGTACTTATGATAACCATAGTTTTTTAATCTAAGCATAAAGATGATCTTATTAGCCTAATTGTACACAGGACTCCAGCAGCTTTCTCTGAACGAAGGTACAACCTGAGTCTGCCCAGAAAAGACATTCTATATTCTGCATAATTATAATATTGTTCATAACTATAATAATATGAAACGTATTTCATGAATAAAAATGTTTTATCTAAACTTGTAGTCTAGCCTTCGCAGAAAGTAATTGAAATAAAGTTGAATTAATATAAAATAAAGATGGAAGATGTAATCTTAAGCTTGAAGTGTTGCTTTGGCAACTAACTGAATTAAATAAGTGGAAGTAATAGCATTACTAAAACTAAAACAGAAATAAAATGCATTAAAGATAAATTGAACTATTTAAAAAGAAAACAAACTAACAATAATGACAAAAGCACATTCAATTACTAAAACTTCAACTCAAAATTTAAAAAGAAAAGCTAATTCAAAATATTAATACTCTAATAATATATCCATAATACCAAAATAACATGTCTTCAAATGCCTTTTCAGGCTCTTTTACACATTTCTGCAGAGAAAGAGGGTGAAAGCTCAGAGAAAAGCAGAATTACTCACGTGTGCCATCAAAGCGCTTGGCGATGGTGTCAAGAAAGGTGTTCTGAGGGGCCAGGAGCCCTTTCATCACTGGCATGATGACAAATCCTCAGATCTTCATCGCACACAGAACAAGAAAGAAAAGCGAGAGCGAGAGAAAGTAGATGGGAGCGAGGTGAGGTGATTTTGACCGAGGTTCAAAGTGTGTTGGTGTCTGGCTTATACACGATGCGAATGGCTGCTTGTTAAGGACCGTCTCAGTTCAGCAGCAGCAGTTTCACTTCAATCCTCCATGCCTCTGCACCTCATGTTTAGCAGCACTCAGACTAAGCTCATGGTAGTATGCATTCTTGTCGTCCAGCAGTCTATGTCCGGATGATTAACTTCGTGGGGATATTGTGCTCACTTTCTACAGCCCATCAGTTTGGTACAGCTGTTCTGCACGCTCTCTTCAGTGAAAGAGTATGATTTTATGTCGTCTTCTCTCAAAAGCACCTCAAAACATAGACTTCACCTCTTTCCTTGTTGCTTGCATTCAATCTCTGTCTCTTCAATGCCTCACTTCAGTCTTCACACAGCTTGTACACAACTCACTATTTCTTTGAATTCCTTTTTTCGTTGGTTTCTTAGGTTGTCATAAGGTAGGATGATTCTTTTCATCCTTCCCTTCTTTTCATCAGTGGTGTCCTCTCTGAGGCAGGTGCACAATCTCTACTGCATCTCTCTTCCACTCTCTGCTATCTCTCTACTCTTCTGTCCCTCCCTCTCTCTCTCCCTCTCTCTCTCTTTCAAAATGAAGAAGCACAAAGAGCAACAATGAAAATGGCTCAAGTAGATCACAGTGAAAATGGTTTGTCAAAAAATTTAATTATGTGTATGTAAATATATATATATATATATATATATATATATGATTTATATATACTGCATATAGCCTATATTTCAAACATTCTCAGATATAGAAACTTAATTATATATATATATATAATACATAAATAGATATACACATTTGTATAGTAAATTGATTAAAAATTTATAATAATTAAATTTACCTTAACAGTAAAGCACTGATTGTTGCTGTGTGGATGTAATTTTATATTTGTTTGCGAGACAATAATCTGGCTGAAAGCCTGCAGAAAAATCTTTTGCATATAACCAAATTAATATGTCACAAGCAGATCTCTCCAGTGACTGAGCGACAGTTATAGAGGCTGAAATGGGAGCAGTACGGAGTCTTAAAACCACAAATAAAGACATTTTAAGTGGGTTTAAAGGGACAGTGACATTACTAGAAACACAAGAATTAGGTGCAGAGAAAGAGAGAGGTGGTGCGAAAGAGAAAACAGAACAGCCATCTGTGCTGAGCAGATATTTACATATATTACCAGACAAAAGCAACATCTCCCACAACACACACAGGAATTTCTATAAGGGTGGAATTTGAAAGGATACAGCTCTGGGTCAATACTTACTGGCAGGGCTGCAGGAACTATCTGGAAATGTGTTGTTTTCAATGGCAGTGGGGGAGGGATAAAGCATGAGTCTTTATGAAAAGCACTAATCATCTCCTAAAAAGTGTCAGGATGAGGCAAGCTTTCACATTGATACTGGGGCAAGTTGTCACGTTTGTGTATTTCATGAACCATTAAATATCACATTTAGGCCTTATATTTTAAATACAGATGTGTTGTGAAAAAGTTACATCCTCGCCCCTTAAGCTTTGTGAGTTTTTTTTATATTTCTCGACTACAATTTTTTTTCTCAACTTTATTGTAGTGGTATTTTACAATGATTTACATCGCCTGCCATCTGCTGACCACAAAACATACTACACATTTCTGAAATTCAACAAATCATCTTTATAAAACAAGAAAGATAATGCTTCTGCCCTGACCGACTATAATAAAATGCGCACCATTAACATCTATTAAATTTAGTTGTGTTTTATTAATGACAAAATTTCACAAAGCCCACTAAGACGGGTTAACTGTTCACTATGGAAAGCAAATTATTTCGTAAAGCCACAAGATAATTGAGTTACAATGTTTTTTTTTTTTTTAAATGGATTTTTTATTTAGGCTACGTAAAAAAAATTACTGTACAACTTTTTATAAAACACACAGCACACACGTGATTTATGTTCGAAAAAACGTTAAAGTCTCTTCAAGCTAATGTTAACCACAGTTTTTACTCAAATCAAAAACGCTATTTTAAAAACCCATTAAGCCTTCCGTATTGGAAATTGACGTCACGAATGAACAGCTTGACTGGCTTTTAAAATCGGCAAGTGTCATCGTTTTTCATACGCGTCCAAATCTTCTGGTAACGTGGGTATCAGATATTTCATCGGACGCTCCAGTCCGAGTCTCACGGGCGCGCTCTCGGTCCCTCCCGCGTGCACGAGCGGCAGGTGGCCGCCGTCCTCGAACCTCTTTCCCATAGTCAGGATTCCCGCGGCTTGATTCCGTGAGCCGTGCAGGAGTTGTTGCAGGCGGTCTTCGACGCGTCTCTCGCCCACTTTACGTTTGCCAAGAGTCAGAATCCCGACAGCAGCGTCGTTATTAAAGCGACCGAAATGCCTGGCGATGGAAGTATCGTTTCGGCTTCCCGCGCGGCACAGCAGCTCGTAAAATTTGCAGGATCTCGAAGTGCTCGTGCAGCAGGAGGCCACGCCCTCAGCGTCTCGCGCCACGTGCGCCACCAGCGCCATGAAGAGGAGCAGTTGAACTCTCTGTGGTAAAGAGAGGACGCATTCAATAAATGCTGAATATTATATCATACATTTGAAGACGTTTTAGATAATAACATTCAAATCACAAATGCAAATGATTTTGTATGGTAACTTGTATCTGATTTTTATTATTGAAAATAATTGTTCAACAAGGGGTTCATAAAACAATGCAACTGATTACGATTTCTTGTTTCTTTATCTGATTGTTACAAAGGAAGTTTACTATTTTGTTTTCCACCCAATTACTCAGTTGGTAACTTACATGAAAATAAAAAATCTTTACCACACTTACATAAAACCATATAAAAGACCAACCAGCAATAAAATGGGTTTATTTTCAATATTGAAACTGTATTTGTTTGTTTGTTTTTATTGAAAATTATTTTCTTTATTTCATTATTTTCAATGTCATGATAGGTAAAAATTTAATTTTTTCATCCATAATAAAATAAAATAAAGCTAAAAGTATATATATATATATATATATACATACATACATATAAATAAAACAAAGAAATCATCTTTATGACACTTTATGATCAGCATGAATGTCATTGCTAATTAAACAGTTTAATCCCCTGCAGATGTAAACCTTAAAATTGTATAGCCTTCTGTTTAAATTGCTGCAATAATGTATGAACTCTTACCTTTGCTGTGCAATCCATGAGTCTGGCCGCTGCCCCGGTCTTGTAGACAAATGTCATGTAGGCTATCTGATGGACTTGATGTTTAAAGTGGATGGTCCTTTAACTCTCTGAGACGGGACCAGTGTTTTTATATGACATGCCACCCACTGCTCCAGCCTCTGAAGTTAATTAGGCACAAATGACACTGACAAAATACCCAGCTGATATTACCCCCTTTATTTCTTCAATGTCATGTTTCTTATTTGAAGCTGGATTATGGTACAATAAAGAATTGTTGGGTTGTTAGCGTCTTTGTCATTAGCGTGTAACCAGGATTGCCTGTATCCAAGTAATTGTACATAAAGCTTTTTAAGACTATTATAGAGGGGCAGACAAGCTTCGTTAGCGAATGCCAGCAGAATGAGTGTGACAAGGCCTTGACTTAATTAGTTGCAAATGCAGAGGGTCCTGATACAGTAACAAAAGGCTGAATGGAACAAAAGAGCAGCGGCGTCACTAACAAATAAAGAAGGGGAATATGGATGGCAGGATGCCTTTGTGTGAAGCAGAAGGCCAGAGAGCGGTTAGTTAATGATGAACATTACACATACAGTACACCTGCATTACAACACAGAGGAAGGTCCATTTATTTATATGTTGTGGATTGCATGAATAATGGTATTCACATTATATGTAAATGGATGTCTTTGGATGGAGTCATAGGACACTACAAGAGAACCCAGACATATTCTGGAGTCTTTCAGACGGTTAATTATAAAGAAATGAGTAGAGAACTGCAAACATGAAGGAATTCAAAATTGATGCCACAAATATCATCTAAGTTGCATGTCTGTGTATAAATGGTTTGTTCCAACGTCAAGGGTTTGATTCCCAGAAGTCGCACTGACAAAATTATTTTTATGAGTGCACAGTAAGTCCAAGACATTTGATCTTCTGTCATCTACTCTAATGTTCAAAAGTTCAGGGCCAATTAGATTTTTTCTTTAAAGAAAGGTATTACATTGATCTAAAGTGACAGTAAAAACGTAATGTTAGAAAAAAAAATCTATTTTTTTATTTGGATTTTACATTTGACAAAAAAAAAACAGAAAGAAAACAAGATATATTTAGAAAATATATACAAATCAATGAATGATAATATTAACAATACAAATTATTAATAATTAGTAATATCATCAACCATTAATAATGATATGGGGGGGGGGGGGGGGGGTCTAAGAACATGAAAATATATCAGTTTCCTCAAAATATTAAGCAAAGAAGCAGAACTGTTTTCAACATTGATAATAATAAGAACTGATTGATTTCTGAAGGATCGTGTTACACTGAAGACTGCTGAAAATTCAGCTTTGTAATCACAAGAATAAGTTACATTTTAAAATGTAAATTGTAATATTATTTCACAATATTACTATACATACAGTATTTTTTATCAAATAAATGCAGCCTTGGTGAACATAAGAGAGAAAATAAAAATCTTACCAACCCCAAACTTTTAAACGGATGTCATTTGATATTCTGAAAATGTAATGCAATACAAGTTTTAAAAAATGACCTGGAGACATTTCTGTTGTCATGTGGGCTTTATAAACAACAGACATCATCTCAGTAAGATGTTATTTGACATTAATGCGACAGTAAACACCCAATTCTTTGACCCAAACTATATCTCCCAAACATTGACATTTCCTGTTCCTGTGAGGTGTCCAATAATGAAAACTGGTACAGAATGACACCTGTTTACGCAATTATAAAATAACCTCAATTTTAAATAACACCAACCCACAATATTAACAGCAGGAATAACAATATTCATGAACAAGGTGTGTTGTGTTCTTAACGAGATGGTCAAGTGTCTTTACTTTGACTTAAAATGATTCATTCTTCATTCATTGAAATATTGATTTGCTTTTCTGATCATCAGTGGTGCTTTTCTCAACAACTGAGATCCGTATTTACCCAGCGTTTCTAATCTTACCAGTAAAGCCTAGCTCAATGGGACGTGTCCAGTTTCCAGTTTAAAAACGATATACACACTTTTCCTTATTCAAAATACTTCACATACGCATCACACATACACACACACATATATATATATATATACACACACACTCTCTCTCACACACACATGACACCTGGAGAAAGGCCCTTTTAGGACTAAGGTGTATTGAGCTGACAGTTTTAAAATGAATAAAAATACGTAGAGAAGCCAGCAGGGGGAGTGAGAGTCTTCAGTTGGTTCTATCATGTTAGTGTGAACTGAGGAGGTGTAAACTATTTTGGTGTAAACCTTTGCCTTTCACATGTACTTTTTATTTTCTGTTCTGCTCTGTTTCCCGAAGCTCTCTTTGTTCCATTTGTTAGCTCAAAATGCTATACTTCTCTTTCAGCGGAGTAGTTTTGCACTTTTTAAAAAAATCTTTCTCAATCTGGAGGTTTAAGATTGATACCTCCATGCGGTTTTGACCCATTTTAGACTTACTGCAGCCTAACATCAAATTTCACAAAAGATATTTTGAAGAATGTTTCAACTGTTTTTATCATTCAATGAAAGTCACTGGTCTCCAAAACATCTTTGGATCCCATTGACTTGCACTGTATGGACAAAAACCGCAAAAACTGTTCTTTTTCAGCATACCTTCTTTTGTGTTCCACAGAAGAAAGAAGGTCATAAAGGTTTGGAACGACATGAGGGAGAGTAAATAATGACAGAATTTTAATTTTTGGTTGAATTATTCCTTTAAACGAGTGCGATTGAGATTTGGGGCTTGTGGAAGTCATGGCTAGAGAAGGTGATCACAGCTAATTTTCAATAGCAGCTGTGTCACAGGAGTGCAGGTCACTGTAACCCTTTAAAACACGGTGGGGGTAACAATTTAAGACCCGAGCCCGACAGGCATTGCGGAGCTGGGAAGAAAGTAAAGCGCACTGATCAACATTAAACTGTCTCCAGTGTGTCCTTCACTGACTCATTGCACCTGACTCTTTCCTTTACTGCTCCCTTTCTCTATAATAAAGACCAGCTTCCTCACAATGTGTATAAACTGAAGAAAAAAACTCAGATTGTTTTCTTTCTCTCTCTCAGTGCAGGGTGGTACTGTTTGTCTCAGTCTCGTGGATGGTGTGGAGGGGCCGCGGATGGGGCGGCAGTAGAGGAGAGGCAGGGGACGTGGAGGCTCCGTTCTTGGCCAAGCCGCATGAGTGAGCAGCACACTGGATCTGTCGCAAAGTGTCTACCGCTTCTCCTTTCGCATGCTTCAACAGGTCTGCCTGGCCCTAAAAGACAGGACAAAACAGAGAAGTTTAATCATTAATGTCCTCTCTAAGTCGAGAACTTTTGAAGTTGCAGTAAAAAAAAATCCATCCACACACACATCATTTTAAAAGTTATTAAAATAAATTCAGAAATTAATTAAATAATAAAATGATAGTTTACAAAGCATGTTTGTAATTGCAAATAAAACACCCTAAAAAGGAGTTGGCAAACTGTTCTGAATTAGATATTATGTGCACAAATGAACTATCACAGATTTTATATAAAAATTTGATATTTTTTAAAGAAACTGTTTTGAAAAGAATGCCAGTGAACATAAACATAGGCGTCAGATAACCGAAGGGTTTGCGCAATAGAAACAACATGAACAAAATTTAGACAGAACATTGCCCATCATGCCAGAACGAAATGTGAAAATGTATATAAAAGGTAATGTTTAATAAAAAATAAAAAAACCCTTTTGAAATAGGTGCCAGATGAAAATACTGAGAATATAAAATCCTTTTATGCACTGAAAGTATCCAGCCTGCAGGGGTCAGTCTAACACTAGGTGGTAAAGTCGGTGGCACTGCATAAACAACAGCAGAGCTAGAATATCCCCGATACCCTCTGTAAATCACCGCTCTTTCTGGAAACGTCCCAGAAAGGACTGGATGAAGGGGACAGAGACAGTGTAAAAGGACGGGACAGGGAAGGGAGGGGAAAGAGGATCAGGACAGTTTGTCTTCTCATCCTGTGTGTCCCTTAAATCAGTATGTATGTATTTATGTGTGTGAGAAGACATTTTGAAGGGAAATAATAAATAAATGCTAATATACAAGGACATATTACCAAACCATGCAAGCCTTCACCTGCAAAACATGCACAACCACACATAAATTTGCTTTCTATCTTTCTCACAAGGACACCAGTTCTTTCCAGCCTCGATTCTTGATTGTTATAAATCTGAGCGTTGGACAAAATTAGCGATTTCCCTGTCAAATGACTGGATAAGAAATGATTAAATATGATAGAGTGAAGCTTATTTGTTTATTTCAGCAGTTAAAATCCAGATGTAACCAAACTCATTTCTCAAAATGACTTCCCTTGAGTTATCATTTATGAGTTAAACATGAACCAGCCGATGAAGAGCTTTCAGGACATGGTGTAAAACTTCATCATGAGGTCACTTGGCGTTCCTATTAGAGAACCAGAGTAAAACAGAATTAACTTTGCTCAATTTGATGACAACTCCCAAGTAGAGCACTGCAACATCAGCTGCACTGCGTTTTTACTCATTCAGACTGCAGTGACACTCTTTTATACGCAGGACAGGACAGGTGAGACTAGTACAGGCGGCTTTTCCTGCATGTGCTCCAATATGGATCCTCGAAGGACACCTGCATGTGTGCCCAGAGCTGAAGAGGCTCCTTGACCTGGATAGAGGAGTCTTTTGCCATAAATAAGTTATACATTTTAAAACGGATGAATTATGCATACGGGTGTGACGCATATAGACTCTTAGGCTGTGAGGAGAAGAGAGGCTAAAAGCACTGCAGAGAGACAAGGTGGTACATACTTTATAAAGCCTGGATGAAACGCTTCTATGTACTGGGTGACAGTTTGATGTCACTTCCTGGAGTAGTGACTCGTCTAACTCCTCCAAATGTGTCACACGAGGTCAAATTAAGCATAAAATTAAGTGGTTTAAAGAGTTAGTTCACCCAAAAATGAAAATTAAGTCATTAATTACTCACCCCCATGCTGTACCAACCCCGTAAGACCTTCGTTCGTCTTCGGAACACAAATGAAGATATTTATGATTAAATGTGACAGCTGGATCACTCCTCCATAGGCTGCCTAAGGGAATGAAACCTGACGGCCCAGAAAGTCATTAAAGAAAATGTTTAAATATTCCATGTCGCAACAGTGGCTCAACTATAAGTTTATCAAGCGACGAGAATACTTTTTGTGTAAAAAAAACAAACAAAAATAACGACTTTATTCGACTATTCCTTTTCTTCCTTGTAGGCCTGAAACGAGACTTCAAGAGATTTCCACGACGCATGCGTGAGAACTTAACTGAAGTAGTTGAAGGAGATCGCAATTCTTACGCATGCGTCGTGGAAATCTCTTGAAGAGATCGATCTCTTGATCTCTTGATAAAGTCGTTATTTTTGTTTGTTTTTTTCACACAAAAAGTATTCTCGTCGCTTGATAAACTTATAGTTGAGCCACTGTTGCGACATGGAATATTTAAACATTTTCTTTAATGACTTTATGGGCCGTCAGGATTCATTCCCTTAGGCAGCCTATGGAGGAGTGATCCAGCTGTCACATTTAATCATAAATATCTTCATTTGTGTTCCGAAGACGAACGAAGGTCTTACGGGGTTGGTACAGCATGGGGGTGAGTAATTAATGACTTAATTTTCATTTTTGGGTGAACTAACTCTTTAAGGGCACAATGAAGCACACAGTATTTCAAATGAATGATTAGGCATTTCTTTTTTTTCCAGATCTTAAGTAATTTTCATAAAAACCGTAAAAAAAAAAACCTGCCACTGTCTGCTTACTCGGCAATTAATGCCACTTGGGTTAGATATTTTGTTGTGTAATTCAGGGGTTGGCAAACTGGGGGCTACAAAGTGCAAGTGGTCTGTACAAAAAAAACTCAAGTCAACTGGAGCTGGGGAAGGTGGAGGGTTTTAGATGAACTCTGAAAGCGTGCTGCAAACTGCTATAGTGAATGGTAACCAGCCATTGAGCAGCAAGCTCATTGGCTGCAGATGCGACATGAACCAATCACCTTGCTAAAGTTAAAGCTGTAAATCAGTTTGCGTTAAGGACCCATCAGCCTGTGCCTTCTAGAGTTTCATGACAGAACTTGGCATATATATACAGTATATATATTTGGGGCTGTCAAAGTTAAAATGTTAACTTAAAATATTTATTAAATACTAAGTTTAATGCAATTGTTTTAAAACACTGCTTAGTGCTTACTAATATTTTATGCTGCTGTACAGTGACAATATAAAATCCAATTTTCTGTTTATTTTGCAAACATTTTATATTTATATCACACTTATTTTTTTCACTCATAAATGGGTTTTACATTTACATTAAGCAGACGCTTTTATCCAAAGTTAGTCTTTATACATGAAGAAATATATTGCTGCCTTTATACTTTAAGTAGGGTTTGAGAAACCCTGAACCCTGCAGGGAGAGTAATACATTTCAAGTTTGGCTTAAGAATGTATGTAACTACATTCAGTCCGGTGCATGCGGAATAGAAGTAAATAAATCAGCTCATGCACACTAGGACACACAAACAGGAAGGTTTATGTGAGATACACATAGTTCAATCCCTTTTAGGTCTATATTTTTATTTTATTTTTATAATATTTTTATTTTATGAAGATCTTATGTTTTAGGATCAGCTTGTTGCCAGGAATACAGATATAAATGTCTGATGATGTTGTTAGCAATGTGCACAAATGAACTATCACAGAGTTGGTGAGATAATGGGTAAGACTGGAAAGGCCCTTGAGCATCATTGCTGGTTAATTCCCTTTCTTACTACTGTATGTTATATATGGTAGCTGACTGCTGTTTACAGATGCACTATATATACAGTATATATATATATATATATATACATATATACATATAATGTATATATGTATATATATATATATATATATATATACAGTATATATATATATATATATAATGTATATATGTATATATATACAGTATATATATACAATATATATATATATATACAGTATATATATATATATATATATATAAAGATTCATCATTTTTATTCACTAAGGCTACATTTTTTATTTAGAAATACAGTAACAATAGTAATATTGTGAAATATTATTACAATTCAAAATGGTAATTTAACCATTTTGCTGCTCAAGAAACTATTATTATTATTACTACTACTATTATTATTAGTAGTAGTAGAGGTAGTAGTAGTGTTGAAAACAGTTATGCTGCTTAATATTTTGGTGGAAATTGTGATATATTTTTCTTTTCTTTTTTTTAATATGGAGATCCTTCAACATGGAGATCCTATATTAAGGAAAATACTATATTTGGCAAAACTTTTGTATGAGCAATAATATGAAACTGATATAATTGCATTATACACTTTGATTTTCATGTCTTTCATAATCTACACACACACATTTTATAAATGATCATGTTCTGTAATTCCAAGTCTTTAGAGTGCAGGTTTAATGATAATCTACATTGTAAGGTACACAACGATATCAGGATAATGGCTATTTAATTGTAATCTCGACTAGCGTGAAATCTGATTGGTTGTGGTTGAGCCGCTTGCCAGGAAACACTCCAAAGCAAACCTATTAGTAACCCTGTAATGATTATTCCCTATACAAAAGTGTTTTACCTTGTCCGAAATAAGGTAAAGAAGAGGCAACCATGGTATATACTAGGGATGGCCCGATACCGATACTGGCATCGGGCCGATACTGTCCTCATATACTCGTACTCATAAAAAATTGCCGATACCACGTACATTTTGTAAAACGAAACTGGCCGCCGCGAGTGCTTTGTTGAGGTGAACTGAGGCATAGAGTATAATGTCGGCAGTTTGGGCTCATTTCAAGATAAAGGATGATGACAACAGCAAGGCAGACTGTAAGTTATGTTCAGCTAAGGTGTCGAGAGGAGGGAAGCAATCTAATTAAACATCAGAAGACGCATCATAGCGCTGAATACACAGTTTAGTAAAGCTAAAGCAACTCAGCAGCCAACATTAACAGGTTTTACTGAAGCACGAGAAGATGCGAGATAATCCACGGGCACTAAAAATAACAGAAGGAATTGCTAGGCCTGTAAATCAATAGTCAAATCGAGAGTGAATAAATAAATGAATCGCACGATAAAAAAAAATGAGCGCGATATTTTTTCCGGCCGCGAACATTTCCATTTGCATGCTTGTTTGTTTTCCTCATCTCTCTCTACCAAAGAGACTGCTGGATGATAACTCTCGGTTCCTTAGCATAGGAGGAGTGACCTAGAGTTTAGATTCTCTGCCCGAGCCCGATATTTCCCGACACTATCCTCGGGCCGGGCCCTTGAGACGTGCACTCCCAACGCAAAAGAGTGTGGCGCGGCACTAGATTTGATGGCCGAGTGCGAGCGGTAATGCACTCACTCTGTGTGTGCGGGTTGCGGGAGAGTAAAACGATTCCCGGGACTCCCGCAAACTAGAAATATCTATGAATAAAACATATAAAAACGAATAGATTTTTATTCATCTGTTGCAGAAAAGCAACAAGAACAACTAAAATTAAAGCTGCAAGCAGCATTTAGCGGTGTTCAAGCAGTTAAGGCCTTTAAGGCCGTTAAGCACAAAAGCATCAAAAGACATTAAGTTGTATGTAGCAAGCATTTAACCACTGAGATCATAGATAGAATAGACCATGTTTTAGCATGATTTACCATGATATACCACATTTCAGTGTGATTTTTCATTATTTACAATTTTCCAGTATAGTTTACCATGAATCTAGCATGATTTACCAGTTTACCATGATATACCAAGTTCTAGTCTGATTCACCATGATTTACCCTGTTCTAGCATGATTTACCACAATTGAACATATTCTAGTATGATTTAATATGATTCTTGCATGATTTACCATGTTATAGGATGATTTACCATGATATACCACATTCTAGAATGATTTACCCCAGGATTGTAGCATGATTTGCCATGACACACCATGTAATAGTATTGTTTACAATGATTTACCATGTTTCTATCGTGATTTACCATGATTTACCACGTTGCTAGCAATTGTGTGAAGCATCAGAACAAATGAAGTGATAAACTCTGACAAAATATGATTGTTTTATAATAGTTAATAAGGAAAAAACAGAATACTGGTGAAAATCAAGTCTGTCAAAATGAAAGTGAGCCAATAAGTGGTCTTCTACTGCCCTCTGCTGGACATTATACTTATTTAATAAAGTCTTTTCACAGGTGCTTTTGCACTCATATTTAGACATTATGCTCTCTCTCTGTCACACACACACACACACACACACACACAAATAAAGGCAAATGTTGTTGTTGTGGTTTTCAATGCTATTGCGATGTGTCATTATGAAAATATACTTTAATGGTCTATAAGCATTTCACATAATGTGTTTTTAAAGTATTAATCAGATTATTCAGCATTTATTTAGAAACCTAGGACTACACACACACATTCTGTTGTAGATACAGATATTTGAACTATGTGATGGAAAAAAGAAATGTTTACTGCAATTGTCCTTCAGGATTCATATTTCAGGAATGATCTGGACACCCTCATCCGGAATGCAGAATCCCTGACAGCATTCAAAAGACAACTGAAAACTCATCTCTTCCGTGAGCACTTAAACATAAAAAAAAAAAAAAAAATTCTTTCCTTTTCCTTGAATCCTTGCTTATCTGGCTTATGCTACTCCGAGCAATGTCTGAACTTTGTATTTTGAGCACTTCTTGCGTTGTTTTTGTCTATTCACGATGACTCGCTTGGTTTCAACATGACATCATGACTTTTGCGTAAACAGACACGCCACTTTTAAGTCAAGTGGCGTGTTATCTATACGCATTTTGAGATATCCGCGTGTATGCGTGTATGTCTACGCCATTAATGTCCAAGTGATTCCGCGTATATGTACACGCCATTAAATTTCCGAGCGAAACGAAGCAAAATGTAGATTTACATCTGGGGAGCGATATTTTTTTTTCCCTAGGATGGTAGGGGAAGACTCATAAATGCTATTAACCCCAGTGACGGGTAGGTTTAGGGACGGGGTGGAGGTAGGTCATATATTTATATATACAGTAATAACGTTAAGTCAACTGCGTTCATAAACACGCTGAAAAGCGATTGTGCGTGTTGATAGCACGCCAAAAATGGAAATACGAATTGGCGTGTCATACACACGCAATTTTATGAGATCAGTCTGTTGGTTTAGTCCTCAGTTGTAAGTCGCTTTGGATAAAAGCGTCTGCTAAATGACTAAATGTAAATGTAAATGATTTGTCTTAGTTTACCTTGATGTTACCTTGTTGTGACCGAATGTTACACAATAATTTATCATAATATACCACATTCTAGAATGATTAAGCAGGATTGTAGCATGATTTACTATGATTTACCACGTTGTTAGCAATTATGTGAAGCTTCAGAACAGTAAAGTGAATTGAAAGACAAAATATGATTGTGTTATTATAGTAATTGTCACATAACGTTATTTTTTAGTGTCTAAATATATGAATGCAAAAGCACATGTGAAAAGACTATTAATAAGTATAATGTCCAGCAGAGGGTAGTAGAAGACCACTTATTGCTATAGTACCACTTTTATTTTGAACTACTTGGTTTAATCAGTATTGTACACTAAAGCCAACCAGTCTTTCAATGTGAATTCCATTATGCATGCTTACACACACACACACACAATTTTGGGTTATGATATTGTGAAAGTCTCTTTTTGTGGTCCTTAACACTAGAACGGCCACGGCGGTCATTTTGACCGTTTTGAATTTTATATCTGCAATAACTTTGTTGAAAAAATAAATAAAATCCTGCTCGTACCTGACTTTTCCTAAAAGTGTCTGTATTTTCATTTAAAATGTTTTTAATATAAATTACACATAAGGCAAAAAAACAAATGAACATATTTACCTATTTCGGCCATAGACGGTCATATTGACCGCACTGAATTTCGCGGTATTCTTTTGTTACATTTCTCGCGGTTGACCTTTGTGTATTAGGAAATAATCAGAAGATTCAATTGCAAAATGACAGATATGTTTATTGAGAGCTGGTCAGATGCTGGGAGAGTTAAGGTGTGTAAATGTCCGGTATGAAGCCCTTGGCAGCACAGGGACGCTGTGTGTAGAACCATGGAGTGCTGAACACAGGATAACACACGGAAAAGGGATACAGGCAGGGAACAAACACGCAGGAAAAATCTACAACGATCTGACAAAGACTAGGCGACAACAGTAACACTAAAAAGGGTCGAATGCTGATCAGTTGCAGCTGGCGCGTTGATCAGAGCGGGCATGCTGATCAGCTGCAATGACACACACACACACACACACACACACAACAAGACGAGAAAGGAGACAGCGAATTCATAAACCGTGACATTGTCTCTCTCACTGTCAAAAGAATATCTAAATAAGATACTTTTAGTTGTTATTATCTTGTTCTGAGTTATGTTGAATATGGAAATGTAGCTAGGCCAATCTGTTCTGAATATGCGATAATTACGGGCTACTATATTTATAAATGTATAATTAAACTTTTTTAAATGTACAGTTTAGTGTTTTGTTTTTAAAAGATATCCTAATACAATAAATGCATTAATCTCTCAATTGGGTATTTATCATTAAAGATATAGAGATTGCAATCTAATGGTCAAAATGACCGCTTGTGGCAGTTCTAGTAGTTATGGAATTCTGGCACTTCTAGTGTTAAGCATTTCAGATGTTTATTTGTGATGTAAAAATATTAAATTTTCTAATAAATCATTATTTAATATTATATTATTTATTATAAATATTGTTTCCAACATAATAAATATCTTTAAGCATTTGTTTGTTAGCCATTGCTGAAATCTGGTTAAAAAGATTAAAGAATTCTAATGCTGTTTCTCCCTCTAGTGGACAACATCGGTTTTACAGCCTACATAAACGGTTGAAATGAATGACAAGAAATTCGTTTTTTTTTACTTATATCTCGGGAACAAGAAAGTGAAAAAATCTGAAACTCAGAAATTAGATAGTGTTAGAGGAGCCCTCTTGAACAAGACCATCCCAGTGTTGCTGAGTGATTGGGTCCGAGAGTAATGTCCGTTGAAATGCATATCTTTGTGGGCTTATATCTCGGTAATGCCCAGGCCAAATCGCACCATACTCGAATCGAAGCTAGACGAGGACGGGCCCTTTCCAACAAGCTCTCCCTCAAGAATCTAGGTGGTCTAGATCGGGAGTTACAGCCGTTCCAAGTCGGAGGTCTCACGGATTAGCGATCCGCGGGGGGGGGCGCTCCCGAGCCCCGCGACGATAGATTTCGATCAAGATTCCCGAGAGGACCTTACCATCAAAATTTGAGCGCGCAGCGACTTTCTGTTTTCGAGTTATGAGTGAATTTGTACTGGGGGGGCGTGGCCTAAATGGCGGACAGCGTTTTTACTTTCACTTTAGGATTCCCATTTGTAACTGTGATACAACTGTCAATAGTAATTCTGCAATAGATGAATTGACAAAATGTGAGTGTAAATGTTAAAATAATGATTTTATAAAGTCACTAAATTAGAATTATAGAATAATATTAGTTAGAATCATGACAAAATGACTATTTTAAACAGCAGGGGGCAGTAGTATACCACTTATTGGGTTAATATGCCATTTGTTTTTTATCATTTACTCCTTTTTAACTGTCATAGATGCATTATTTCTTATCTTCTTTAGAGTCACATGTTCTGACGTGTTTTTAAGAAGATCTGAGCATTCATTGAAGAGATATAGGCTTTCGGGGACCATCCAAATGAAGAAGTTATACCTTTTCTGATAATTATTGATCTAGAGAGTACAGAGCAATAGATGAATTGTACATCTTTTGCTGTGATACAACTGTCAATAGTAATTCTGCAATAGATGAATTGACAAAATGTGAGTGTAAATATTAAAATAGTGATTTTATCAAGTCTAAATTAGAATTATAGAATAATATTAGTTAGAATCATGACAAAATGACTATTTTAAACAGCAGGGGGCAGTAGTATACCACTTATTGGGTTAATATGCCATTTGTTTTTTTATAATTTTCTCCTTTTTAACTCTCATAGATGCATTATTTCTTATCTTCTTTAGAGTCACATGTTCTGACATGTTTTTAAGAAGATCTGAGCATTCATTGAAGAGATATAGGCTTTCGGGGACCATCCAAATGAAGAAGTTAAACCTTTTCTGATAATTATTGATCTAGAGAGTACAGAGCAATAGATGAATTTGGACAAAATGTGATTGTAAATGTTAAACTAATGATTTTATAAAGTCTAAATATGAATTATATATAACAATATTAGGTAGTAGTATGATGAAATAACACTTTTTGCCTGTTATAGCCATCCAAGCTAATATAGCTGTTATAGCCATCCAACTTACACCCTATTATAGCCATTCAAATGAAGAAATTATACCTTTTCTGATGATTATTGATCTAGAGAGTCCAGAGAATTGTACTGCACTGATTTTGAACATTATAATATAAAGATTATAAGATCATAGATGGAACATACCATTTACAGCCAATACAGGCAATTTACCATAGGAAATACATGGTTTTAAAGCTTTTCAACAGTTATAGCGCCACCTATTGTCCGATCTCCATGAAACTTTGCATGCTTCTTCACCATGTTATGACACATGTGCCCATCAATTTTTGTGAAGTTCTGAGTTTTTATTTATGATTTATAGGCTTTTGAGTGCATTTTGACACGCCCCCTTTTCTAAATGACCCTGTTACAGTGAACCAAAGGGTAAAGTTCAACTTTTTTTGATAATTATTGATCTAGAGAGTCCAGAGAATTGTCCTAGACTGGTCTGGTTCCGATCGGGCGAAAAACCAGGGACTAGTTCGCAAAAGTAGGTTTTTAACATATTCGTGAATATTTAATGAACGGTTTGATTGACAGCAATGGTTCTAGAGGCAAAGTTGTTCAGCATGAGGAGATCTATCAAATGATATGCATATTGTGGGGATTTGTGCAACACCACGTGATTACAGAGCCGTAAAACTCGTTAGCGCCAACTAGTGGCCGATTTCTTTCAAAACTCTTACAGACCTCTTGGGCCATGAGTCGAACATGCCCATCGAGTTTCGTTCCGATTGGCCTCCGTTAACCTTGTCTAATAGGTGCTCAAACTTCATTGGCCGATGGCGGCCATGTTTTTTGAGATACGCCAATGTCCTCATATACATACATGGGGCCTTGGACCAAGACACTGCATACCAATTTTCAAGTCAATCGGACAAACCACTAGGTGGCCATATGTTTTTTTCATGTTATAGCGCCACCTAGAGCTCAATCGATGCGATTTTTTTACTGTGACCTCAGACTGTCCTTATACACATGTGTGCCAAGTTTGGTCAACTTATCTCATTTACTTCTGGAGTTATAGCCGTTTTAGTAAAATAGGCTCCTCCCACAACGTTCATTTTGCACCCCCTAGCGACCCCGAATCGAAAATTCAACTTTTTTTCGATAATTATTGATATTCAGACTACAGAGAACATTTCTGCACTGGTTTGGTTCCGATCGGGCAAAAAACCAGGGACTAGTTCGCAAAAGTCGTTTTTTGACAAAATTCAAAATGGCGGAAAATCTATCATGGCGGAAATGAAATCGGAGATATACGTTTTGTTCTCCAGGTCTTCAGCTTTCTAATGATATAAGACACTTGAGTCTACGACATACGGTTTAGGAGTTATGAGCAGTTTCGCGCAATTGGTTGCTATAGCGCCACCTATTGGCCAATCGGGCTCATAATTTGATAACCTCTCCTCGATTTTTGTACTACCATCTGACAAAGTTTCAAGTCTCTAGCACTTACGGTTTGGTCTGCACGATGCGTTTTACGGCAGAAGAATAATAATAATAATAATAATTAAAGCTGCAAGCAGCATTTAGCGGTGTTCAAGCAGTTAAGGCCTTTAAGGCCGTTAAGCACAAAAGCATCAAAAGACATTAAGTTTTATTTAGCATACATTTAAACACTGACGTAATAGATGGAAAAGACCATTTACAGCCAATACAGGCAATTTACCATAGGAAATACATGGTTTTAAAGCTTTTCAACAGTTATAGCGCCACCTATTGTCCGATCTCCATAAAACTTTGCATGCTTGTTCATGATGTTATGTCACATATGCGTACCAATTTTTGTGAAGTTCTGAGTTTTTATTTATGATTTATAGGCTTTTGAGTGTGTTTTGACACGTCCATTTTCTAAATGACCCTGTTACAGTGAACCAAAGCGCAAAGTTCAACTTTTTTTTGATAATTATTGATCTAGAGAGTCCAGAGAATTGTCCTAGACTGGTCTGGTTCCGATCGGGCGAAAAACCAGGGACTAGTTCGCAAAAGTAGGTTTTTAACATATTCGTGAATATTTAATGTACGGTTTGATTGACAGCAATGGTTCTAGAGGCAAAGTTGTTCAACATGAGGAGATCTATCAAATGATATGCCTTTTGTGGGAATATGTGCACCACCACTTGATTACAGAGCCGTAGAACTCGTTAGCGCCAACTAGTGGCCGATTTCTTTCAAAACTCTTACAGACCACTTGGGCCATGAGTCGAACATGCCCATCGAGTTTCGTTCCGATCGGCTTTCGTTAACCTCGTCTCATAGGTGCTCAAACTTCATTGGCCGATGGCGGCCATGTTTTTTGAGATACGCCAATGTCCTCATATACATACATGGGGCCTTGGACCAAGACACTGCATACCAATTTTCAAGTCAATCGGACAAACCACTAGGTGGCCATATGTTTTTTTCATGTTATAGCGCCACCTAGAGCTCAATCGATGCGATTTTTTTACTGTGACCTCAAACTGTCCTTATACACATGTGTGTCAAGTTTGGTCAACTTATCTCATTTACTTCTGGAGTTATAGCCGTTTTAGTAAAATAGGCTCCTCCCACAACGTTCATTTTGCGCCCCCTAGCAACCCTGAATCGAAAATTCAACTTTTTTTTGATAATTATTGATATTCAGACTCCAGAGAACATTTCTGCACTGGTTTGGTTCCGATCGGGCAAAAAACCAGGGACTAGTTCGCAAAAGTCGTTTTTTGACAAAATTCAAAATGGCGGAAAATCTATCATGGCGGAAATGAAATCGGAGATATACGTTTTGTTCTCCAGGTCTTCAGCTTTCCAATGATATAAGACACTTGAGTCTACGACATACGGTTTAGGAGTTATGAGCAGTTTCGCGCAATTGGTTGCTATAGCGCCACCTATGGGCCAATCGGGCTCATAATTTGATAACCTCTCCTCGATTTTTGTACTACCATCTGACAAAGTTTCAAGTCTCTAGCACTTACGGTTTGGTCTGCACGATGCGTTTTACGGCAGAAGAATAATAATAATAATAATAATAATAAAAATCAGTACAATTACAATAGGTTTTCAGCACTTCGTGCTTGAACACCTAATTAAAGCTGCAAGCAGCATTTAGCGGTGTTCAAGCAGTTAAGGCCTTTAAGGCCGTTAAGCACAAAAGCATCAAAAGACATTAAGTTTTATTTAGCATACATTTAAACACTGACGTAATAGATGGAAAAGACCATTTACAGCCAATACAGGCAATTTACCATAGGAAATACATGGTTTTGAAGATTTTTAACAGTTATAGCGCCACCTATTGTCCGATCTCCATAAAACTTTGCATGCTTGTTCATGATGTTATGTCACATATGCTCACCAATTTTTGTGAAGTTCTGAGTTTTTATTTATGATTTATAGGCTGTTGAGTGTGTTTTGACACGCCCCTTTTTATAAATGATCCTGTTATAGCAAACCAAAGGGAAAAGTTCAACTTTTTTTTGATAATTATTGATCTAGAGAGTCCAGAGAATTGTCCTAGACTGGTCTGGTTCCGATCGGGCGAAAAACCAGGGACTAGTTCGCAAAAGTAGGTTTTTAACATATTCGTGAATATTTAATGAACGGTTTGATTGACAGCAATGGTTCTAGAGGCAAAGTTGTTCAGCATGAGGAGATCTATCAAATGATATGCATTTTGTGGGAATATGTGCACCACCACGTGATTACAGAGCCGTAGAACTCGTTAGCGCCAACTAGTGGCCGATTTTTTTCAAAACTCTTACAGACCACTTGGGCCATGAGTCGAACATGCCCATCGAGTTTCGTTCCGATCGGCTTTCGTTAACCTCGTCTCATAGGTGCTCAAACTTCATTGGCCGATGGCGGCCATGTTTTTTGAGATACGCCAATGTCCTCATATACATACATGGGGCCTTGGACCAAGACACTGCATACCAATTTTCAAGTCAATCGGACAAACCACTAGGTGGCCATATGTTTTTTTCATGTTATAGCGCCACCTAGAGCTCAATCGATGCGATTTTTTTACTGTGACCTCAGACTGTCCTTATACACATGTGTGCCAAGTTTGGTCAACTTATCTCATTTACTTCTGGAGTTATAGCCGTTTTAGTAAAATAGGCTCCTCCCACAACGTTCATTTTGCGCCCCCTAGCAACCCTGAATCGAAAATTCAACTTTTTTTCGATAATTATTGATAGTCAGACTCCAGAGAACATTTCTGCACTGGTTTGGTTCCGATCGGGCAAAAAACCAGGGACTAGTTCGCAAAAGTCGTTTTTTGACAAAATTCAAAATGGCGGAAAATCTATCATGGCGGAAATGAAATCGGAGATATACGTTTTGTTCTCCAGGTCTTCAGCTTTCCAATGATATAAGACACTTGAGTCTACGACATACGGTTTAGGAGTTATGAGCAGTTTCGCGCAATTGGTTGCTATAGCGCCACCTATGGGCCAATCGGGCTCATAATTTGATAGCCTCTCCTCGATTTTTGTACTACCATCTGACAAAGTTTCAAGTCTCTAGCACTTACGGTTTGGTCTGCACGATGCGTTTTACGGCAGAAGAATAATAATAATAATAATAATAATAAAAATCAGTACAATTACAATAGGTTTTCAGCACTTCGTGCTTGAACACCTAATTAAAGCTGCAAGCAGCATTTATCGGGGTTCAAGCAGTTAAGGCCTTTTAAGGCCGTTAAGCACAAAAGCATCAAAAGACATTAAGTTTTATGTAGCAAGCATGATTTACCATGATATACTGCATTTCAGTGTGATTTTTCATGATTTACCATGTTCCAGTATGATTTTCCATAGTTTACCTTGATATACCATGTTATAGGATGATTTACCATGATATAGCACATTCTAGAATAATTTACCAGGATTCTAGCTTGATTTACCTTTTTTACTATGATTTATCATGTTTCTGGCGTTATTTACCATGATTTACAACGTTGATAGCAATTATGTGAAGCATCAGAACAATTGAAGTGATAAACTCTGACAAAATATGATTGTGTTATAATAGTAATTGTTTTATAAGGGATTTTTGTGTGTCTATATATATATGAATGCAAAAGCATATGTGAAAAGACTATTAATAAGTAGAGTGGCCAGCAGAGTGCAGCAAAAGACCATTTATTGGCCCACTTTCATTTTGAACTACTTTGTTTGTCCAGGATTCTCCACTGAAGCAAACCATTTTTATCATGTTAACACGATAATGCATGCTTACACACACACACAGACACACACTTTTGGGATATGTTATTGTGAAAATCTGTTTTAATGGTCTATAAGCATTTCACAAATTTCTTTGTAATGTAATAATATAAAACTAATTTAAAAAAATTGCTTTAAGCATTTGTTTGTTAGCCAATGCTGAAAGCTAATAAAAATGATTCAAAATGTCTAATGCTGCTGCTCCATCTAGTGGAAAACAGTGCTATTACAGCCTACATATACTATATGCCATGTTATTCATATTAAATCTACACACACTCATTAAGTTGTAGATAGAGACATTTGGAACTTCAGGATCCAATGTCTATGTCAGGACACAATTGTCATAGTAATACTTCAATAGATGATTTTTGTCTAAATGTGATTGTAAATGTTAAAAAAGTGAATTTATAAAGTCTAAATATTAATTATAGTTGACTAGTGTGACAGAAGGACTATTTTAAACAGTAGGGGGCAGTAAAATATGACTTATTGGCTTAATAGGCCATTCTGTTCATATAATTTTCACATTTTTAACTGTTATATAGGCATATTTTGTCTGATCTGTCTGAAAATTTTGATGATTATTTAGAGTCATGTGTCACATGTTATTTCTTGTTTTTAATAAGATCTGAGCATTCATTGAACAGATATGGGCGTTTGGGGACACTTGGTCAAGGCTACATTTTGAAGTGACCCTATTATAACCATCCAAATGAAGAAGTTAAACTTTTTGTGATAATTATTGATCTAGACAGTCCAGAGAATTGTACTGCACTAGTTTCGAACATTATTATATGAACATTATATGATCATAGATGGAAAACACCATTTACAGTCAATACAGGCAATTTACCGTAGGACATGGTTTTAAAGCTTTTTAAGTTATAGCGCCACCTATTGTCCGATCTCCATAAAACTTTGCATGCTTGTTAATAATGTTATGTCACATATGTTCATCAATTTTTGTGAAGTTCTGAGTTTTCTTGTAGGATTTATAGGCTTTTGAGTGTATTTTGCTATGCCAATTTTCTAAATGACCCTGTTATAGTGAACCAAAAAGCAAAGTTCAACTTTTTTTTGATAATTATTGATCTAGAGAGTCCAGAGAATTGTCCTAGACTGGTCTGGTTCCAATCAGGCAAAAAACCAGGGACTAGTTCGCAAAAGTAGGTTTTTAACATATTCGTGAATATTTAATGAACGGTTTGATTGACAGCAATGGTTCTAGAGGCAAAGTTGTTCACCATGAGGAGCTCTATCAAATGATATGCATTTTGGGGGGATGTGTGCAACACCACGTGATTACAGAGCCGTAAAACTCGTTAGCGCCAACTAGTGGCCGATTTCTTTCAAAACTCTTAAAGACCTCTTGGGCCATGAGATGAACATGCCCATCGAGTTTCGTTCCGATCGGCCTCCGTTAACCTCGTCTCATAGGGGCTCAAAGTTCATTGGCCAATGGCGGCCATGTTTTTTGAGATACGCCAATATCCTTTTACACATACATGGGGCCTTGGTCCAAGACACTGCATACCAATTTTCAAGTCAATCGGACTAACGGTCAGATGGCCACACCCACTTTTATGTTTTTTTAATGTTATAGCGCCACCTTGAGTTCGATCGTCGCGATTTTTTTATCGTGACCTCAAATTGAGCTTATACATATGTGTACCGAGTTTGGTAAAAATATCTCATTTCGTTCACGAGTTATAGGCATTTTAGTAAAATAGGCTCCGCCTCCTGCGAACTTTTTGACACCCCTTAGTGACAGTGAATCGAAATTTTAACTTTTTTTTGATAATTATTGATATTCAGACTCCAGAGAATCTTCCTGCACTGGTTTGGTTCCGATCGGGCAAAAAACCTAGGACTAGTTCGCAAAAGTAGGTTTTGGACAAAACCGGAAATAGCGAAAAAATTTGCATACCGGAAATGAAATCCTTGAGGCCTTTTTTGTTCGGCTTGAGCCAAGGATTCCAATGATATAAGACACTTGATGCTGGGACAAAGGGTTATTGAGATTTAAGGAAAACAGTGCCATTTTTTTGTTTTTTGCGCTATAGCGCCACCTATTGGCCAATCGGGCTCATACTTTGATAACCTCTCCTCGATTTTTGTACTACCATCTGACAAAGTTTCAGAGCTCCAGCACTTACGGTTTGGGCTGCACGATGCGTTTTAGGGGAGAATAATAATAATAATAATAAAAATCCTTACAATTACAATAGGGTTTCAGCACTTCGTGCTTGAACCCCTAATTAAAGCTGCAAGCAGCATTTAGCGGTGTTCAAGCAGTTAAGGCAGTTAAGGCAGTTAAGCGTATAAGCATCAAAAGACATTAAGTTTTATGTAGCAACCATTTAAATATTTACCATCATTGATGGAATAGACTATTTTTAGAATGATTTACCATGATATACAGTATTTTAGTGTGATTTTTTAGGCCTTTAATCAAAAAAGCATCAAAAGACATTAAGTTTTATTTAGCATACATTTAAACACTGACCTAATAGATGGAAAGGACCATTTACAGCCAATACAGGCAATTTACCATAGGAAATGAATGGTTTTGAAGATTTTCAACAGTTATAGCGCCACCTATGGTCCGATCTCCATAAAACTTTGCATGCTTGTTCATGATGTTATGTCACATATGCTCACCAATTTTTGTGAAGTTCTGAGTTTTTATTTATGATTTATAGGCTTTTGAGTG
Source organism: Tiaroga cobitis (assembly GCA_030578255.1). Lineage (NCBI taxonomy): Eukaryota > Metazoa > Chordata > Actinopteri > Cypriniformes > Leuciscidae > Tiaroga > Tiaroga cobitis. Next base: position 21,710,691 of record CM060593.1, on the reverse strand, counting down.
TGTTTTGACACGCCCCTTTTTATTGATGACCCTGTTATAGCAAACCGAAGGGCAAAGTTCAACTTTTTTTCGATAATTATTGATCTAGAGAGTCCAGAGAATTGTCCTAGACTGGTCTGGTTCCGATCGGGCGAAAAACCAGGGACTAGTTCGCAAAAGTAGGTTTTTAACATATTTGTGAATATTTAATGAACGGTTTGATTGACAGCAATGGTTCTAGAGGCAAAGTTGTTCAGCATGAGGAGATCTATCAAATGATATGCATTTCGTGGGAATATGTGCACCACCACGTGATTACAGAGCCGTAGAACTCGTTAGCGCCAACTAGTGGCCGATTTTTTTCAAAACTCTTACAGACCACTTGGGCCATGAGTCGAACATGCCCATCGAGTTTCGTTCCGATCGGCTTTCGTTAACCTCGTCTCATAGGTGCTCAAACTTCATTGGCCGATGACGGCCATGTTTTTTGAGATACGCCAATGTCCTCATATACATACATGGGGCCTTGGACCAAGACACTGCATACCAATTTTCAAGTCAATCGGACAAACCACTAGGTGGCCATATGTGTTTTTCATGTTATAGCGCCACCTAGAGCTCAATCGCTCAAATCGAGAATCCGAGATATACATCTTGTCCATCTTGAGCCAAGGAACACAGTGGTGCAAAAAGCTTGATTCTAAGTCAAACGGTCTAGGAGATATGAGCAATTTAGTACTTTTGGTTGCTGTAGCGCCACCTATGGGCCAATCGGGGTCATGCTCTGATAGGTTATCCCCAAACTGAGGCCCTAGCACCTGGCCAGGTTTCAAGTCTCTAGGCCTTACGGTTTGGGCTGCACGATGCGTTTTAGGTTTTTTTTTTTTTTCAAATAGCAATTACAATAGGTTTTCAGCACTTCGTGCTTGAACACCTAATTAAAGCTGCAAGCAGCATTTAGCGGTGTTCAAGCAGTTAAGGCCTTTAAGGCCGTTAAGTACAAAAGCATCAAAAGACATTAAGTTTTATTTAGCATACATTTAAACACTGATGTAATAGATGGAAAAGACCATTTACAGCCAATACAGGCAATTTACCATAGGAAATACATGGTTTTAAAGCTTTTCAACAGTTATAGCGCCACCTATTGTCCGATCTCCATAAAACTTTGCATGCTTGTTCATGATGTTATGTCACATATGCGTACCAATTTTTGTGAAGTTCTGAGTTTTTATTTATGATTTATAGGCTTTTGAGTATGTTTTGACACGCCCCTTTTTGTAATGACCCTGTTATAGCAAACCAAAGGGCAAAGTTCAACTTTTTTTTGATAATTATTGATCTAGAGAGTCCAGAGAATTGACCTAGACTGGTCTGGTTCCAATTGGGCGAAAAACCAGGGACTAGTTCGCAAAAGTAGGTTTTTAACATATTCATGAATATTGAATGAACGGTTTGATTGACAGCAATGGTTCTAGAGGCAAAGTTGTTCAGCATGAGGAGGTCTATCAAATGATATGCATGTTTTGGCAATATGTGCAACACCACGTGATTACAGAGCCGTAAAACTCGTTAGCGCCAACTAGTGGCCGATTTCTTTCAAAACTCTTACAGACCTCTTTGGCCATGAGTCGAACATGCCCAGCGAGTTCCGTTCCGATTGGCTTCTGTTAACCTTGTCTTATAGGTGCTCAAATTCATTGGCCAATGGCGGCCATGTTTTTTGAGATACGCCAATATCCTTTTACACATACATGGGGCCTTGGACCAAGACACTGCATACCAATTTTCAAGTAAATCGGACTAACGGTCACGTGGCCACACCCCTTTTTATGTTTTTTTAATGTTATAGCGCCACCTAGTGTTAAATCGACGCGGTTTTTTTACTGTGACCCCAGACTGTCCTTATACACATGTGTGCCAAGTTTGGTGAAGATATCTCATTTACTTCTGGAGTTATAGCCGTTTTAGTAAAATAGGCTCCTCCCACAACTTTCATTTTGCGCCCCCTAGCGACAGGTTATCGAAATTTCAACTTTTTTTCGATAATTATTGATATTCAGACTCCAGAGAACATTTCTGCACTGGTTTGGTTCCGATTGTTAAAAAAACCAGGGACTAGTTCGCAAAAGTAGGTTTTTGACAAATTTCAAAATGGCGGAAAAATTTGCATACCGGAAATGAAATCGGAGATATACGTTTTTTAAGTCAAGAGTCCAGCTTTCCAATGATATAAGACACTTGAGGCTACGCCTTACGGTTTAGGAGTTATGAGCAGTTACGCGCAATTGATTGCTATAGCGCCACCTATGGGCCAATTGGGGTCATACTTTGATAACCTCTCCTCGATTTTTGTACTACCATTTGACAAAGTTTCAGAGCTCCAGCCCTTACGGTTTGGGCTGCACAATGCGTTTTAGGGGAAAATAATAATAATAATAATAATAATTAAAGCTGCAAGCAGCATTTAGCGGTGTTCAAGCAGTTAAGGCCTTTAAGGCCGTTAAGCACAAAAGCATCAAAAGACATTAAGTTTTATTTAGCATACATTTAAACACTGACGTAATAGATGGAAAAGACCATTTACAGCCAATACAGGCAATTTACCATAGGAAATACATGGTTTTAAAGCTTTTCAACAGTTATAGCGCCACCTATTGTCCGATCTCCATAAAACTTTGCATGCTTGTTCATGATGTTATGTCACATATGCGTACCAATTTTTGTGAAGTTCTGAGTTTTTATTTATGATTTATAGGCTTTTGAGTGTGTTTTGACACGTCCATTTTCTAAATGACCCTGTTACAGTGAACCAAAGCGCAAAGTTCAACTTTTTTTTGATAATTATTGATCTAGAGAGTCCAGAGAATTGTCCTAGACTGGTCTGGTTCCGATCGGGCGAAAAACCAGGGACTAGTTCGCAAAAGTAGGTTTTTAACATATTCGTGAATATTTAATGAACGGTTTGATTGACAGCAATGGTTCTAGAGGCAAAGTTGTTCAACATGAGGAGATCTATCAAATGATATGCATTTTGTGGGAATATGTGCACCACCACGTGATTACAGAGCCGTAGAACTCGTTAGCGCCAACTAGTGGCCGATTTTTTTCAAAACTCTTACAGACCACTTGGGCCATGAGTCGAACATGCCCATCGAGTTTCGTTCCGATCGGCTTTCGTTAACCTCGTCTCATAGGTGCTCAAACTTCATTGGCCGATGGCGGCCATGTTTTTTGAGATACGCCAATGTCCTCATATACATACATGGGGCCTTGGACCAAGACACTGCATACCAATTTTCAAGTCAATCGGACAAACCACTAGGTGGCCATATGTTTTTTTCATGTTATAGCGCCACCTAGAGCTCAATCGACGCGATTTTTTTACTGTGACCTCAGACTGTCCTTATACACATGTGTGCCAAGTTTGGTCAACTTATCTCATTTACTTCTGGAGTTATAGCCGTTTTAGTAAAATAGGCTCCTCCCACAACGTTCATTTTGCACCCCCTAGCGACCCCGAATCGAAAATTCAACTTTTTTTCGATAATTATTGATATTCAGACTCCAGAGAACATTTCTGCACTGGTTTGGTTCCGATCGGGCAAAAAACCAGGGACTAGTTCGCAAAAGTCGTTTTTTGACAAAATTCAAAATGGCGGAAAATCTATCATGGCGGAAATGAAATCGGAGATATACGTTTTGTTCTCCAGGTCCTCAGCTTTCCACTGATATAAGACACTTGAGTCTACGACATACGGTTTAGGAGTTATGAGCAGTTTCGCGCAATTGGTTGCTATAGCGCCACCTATGGGCCAATCGGGCTCATAATTTGATAACCTCTCCTCGATTTTTGTACTACCATCTGACAAAGTTTCAAGTCTCTAGCACTTACGGTTTGGTCTGCACGATGCGTTTTACGGCAGAAGAATAATAATAATAATAATAATAATAATAATAATAATAAAAATCAGTACAATTACAATAGGTTTTCAGCACTTCGTGCTTGAACACCTAATAAAAATCAGTACAATTACAATAGGTTTTCAGCACTTCGTGCTTGAACACCTAATTAAAGCTGCAAGCAGCATTTAGCGGTGTTCAAGCAGTTAAGGCCTTTAAGGCCGTTAAGCACAAAAGCATCAAAAGACATTAAGTTGTATGTAGCAAGCATTTAACCACTGAGATCATAGATAGAATAGACCATGTTTTAGCATGATTTACCATGATATACCACATTTCAGTGTGATTTTTCATTATTTACAATTTTCCAGTATAGTTTACCATGAATCTAGCATGATTTACCATAGTTTACCATGATATACCAAGTTCTAGTATGATTCACCATGATTTACCCTGTTCTAGCATGATTTACCACAATTGAACATATTCTAGTATGATTTAATATGATTCTTGCATGATTTACCATGTTATAGGATGATTTACCATGATATACCACATTCTAGAATGATTTACCGCAGGATTGTAGCATGATTTGCCATGATACACCATGTAATTGTATTGTTTACAATGATTTACCATGTTTCTATCGTGATTTACCATGATTTACCACGTTGCTAGCTATTGTGTGAAGCATCAGAACAAATGAAGTGATAAACTCTGACAAAATATGATTGTTTTATAATAGTTAATAAGGAAAAAACAGAATACTGGTGAAAATCAAGTCTGTCAAAATGAAAGTGAGCCAATAAGTGGTCTTCTACTGCCCTCTGCTGGACATTATACTTATTTAAAGGTGCTCTAAGTGATGTCACGCGTTTTTTAGGCCAAAACATTTTTTGTCACATACAGCAAACATCTCCTCACTATCCGCTAGCTGCCTGTCTCCTGAACACACTGTAAAAGAATGCGGTTTCTGTAGACAGCCCAGGCTCCACAAACAGCAACAAAAACAAACTGCGGCGACCCGCTCCACGAAACAAAACAAACAGTGTTCCAGCCTGGGGGTGGGGTTAGTGAGCGTACATGGGGGGGGTGTGGAGGAGAGAAGCATGAAGAGGAAAGTCATAATTTTAACTCTTTAAGTTTGATATGGCTGACACACGACCAAAGAGACGACGTTCTGATGAACAGATTGCAAAAATACAAAGAAGAGGGAAAAGGAGAAGGAACGCATGCCCGAATTTACACTGGAAAAGCCTTTGAAAGGTGGTGAGAACTCCGCCGGCAGAAGGGCTTCCAATCCGACATTCAGGTAACGTTAGCTCTGTTTTTGCTGGAGAGGTGGGTCAATCCAGTTTGGTTTTTCTAAATGGACTTTCATGTTCGCCTAACAAACACAAGGATATAATTAGCTAGAACAATGCAGTCAGCGCTAACTTTGGTGAATACAACATATAGGTTTCTAGCAGCTAGCTATCGATCTCTATTGTAAATAATCAAGCAAACTCACAGTAGGGCGACAGTTTGTGTGAATGATTGTTTTCACCAACTATTTATTATGAAATTGAATGTTCATTCATAGCCTATTGACAACTTTGACTAAATTTGAAGCTAACGTTATCTTGCTATTATTGCGTCCTGGTATGGGAGCTAAAGTTATAACCTCAGGTGGCGAAACGTTTTATCGTGTTTTTCTGGTAATGTTTCCATTATTTTTTTTTTTTCATAATATGAAAGCATTTATCTCACTTGGCGACATTACACCATCCTTGAAAGAAGTATCAGTAAAACTACAGAGGGAGGGGACGGGATGAGGAGGAGGGAAGCTCTAGCTAGCCTCCGTTTTGTTTGACAATACTTTGAACGTCAACAAGAAGTGACGTCACCCAGCATCGCTTTGAGCACCTTTAATAAAGTCTTTTCACGTGTGCTTTTGCACTCATATTTAGACATTATGCTCTCTCTTTCTCTCTCACACACACACACACACACACACACACACACACACAAATAAAGACAAATGTTGTTGTTGTTGTGGTTTTCAATGCTATTGGGATGTGTCATGAAAATATACTTTAATGGTCTATAAGCATTTCACATAATGTGTTTTTAAAGTATTAATCAGATTATTCAGCATTTATTTAGAAACCTAGGACTACACACACACATTCTGTTGTAGATACAGATATTTGAACTATGTGATGGAAAAAAGAAATGTTTACTGCAATTGTCCTTCAGGATTCATATTTCAGGAATGATCTGCCCACCCTCATCCGGAATGCAGAATCCCTGACAGCATTCAAAAGACAAAAACTCATCTCTTCCGTGAGCACTTAAACATACAAAAAAATTTAAATTCTTTCCTTTTCCTTAAATCCTTGCTTATCTGGCTAATGCTACTCCGAGCAATGTCTGAACTTTGTATTTTGAGCACTTCTTGCGTTGTTTTTGTCTATTCACGATGACTCGCTTGGTTTAGTCCTCAGTTGTAAGTCGCTTTGGATAAAAGCGTCTGCTAAATGACTAAATGTAAATGTAAATGATTTGTCTTAGTTTACCTTGATGTTACCTTGTTGTGACCGAATGTTACACAATAATTTATCATAATATACCACATTCTAGAATGATTAAGCAGGATTGTAGCATGATTTACCACGTTGTTAGCAATTATGTGAAGCTTCAGAACAGTAAAGTGAATTGAAAGACAAAATATGATTGTGTTATTATAGTAATTGTCACATAAGGTTATTTTTTAGTGTCTAAATATATGAATGCAAAAGCACATGTGAAAAGACTATTAATAAGTATAATGTCCAGCAGAGGGTAGTAGAAGACCACTTATTGCTATAGTACCACTTTTATTTTGAACTACTTGGTTTAATCAGTATTGTACACTAAAGCCAACCAGTCTTTCAATGTGAATTCCATTATGCATGCTTACACACACACACACACACACACACACACACACAATTTTGGGTTATGATATTGTGAAAGTCTCTTTTTGTGGTCCTTAACACTAGAACGGCCACGGCGGTCATTTTGACCGTTTTGAATTTTATATCTGCAATAACTTTGTTGAAAAAATAAATAAAATCCTGCTCGTACCTGACTTTTCCTAAAAGTGTCTGTATTTTCATTTAAAATGTTTTTAATATAAATTACACATAAGGCAAAAAAACAAATGAACATATTTACCTATTTCGGCCACAGACGGTCATATTGACCGCACTGAATTTCGCGGTATTCTTTTGTTACATTTCTCGCGGTTGACCTTTGTGTATTAGGAAATAATCAGAAGATTCAATTGCAAAATGACAGATATGTTTATTGAGAGCTGGTCAGATGCTGGGAGAGTTAAGGTGTGTAAATGTCCGGTATGAAGCCCTTGGCAGCACAGGGACGCTGCGTGTAGAACCATGGAGTGCTGAACACGGGATAACACACGGAAAAGGGATACAGGCAGGGAACAAACACGCAGGAAAAATCTACAACGATCTGACAAAGACTAGGCGACAACAGTAACACTAAAAAGGGTCGAATGCTGATCAGTTGCAGCTGGCGCGTTGATCAGAGCGGGCATGCTGATCAGCTGCAATGACACACGCACACACACACACACACACACACACACACAACAAGACGAGAAAGGAGACAGCGAATTCATAAACCGTGACATTGTCTCTCTCACTGTCAAAAGAATATCTAAATAAGATACTTTTAGTTGTTATTATCTTGTTCTGAGTTATGTTGAATATGGAAATGTAGCTAGGCCTATCTGTTGTGAATATGCGATAATTACGGGCTACTGATATTATTATTTATAAATGTATAATTAAACTTTTTTAAATGTACAGTTTGGTGTTTTGTTTTTAAAAGATATCCTAATACAATAAATGCATTAATCTCTCAATTGGGTATTTATCATTAAAGATATAGAGATTGCAATCTAACGGTCAAAATGACCGCTTGTGGCAGTTCTAGTAGTTATGGAATTCTGGCACTTCTAGTGTTAAGCATTTCAGATGTTTATTTGTGATGTAAAAATATTAAACTTTCTAATAATAAATCATTATTTAATATTATATTATTTATTATAAATATTGTTTCCAACATAATAAATATCTTTAAGCATTTGTTTGTTAGCCATTGCTGAAATCTGGTTAAAAAGATTAAAGAATTCTAATGCTGTTGCTCCCTCTAGTGGACAACATCGGTTAAATTCGTTTTTTTTTTACTTATATCTCGGGAACAAGAAAGTGAAAAAATCTGAAACTCAGAAATTAGATAGTGTTAGAGGAGCCCTCTTGAACAAGACCATCCCAGTGTTGCTGAGTGATTGGGTCCGAGAGTAATGTCCGTTGAAATGCATGTCTTTGTGGGCTTATATCTCGGGAATGCCCAGGCCAAATCGCACCATACTCGAATCAAAGCTAGACGAGGACGGGCCCTTTCCAACAAGCTCTCCCTCAAGAATCTAGGTGGTCTAGATCGGGAGTTACAGCCGTTCCAAGTCGGAGGTCTCACGGATTAGCGATCCGGGGGGGGGGGGGGGGCGCTCCCGAGCCCCGCGACGATAGATTTCGATCAAGATTCCCGAGAGGACCTTACCATCAAAATTTGAGCGCGCAGCGACTTTCTGTTTTCGAGTTATGAGTGAATTTGTACTGGGGGGGCGTGGCCTAAATGGCGGACAGCGTTTTTACTTTCACTTTAGGATTCCCATTTGTAACTGTGATACAACTGTCAATAGTAATTCTGCAATAGATGAATTGACAAAATGTGAGTGTAAATGTTAAAATAGTGATTTTATAAAGTCACTAAATTAGAATTATAGAATAATATTAGTTAGAATCATGACAAAATGACTATTTTAAACAGCAGGGGGCAGTAGTATACCACTTATTGGGTTAATATGCCATTTGTTTTTTATCATTTTCTCCTTTTTAACTGTCATAGATGCATTATTTCTTATCTTCTTTAGAGTCACATGTTCTGACATGTTTTTAAGAAGATCTGAGCATTCATTGAAGAGATATAGGCTTTTGGGGACCATCCAAATGAAGAAGTTATACCTTTTCTGATAATTATTGATCTAGAGAGTACAGAGCAATAGATGAATTGTACATCTTTTGCTGTGATACAACTGTCAATAGTAATTCTGCAATAGATGAATTGACAAAATGTGAGTGTAAATATTAAAATAGTGATTTTATCAAGTCTAAATTAGAATTATAGAATAATATTAGTTAGAATCATGACAAAATGACTATTTTAAACAGCAGGGGGCAGTAGTATACCACTTATTGGGTTAATATGCAATTTGTTTTTTTATAATTTTCTCCTTTTTAACTGTCATAGATGCATTATTTCTTATCTTCTTTAGAGTCACATGTTCTGACATGTTTTTAAGAAGATCTGAGCATTCATTGAAGAGATATAGGCTTTCGGGGACCATCCAAATGAAGAAGTTATACCTTTTCTGATAATTATTGATCTAGAGAGTACAGAGCAATAGATGAATTTGGACAAAATGTGATTGTAAATGTTAAACTAATGATTTTATAAAGTCTCAATATGAATTATATATAACAATATTAGGTAGTAGTATGATGAAATAATACTTTTTGCCTGTTATAGCCATCCAACTTACACCCTATTATAGCCATTCAAATGAAGAAATTATACCTTTTCTGATGATTATTGATCTAGAGAGTCCAGAGAATTGTACTGCACTGATTTTGAACATTATAATATAAAGATTATAAGATCATAGATGGAACATGCCATTTACAGCCAATACAGGCAATTTACCATAGGAAATACATGGTTTTAAAGCTTTTCAACAGTTATAGCGCCACCTATTGTCCGATCTCCATAAAACTTTGCATGCTTGTTCATGATGTTATGTCACATATGCTCACCAATTTTTGTGAAGTTCTGAGTTTTCATTTATGATTTATAGGCTTTTGAGTATGTTTTGACACGCCCCTTTTTGTAATGACCCTGTTATAGCAAACCAAAGGGCAAAGTTCAACTTTTTTTCAATAATTATTGATCTAGAGAGTCCAGAGAATTGTCCTAGACTGGTCTGGTTCCAATCGGGCGAAAAACCAGGGACTAGTTCGCAAAAGTAGGTTTTTAACATATTCGTGAATATTTAATGAACGGTTTGATTGACAGCAATGGTTATAGAGGCAAAGTTGTTCAGCATGAGGAGATCTATCAAATGATATGCATTTTGTGGGGATATGTGCAACACCACGTGATTACAGAGCCGTAAAACTCGGTAGCGCCAACTAGTGGCCGATTTCTTTCAAAACTCTTACAGGCCTCTTCGGCCATGAGTCGAACATGCCCATCGAGTTTCGTTCCGATCGGCCTCCGTTAACCTCGTCTCATAGGTGCTCAAACTTCATTGGCCAATGGCGGCCATGTTTTTTGAGATACACCAATATCCTTTTACACATACATGGGGCCTTGGACCAAGACACTGCATACCAATTTTCAAGTCAATCGGACTAACGGTCACGTGGCCACACCCCTTTTTATGTTTTTTTAATGTTATAGCGCCACCTAGTGTTAAATCGACGCGGTTTTTTTACTGTGACCCCAGACTGTCCTTATACACATGTGTGCCAAATTTGGTGAAGATATCTCATTTACTTCTGGAGTTATAGCCGTTTTAGTAAAATAGGCTCCTCCCACAACGTTCGTTTTCCGCCCCCTAGCGACAGGTTATCGAAATTTCAACTTTTTTTCGATAATTATTGATATTCAGACGCCAGAGAACATTTCTGCACTGGTTTGGTTCCGATTGTGCAAAAAACCAGGGACTAGTTCGCAAAAGTAGGTTTTTGACAAATTTCAAAATGGCGGAAAAATTTGCATACCGGAAATGAAATCGGAGATATACGTTTTTTAAGTCAAGAGTCCAGCTTTCCAATGATATAAGACACTTGAGGCTACGCCTTACGGTTTAGGAGTTATGAGCAGTTACGCGCAATTGATTGCTATAGCGCCACCTATGGGCCAATTGGGGTCATATTTTGATAACCTCTCCTCGATTTCTGTGCTACCTTAATCCCAAATATCAAGTCTCTAGCTCTTACGGTTTGGTCTGCACGATGCGTTTTACGGCAGAATAATAATAATAATAAAAATCCTTACAAATACAATAGGTTTTCAGCACTTCGTGCTTGAACACCTAATTAAAGCTGCAAGCAGCATTTAGCGGTGTTCAAGCAGTTAAGGCCTTTAAGGCCGTTAAGCACAAAAGCATCAAAAGACATTAAGTTTTATGTAGCAAGCATTTAACCACTGAGATCATAGATAGAATAGACCATGTTTTAGCATGATTTACCATGATATACCACATTTCAGTGTGATTTTTCATTATTTACAATTTTCCAGTATAGTTTACCATGAATCTAGCATGATTTACCATAGTGTACCATGATATACCAAGTTCTAGTATGATTCACCATGATTTACCCGGTTCTAGCATGATTTACCACAATTGAACATATTCTAGTATGATTTAATATGATTCTTGCATGATTTAACATGTTATAGGATGATTTACCATGATATACCACATTCTAGAATGATTTACCGCAGGATTGTAGCATGATTTGCCATGATACACCATGTAATTGTATTGTTTACAATGATTTACCATGTTTCTATCGTGATTTACCATGATTTACCACGTTGCTAGCTATTGTGTGAAGCATCAGAACAAATGAAGTGATAAACTCTGACAAAATATGATTGTTTTATAATAGTTAATAAGGAAAAAACAGAATACTGGTGAAAATCAAGTCTGTCAAAATGAAAGTGAGCCAATAAGTGGTCTTCTACTGCCCTCTGCTGGACATTATACTTATTTAATAAAGTCTTTTCACAGGTGCTTTTGCACTCATATTTAGACATTATGCTCTCTCTCTGTCACACACACACACACACACACACACACACACACACACACACACACACACACACACACACACAAATAAAGACAAATGTTGTTGTTGTTGTGGTGGTTTTCAATGCTATTGGGATGTGTCATGAAAATATACTTTAATGGTCTATAAGCATTTCACATAATGTGTTTTTAAAGTATTAATCAGATTATTCAGCATTTATTTAGAAACCTAGGACTACACACACACATTCTGTTGTAGATACAGATATTTGAACTATGTGATGGAAAAAAGAAATGTTTACTACAATTGTCCTTCAGGATTCATATTTCAGGAATGATCTGCCCACCCTCATCCGGAATGCAGAATCCCTGACAGCATTCAAAAGACAAAAACTCATCTCTTCCGTGAGCACTTAAACATAAAAAAAATTTAAATTCTTTCCTTTTCCTTAAATCCTTGCTTATCTGGCTTATGCTACTCCGAGCAATGTCTGAACTTTGTATTTTGAGCACTTCTTGCGTTGTTTTTGTCTATTCACGATGACTCGCTTGGTTTAGTCCTCAGTTGTAAGTCGCTTTGGATAAAAGCGTCTGCTAAATGACTAAATGTAAATGTAAATGATTTGTCTTAGTTTACCTTGATGTTACCTTGTTGTGACCGAATGTTACACAATAATTTATCATAATATACCACATTCTAGAATGATTAAGCAGGATTGTAGCATGATTTACTATGATTTACCACGTTGTTAGCAATTATATGAAGCTTCAGAACAGTAAAGTGAATTGAAAGACAAAATATGATTGTGTTATTATAGTAATTGTCACATAAGGTTATTTTTTAGTGTCTAAATATATGAATGCAAAAGCACATGTGAAAAGACTATTAAGTATAATGTCCAGCAGAGGGTAGTAGAAGACCACTTATTGCTATAGTACCACTTTTATTTTGAACTACTTGGTTTAATCAGTATTGTACACTAAAGCCAACCAGTCTTTCAATGTGAATTCCATTATGCATGCTTACACACACACACACACAATTTTGGGTTATGATATTGTGAAAGTCTCTTTTTGTGGTCCTTAACACTAGAACGGCCACGGCGGTCATTTTGATCGTTTTGAATTTTATATCTGCAATAACTTTGTTGAAAAAATAAATAAAATCCTGCTCGTACCTGACTTTTCCTAAAAGTGTCTATATTTTCATTTAAAATGTTTTTAATATAAATTACACATAAGGCAAAAAAACAAATGAACATATTTACCTATTTCGGCCATAGACGGTCATATTGACCGCACTGAATTTCACGGTATTCTTTTGTTACATTTCTCGCGGTTGACCTTTGTGTATTAGGAAATAATCAGAAGATTCAAAATGACAGATATGTTTATTGAGAGCTGGTCAGATGCTGGGAGAGTTAAGGTGTGTAAATGTCCGGTATGAAGCCCTTGGCAGCACAGGGACGCTGCGTGTAGAACCATGGAGTGCTGAACACAGGATAACACACGGAAAAGGGATACAGGCAGGGAACAAACACGCAGGAAAAATCTACAACGATCTGACAAAGACTAGGCGACAACAGTAACACTAAAAAGGGTCGAATGCTGATCAGTTGCAGCTGGCGCGTTGATCAGAGCGGGCATGCTGATCAGCTGCAATGACACACACACACACACACACACACACACACACACACACACACACACACACAACAAGACGAGAAAGGAGACAGCGAATTCATAAACCGTGACATTGTCTCTCTCACTGTCAAAAGAATATCTAAATAAGGTACTTTTAGTTGTTATTATCTTGTTCTGAGTTATGTTGAATATGGAAATGTAGCTAGGCCAATCTGTTGTGAATATGCGATAATTACGGGCTACTGATATTATTATTTATAAATGTATAATTAAACTTTTTAAATGTACAGTTTGGTGTTTTGTTTTTAAAAGATATCCTAATACAATAAATGCATTAATCTCTCAATTGGGTATTTATCATTAAAGATATAGAGATTGCAATCTAATGGTCAAAATGACCGCTTGTGGCAGTTCTAGTAGTTATGGAATTCTGGCACTTCTAGTGTTAAGCATTTCAGATGTTTATTTGTGATGTAAAAATATTAAATTTTCTAATAAATCATTATTTAATATTATATTATTTATTATAAATATTGTTTCCAACATAATAAATATCTTTAAGCATTTGTTTGTTAGCCATTGCTGAAATCTGGTTAAAAAGATTAAAGAATTCTAATGCTGTTTCTCCCTCTAGTGGACAACATCGGTTTTACAGCCTACATAAACGGTTGAAATGAATGACAAGAAATTCGTTTTTTTTTTTACTTATATCTCGGGAACAAGAAAGTGAAAAAATCTGAAACTCAGAAATTAGATAGTGTTAGAGGAGCCCTCTTGAACAAGCGCTCCCGAGCCCCGCGACGATAGATTTCGATCAAGATTCCCGAGAGGACCTTACCATCAAAATTTGAGCGCGCAGCGACTTTCTGTTTTCGAGTTATGAGTGAATTTGTACTGGGGGGGGGGCGTGGCCTAAATGGCGGACAGCGTTTTTACTTTCACTTTAGGATTCCCATTTGTAACTGTGATACAACTGTCAATAGTAATTCTGCAATAGATGAATTGACAAAATGTGAGTGTAAATGTTAAAATAGTGATTTTATAAAGTCACTAAATTAGAATTATAGAATAATATTAGTTAGAATCATGACAAAATGACTATTTTAAACAGCAGGGGGCAGTAGTATACCACTTATTGGGTTAATATGCCATTTGTTTTTTATCATTTTCTCCTTTTTAACTGTCATAGATGCATTATTTCTTATCTTCTTTAGAGTCACATGTTCTGACGTGTTTTTAAGAAGATCTGAGCATTCATTGAAGAGATACAGGCTTTCGGGGACCATCCAAATGAAGAAGTTATACCTTTTCTGATAATTATTGATCTAGAGAGTACAGAGCAATAGATGAATTGTACATCTTTTGCTGTGATACAACTGTCAATAGTAATTCTGCAATAGATGAATTGACAAAATGTGAGTGTAAATATTAAAATAGTGATTTTATCAAGTCTAAATTAGAATTATAGAATAATATTAGTTAGAATCATGACAAAATGACTATTTTAAACAGCAGGGGGCAGTAGTATACCACTTATTGGGTTAATATGCCATTTGTTTTTTTATAATTTTCTCCTTTTTAACTGTCATAGATGCATTATTTCTTATCTTCTTTAGAGTCACATGTTCTGACATGTTTTTAAGAAGATCTGAGCATTCATTGAAGAGATATAGGCTTTCGGGGACCATCCAAATGAAGAAGTTAAACCTTTTCTGATAATTATTGATCTAGAGAGTACAGAGCAATAGATGAATTTGGACAAAATGTGATTGTAAATGTTAAACTAATGATTTTATAAAGTCTAAATATGAATTATATATAACAATATTAGGTAGTAGTATGATGAAATAACACGTATTGCCTGTTATAGCCATCCAAGCTATTATAGCTGTTATAGCCATCCAACTTACACCCTATTATAGCCATTCAAATGAAGAAATTATACCTTTTCTGATGATTATTGATCTAGAGAGTCCAGAGAATTGTACTGCACTGATTTTGAACATTATAATATAAAGATTATAAGATCATAGATGGAACATACCATTTACAGCCAATACAGGCAATTTACCATAGGAAATACATGGTTTTAAAGCTTTTCAACAGTTATAGCGCCATCTATTGTCCGATCTCCATGAAACTTTGCATGCTTCTTCACCATGTTATGACACATGTGCTCACCAATTTTTGTGAAGTTCTGAGTTTTTATTTATGATTTATAGGCTTTTGAGTGTATTTTGACACGCCCCCTTTTCTAAATGACCCTGTTACAGTGAACCAAAGGGCAAAGTTCAACTTTTTTTTGATAATTATTGATCTAGAGAGTCCAGAGAATTGTCCTAGACTGGTCTGGTTCCGATCGGGCGAAAAACCAGGGACTAGTTCGCAAAAGTAGGTTTTTCACATATTCGTGAATATTTAATGAATGGTTTGATTGACAGCAATGGTTCTAGAGGCAAAGTTGTTCAGCATGAGGAGATCTATCAAATGATATGCATATTGTGGGAATATGTGCACCACCACGTGATTACAGAGCCGTAGAACTCGTTAGCGCCAACTAGTGGCCGATTTTTTTCAAAACTCTTACAGACCACTTGGGCCATGAGTCGAACATGCCCATCGAGTTTCGTTCCGATCGGCTTTCGTTAACCTCGTCTCATAGGTGCTCAAACTTCATTGGCCGATGGCGCCCATGTTTTTTGAGATACGCCAATGTCCTCATATATATACATGGGGCCTTGGACCAAGACACTGCATACCAATTTTCAAGTCAATCGGACAAACCACTAGGTGGCCATATGTTTTTTTCATGTTATAGCGCCACCTAGAGCTCAATCGATGCGATTTTTTTACTGTGACCTCAGACTGTCCTTATACACATGTGTGCCAAGTTTGGTCAACTTATCTCATTTACTTCTGGAGTTATAGCCATTTTAGTAAAATAGGCTCCTCCCACAACGTTCATTTTGCGTCCCCTAGCAACCCTGAATCGAAAATTCAACTTTTTTTCGATAATTATTGATATTCAGACTCCAGAGAACATTTCTACACTGGTTTGGTTCCGATCGGGCAAAAAACCAGGGACTAGTTCGCAAAAGTCGTTTTTTGACAAAATTCAAAATGGCGGAAAATCTATCATGGCGGAAATGAAATCGGAGATATACGTTTTGTTCTCCAGGTCTTCAGCTTTCCAATGATATAAGACACTTGAGTCTACGACATACGGTTTAGGAGTTATGAGCAGTTTCGCGCAATTGGTTGCTATAGCGCCACCTATGGGCCAATCGGGCTCATAATTTGATAACCTCTCCTCGATTTTTGTACTACCATCTGACAAAGTTTCAAGTCTCTAGCACTTACGGTTTGGTCTGCACGATGCGTTTTACGGCAGAAGAATAATAATAATAATTAAAGCTGCAAGCAGCATTTAGCGGTGTTCAAGCAGTTAAGGCAGTTAAGGCAGTTAAGCGTATAAGCATCAAAAGACATTAAGTTTTATGTAGCAAGCATTTAAACATTTCCATTATAGATGGAATAGACTATTTTTGGCATGATTTACCATGATATACAGTATTTTAGTGTGATTTTTCAGGCCTTTAATCACAAAAGCATCAAAAGACATTAAGTTTTATTTAGCATGCATTTAACCACTGACATAATAGATGGAAAACACCATTTACAGCCAATACAAGCAATTTACCATAGGAAATACATGGTTTTAAAGCTTTTCAACAGTTATAGCGCCACCTATTGTCCGATCTCCATAAAACTTTGCATGCTTGTTCATGATGTTATGTCACATATGCTCACCAATTTTTGTGAAGTTCTGAGTTTTTATTTATGATTTATAGGCTTTTGAGTGTGTTTTGACACGCCCCTTTTTATAAATTACCCTGTTATAGCAAACCAAAGGGCAAAGTTCAACTTTTTTTCGATAATTATTGATCTAGAGAGTCCAGAGAATTGTCCTAGACTGGTCTGGTTCCGATCGGGCAAAAAACCAGGGACTAGTTCGCAAAAGTAGGTTTTTAACATATTCGTGAATATTTAACGAACGGTTTGATTGACAGCAATGGTTCTGGAGGCAAAGTTGTTCAGCATGAGGAGATCTATCAAATGATATGCATTTTGTGGGGATATGTGCAACACCACGTGATTACAGAGCCGTAAAACTCGGTAGCGCCAACTAGTGGCCGATTTCTTTCAAAACTCTTACAGGCCTCTTCGGCCATGAGTCGAACATGCCCATTGAGTTTCGTTCCGATCGGTCTCCGTTAACCTCGTCTCATAGGTGCTCAAACTTCATTGGCCGATGGCGGCCATGTTTTTTGAGATACGCCAATATCCTTTTACACATACATGGGGCCTTGGACCAAGACACTGCATACCAATTTTCAAGTCAATCGGACTAACGGTCATGTGGCCACACCCCTTTTTATGTTTTTTTAATGTTATAGCGCCACCTAGTGTTAAATCGACGCGGTTTTTTTACTGTGACCCCAGACTGTCCTTATACACATGTGTGCCAAGTGTGGTGAAGATATGTCATTTACTTCTGGAGTTATAGCCGTTTTAGTAAAATAGGCTCCTCCCACAACGTTCATTTTGCGCCCCCTAGCGACAGGTTATCGAAATTTCAACTTTTTTTCGATAATTATTGATATTCAGACTCCAGAGAACATTTCTGCACTGGTTTGGTTCCGATTGTGCAAAAAACCAGGGACTAGTTCGCAAAAGTAGTTTTTTGACAAATTTCAAAATGGCGAAAAAATTTGCATACCGGAAATGAAATCGGAGATATACGTTTTTTAAGTCAAGAGTCCAGCTTTCCAATGATATAAGACACTTGAGGCTACGCCTTACGGTTTAGGAGTTATGAGCAGTTACGCGCAATTGATTGCTATAGCGCCACCTATAGGCCAATTGGGGTCATACTTTGATAACCTCTCCTCGATTTTTGTACTACCATTTGACAAAGTTTCAGAGCTCCAGCCCTTACGGTTTGGGCTGCACGATGCGTTTTAGGGGAAAATAATAATAATAATAATAATAAAAATCCTTACAATTACAATAGGTTTTCAGCACTTCGTGCTTGAACACCTAATTAAAGCTGCAAGCAGCATTTAGCGGTGTTCAAGCAGTTAAGGCCTTTAAGGCCGTTAAGCACAAAAGCATCAAAAGACATTAAGTTGTATGTAGCAAGCATTTAACCACTGAGATCATAGATAGAATAGACCATGTTTTAGCATGATTTACCATGATATACCACATTTCAGTGTGATTTTTCATTATTTACAATTTTGCAGTATAGTTTACCATGAATCTAGCATGATTTACCATAGTTTACCATGATATACCAAGTTCTAGTATGATTCACCATGATTTACCCTGTTCTAGCATGATTTACCACAGTTGAACATATTCTAGTATGATTTAATATGATTCTTGCATGATTTACCATGTTATAGGATGATTTACCATGATATACCACATTCTAGAATGATTTACCGCAGGATTGTAGCATGATTTGCCATGATACACCATGTAATAGTATTGTTTACAATGATTTACCATGTTTCTATCGTGATTTACCATGATTTACCACGTTGCTAGCAATTGTGTGAAGCATCAGAACAAATGAAGTGATAAACTCTGACAAAATATGATTGTTTTATAATAGTTAATAAGGAAAAAACAGAATACTGGTGAAAATCAAGTCTGTCAAAATGAAAGTGAGCCAATAAGTGGTCTTCTACTGCCCTCTACTGGACATTATACTTATTTAATAAAGTCTTTTCACAGGTGCTTTTGCACTCATATTTAGACATTATGCTCTCTCTTTCTCTCACACACACACACACACACACAAATAAAGACAAATGTTGTTGTTGTTGTGGTTTTCAATGCTATTGGGATGTGTCATTATGAAAATATACTTTAATGGTCTATAAGCATTTCACATAATGTGTTTTTAAAGTATTAATCAGATTATTCAGCATTTATTTAGAAACCTAGGACTACACACACACATTCTGTTGTAGATACAGATATTTGAACTATGTGATGGAAAAAAGAAATGTTTACTGCAATTGTCCTTCAGGATTCATATTTCAGGAATGATCTGCCCACCCTCATCCGGAATGCAGAATCCCTGACAGCATTCAAAAGACAACTGAAAACTCATCTCTTCCGTGAGCACTTAAACATAAAAAAAATAAAAAAAATTCTTTCCTTTTCCTTAAATCCTTGCTTATCTGGCTTATGCTACTCCGAGCAATGTCTGAACTTTGTATTTTGAGCACTTCTTGCGTTGTTTTTGTCTATTCACGATGACTCGCTTGGTTTAGTCCTCAGTTGTAAGTCGCTTTGGATAAAAGCGTCTGCTAAATGACTAAATGTAAATGTAAATGATTTGTCTTAGTTTACCTTGATGTTACCTTGTTGTGACCGAATGTTACACAATAATTTATCATAATATACCACATTCTAGAATGATTAAGCAGGATTGTAGCATGATTTACTATGATTTACCACGTTGTTAGCAATTATGTGAAGCTTCAGAACAGTAAAGTGAATTGAAAGACAAAATATGATTGTGTTATTATAGTAATTGTCACATAAGGTTATTTTTTAGTGTCTAAATATATGAATGCAAAAGCACATGTGAAAAGACTATTAATAAGTATAATGTCCAGCAGAGGGTAGTAGAAGAGCACTTATTGCTATAGTACCACTTTTATTTTGAACTACTTGGTTTAATCAGTATTGTACACTAAAGCCAACCAGTCTTTCAATGTGAATTCCATTATGCATGCTTACACACACACACACACACACACACAATTTTGGGTTATGATATTGTGAAAATCTCTTTTTGTGGTCCTTAACACTAGAACGGCCACGGCGGTCATTTTGACCGTTTTGAATTTTATATCTGCAATAACTTTGTTGAAAAAATAAATAAAATCCTGCTCGTACCTGACTTTTCCTAAAAGTGTCTGTATTTTCATTTAAAATGTTTTTAATATAAATTACACATAAGGCAAAAAAACAAATGAACATGTTTACCTATTTCGGCCATAGACGGTCATATTGACCGCACTGAATTTCGCGGTATTCTTTTGTTACATTTCTCGCGGTTGACCTTTGTGTATTAGGAAATAATCAGAAGATTCAATTCCAAAATGACAGATATGTTTATTGAGAGCTGGTCAGATGCTGGGAGAGTTAAGGTGTGTAAATGTCCGGTATGAAGCCCTTGGCAGCACAGGGACGCTGCGTGTAGAACCATGGAGTGCTGAACACAGGATAACACACGGAAAAGGGATACAGGCAGGGAACAAACACGCAGGAAAAATCTACAACGATCTGACAAAGACTAGGCGACAACAGTAACACTAAAAAGGGTCGAATGCTGATCAGTTGCAGCTGGCGCGTTGATCAGAGCGGGCATGCTGATCAGCTGCAATGACACACGCACACACACACACACACACACACACACACACAACAAGACGAGAAAGGAGACAGCGAATTCATAAACCGTGACATTGTCTCTCTCACTGTCAAAAGAATATCTAAATAAGATACTTTTAGTTGTTATTATCTTGTTCTGAGTTATGTTGAATATGGAAATGTAGCTAGGCCAATCTGTTCTGAATATGCGATAATTACGGGCTACTATATTTATAAATGTATAATTAAACTTTTTTAAATGTACAGTTTAGTGTTTTGTTTTTAAAAGATATCCTAATACAATAAATGCATTAATCTCTCAATTGGGTATTTATCATTAAAGATATAGAGATTGCAATCTAATGGTCAAAATGACCGCTTGTGGCAGTTCTAGTAGTTATGGAATTCTGGCACTTCTAGTGTTAAGCATTTCAGATGTTTATTTGTGATGTAAAAATATTAAATTTTCTAATAAATCATTATTTAATATTATATTATTTATTATAAATATTGTTTCCAACATAATAAATATCTTTAAGCATTTGTTTGTTAGCCATTGCTGAAATCTGGTTAAAAAGATTAAAGAATTCTAATGCTGTTTCTCCCTCTAGTGGACAACATCGGTTTTACAGCCTACATAAACGGTTGAAATGAATGACAAGAAATTCGTTTTTTTTAACTTATATCTCGGGAACAAGAAAGTGAAAAAATCTGAAACTCAGAACTTAGATAGTGTTAGAGGAGCCCTCTTGAACAAGACCATCCCAGTGTTGCTGAGTGATTGGGTCCGAGAGTAATGTCCGTTGAAATGCATATCTTTGTGGGCTTATATCTCGGGAATGCCCAGGCCAAATCGCACCATACTCGAATCGAAGCTAGACGAGGACGGGCCCTTTCCAACAAGCTCTCCCTCAAGAATCTAGGTGGTCTAGATCGGGAGTTACAGCCGTTCCAAGTCGGAGGTCTCACGGATTAGCGATCCGCGGGGGGGGGGGGGGGGGTGGGGGGGGGGGGGGGGGTGGGGGGGGGGGGGGCGCGCTCCCGAGCCCCGCGACGATAGATTTCGATCAAGATTCCCGAGAGGACCTTACCATCAAAATTTGAGCGCGCAGCGACTTTCTGTTTTCGAGTTATGAGTGAATTTGTACTGGGGGGGGGCGTGGCCTAAATGGCGGACAGCGTTTTTACTTTCACTTTAGGATTCCCATTTGTAACTGTGATACAACTGTCAATAGTAATTCTGCAATAGATGAATTGACAAAATGTGAGTGTAAATGTTAAAATAGTGATTTTATAAAGTCACTAAATTAGAATTATAGAATAATATTAGTTAGAATCATGACAAAATGACTATTTTAAACAGCAGGGGGCAGTAGTATACCACTTATTGGGTTAATATGCCATTTGTTTTTTATCATTTACTCCTTTTTAACTGTCATAGATGCATTATTTCTTATCTTCTTTAGAGTCACATGTTCTGACGTGTTTTTAAGAAGATCTGAGCATTCATTGAAGAGATATAGGCTTTCGGGGACCATCCAAATGAAGAAGTTATACCTTTTCTGATAATTATTGATCTAGAGAGTCAGAGCAATAGATGAATTGTACATCTTTTGCTGTGATACAACTGTCAATAGTAATTCTGCAATAGATGAATTGACAAAATGTGAGTGTAAATATTAAAATAGTGATTTTATCAAGTCTAAATTAGAATTATAGAATAATATTAGTTAGAGTCATGACAAAATGACTATTTTAAACAGCAGGGGGCAGTAGTATACCACTTATTGGGTTAATATGCCATTTGTTTTTTTATAATTTTCTCCTTTTTAACTCTCATAGATGCATTATTTCTTATCTTCTTTAGAGTCACATGTTCTGACATGTTTTTAAGAAGATCTGAGCATTCATTGAAGAGATATAGGCTTTCGGGGACCATCCAAATGAAGAAGTTAAACCTTTTCTGATAATTATTGATCTAGAGAGTACAGAGCAATAGATGAATTTGGACAAAATGTGATTGTAAATGTTAAACTAATGATTTTATAAAGTCTAAATATGAATTATATATAACAATATTAGGTAGTAGTATGATGAAATAACACTTTTTGCCTGTTATAGCCATCCAAGCTAATATAGCTGTTATAGCCATCCAACTTACCGGTACACCCTATTATAGCCATTCAAATGAAGAAATTATACCTTTTCTGATGATTATTGATCTAGAGAGTCCAGAGAATTGTACTGCACTGATTTTGAACATTATAATATAAAGATTATAAGATCATAGATGGAACATACCATTTACAGCCAATACAGGCAATTTACCATAGGAAATACATGGTTTTAAAGCTTTTCAACAGTTATAGCGCCACCTATTGTCCGATCTCTATGAAACTTTGCATGCTTCTTCACCATGTTATGACACATGTGCCCATCAATTTTTGTGAAGTTCTGAGTTTTTATTTATGATTTATAGGCTTTTGAGTGCATTTTGACACGCCCCCTTTTCTAAATGACCCTGTTACAGTGAACCAAAGGGCAAAGTTCAACTTTTTTTTGATAATTATTGATCTAGAGAGTCCAGAGAATTGTCCTAGACTGGTCTGGTTCCGATCGGGCGAAAAACCAGGGACTAGTTCGCAAAAGTAGGTTTTTAACATATTCGTGAATATTTAATGAACGGTTTGATTGACAGCAATGGTTCTAGAGGCAAAGTTGTTCAGCATGAGGAGATCTATCAAATGATATGCATATTGTGGGGATTTGTGCAACACCACGTGATTACAGAGCCGTAAAACTCGTTAGCGCCAACTAGTGGCCGATTTCTTTCAAAACTCTTACAGACCTCTTGGGCCATGAGTCGAACATGCCCATCGAGTTTCGTTCCGATTGGCCTCCGTTAACCTTGTCTAATAGGTGCTCAAACTTCATTGGCCGATGGCGGCCATGTTTTTTGAGATACGCCAATGTCCTCATATACATACATGGGGCCTTGGACCAAGACACTGCATGCCAATTTTCAAGTCAATCGGACAAACCACTAGGTGGCCATATGTTTTTTTCATGTTATAGCGCCACCTAGAGCTCAATCGATGCGATTTTTTTACTGTGACCTCAGACTGTCCTTATACACATGTGTGCCAAGTTTGGTCAACTTATCTCATTTACTTCTGGAGTTATAGCCGTTTTAGTAAAATAGGCTCCTCCCACAACGTTCATTTTGCACCCCCTAGCGACCCCGAATCGAAAATTCAACTTTTTTTCGATAATTATTGATATTCAGACTACAGAGAACATTTCTGCACTGGTTTGGTTCCGATCGGGCAAAAAACCAGGGACTAGTTCGCAAAAGTCGTTTTTTGACAAAATTCAAAATGGCGGAAAATCTATCATGGCGGAAATGAAATCGGAGATATACGTTTTGTTCTCCAGGTCTTCAGCTTTCTAATGATATAAGACACTTGAGTCTACGACATACGGTTTAGGAGTTATGAGCAGTTTCGCGCAATTGGTTGCTATAGCGCCACCTATGGGCCAATCGGGCTCATAATTTGATAACCTCCCCTCGATTTTTGTACTACCATCTGACAAAGTTTCAAGTCTCTAGCACTTACGGTTTGGTCTGCACGATGCGTTTTACGGCAGAAGAATAATAATAATAATTAAAGCTGCAAGCAGCATTTAGCGGTGTTCAAGCAGTTAAGGCCTTTAAGGCCGTTAAGCACAAAAGCATCAAAAGACATTAAGTTTTATTTAGCATACATTTAAACACTGATGTAATAGATGGAAAAGACCATTTACAGCCAATACAGGCAATTTACCATAGGAAATACATGGTTTTAAAGCTTTTCAACAGTTATAGCGCCACCTATTGTCCGATCTCCATAAAACTGTGCATGCTTGTTCATGATGTTATGTCACATATGCGTACCAATTTTTGTGAAGTTCTGAGTTTTTATTTATGATTTATAGGCTTTTGAGTGTGTTTTGACACGTCCATTTTCTAAATGACCCTGTTACAGTGAACCAAAGCGCAAAGTTCAACTTTTTTTTGATAATTATTGATCTAGAGAGTCCAGAGAATTGTCCTAGACTGGTCTGGTTCCGATCGGGCGAAAAACCAGGGACTAGTTCGCAAAAGTAGGTTTTTAACATATTCATGAATATTTAATGAACGGTTTGATTGACAGCAATGGTTCTAGAGGCAAAGTTGTTCAGCATGAGGAGATCTATCAAATGATATGCATTTTGTGGGAATATGTGCATCACCACATGATTACAGAGCCGTAGAACTCGTTAGCGCCAACTAGTGGCCGATTTTTTTCAAAACTCTTACAGACCACTTGGGCCATGAGTCGAACATGCCCATCGAGTTTCGTTCCGATCGGCTTTCGTTAACCTCGTCTCATAGGTGCTCAAACTTCATTGGCCGATGGCGGCCATGTTTTTTGAGATACGCCAATGTCCTCATACACATACATGGGGCCTTGGACCAAGACACTGCATACCAATTTTCAAGTCAATCGGACAAACCACTAGGTGGCCATATGTTTTTTTCATGTTATAGCGCCACCTAGAGCTCAATCGATGCGATTTTTTTACTGTGACCTCAGACTGTCCTTATACACATGTGTGCCAAGTTTGGTCAACTTATCTCATTTACTTCTGGAGTTATAGCCGTTTTAGTAAAATAGGCTCCTCCCACAACGTTCATTTTGCGCCCCCTAGCAACCCTGAATCGAAAATTCAACTTTTTTTCGATAATTATTGATATTCAGACTCCAGAGAACATTTCTGCACTGGTTTGGTTCCGATCGGGCAAAAAACCAGGGACTAGTTTGCAAAAGTCGTTTTTTCACAAAATTCAAAATGGCGGAAAATCTATCATGGCGGAAATGAAATCGGAGATATACGTTTTGTTCTCCAGGTCTTCAGCTTTCCAATGATATAAGACACTTGGGTCTACGACATACGGTTTAGGAGTTATGAGCAGTTTCGCGCAATTGGTTGCTATAGCGCCACCTATGGGCCAATCGGGCTCATAATTTGATAGCCTCTCCTCGATTTTTGTACTACCATCTGACAAAGTTTCAAGTCTCTAGCACTTACGGTTTGGTCTGCACGATGCGTTTTACGGCAGAAGAATAATAATAATAATAATAATTAAAGCTGCAAGCAGCATTTAGCGGTGTTCAAGCAGTTAAGGCCTTTAAGGCCGTTAAGCACAAAAGCATCAAAAGACATTAAGTTTTATTTAGCATACATTTAAACACTGACGTAATAGATGGAAAAGACCATTTACAGCCAATACAGGCAATTTACCATAGGAAATACATGGTTTTAAAGCTTTTCAACAGTTATAGCGCCATCTATTGTCCGATCTCCATAAAACTTTGCATGCTTGTTCATGATGTTATGTCACATATGCGTACCAATTTTTGTGAAGTTCTGAGTTTTTATTTATGATTTATAGGCTTTTGAGTGTGTTTTGACACGTCCATTTTCTAAATGACCCTGTTACAGTGAACCAAAGCGTAAAGTTCAACTTTTTTTTGATAATTATTGATCTAGAGAGTCCAGAGAATTGTCCTAGACTGGTCTGGTTCCGATCGGGCGAAAAACCAGGGACTAGTTCGCAAAAGTAGGTTTTTAACATATTCGTGAATATTTAATGAACGGTTTGATTGACAGCAATGATTCTTGAGGCAAAGTTGTTCAGCATGAGGAGATCTATCAAATGATATGCATTTTGTGGGAATATGTGCACCACCACGTGATTACAGAGCCGTAGAACTCGTTAGCGCCAACTAGTGGCCGATTTTTTTCAAAACTCTTACAGACCTCTTGGGCCATGAGTCGAACATGCCCATCGAGTTTCGTTCCGATCAGCCTTCGTTAACCTCGTCTCATAGGTGCTCAAACTTCATTGGCCGATGGCGGCCATGTTTTTTGAGATACGCCAATATCCTTTTACACATACATGGGGCCTTGGACCAAGACACTGCATACCAATTTTCAAGTCAATCGGACAAACCACTAGGTGGCCATATGTTTTTTTCATGTTATAGCGCCACCTAGAGCTCAATCGATGCGATTTTTTTACTGTGACCTCAGACTGTCCTTATACACATGTGTGCCAAGTTTGGTCAACTTATCTCATTTACTTCTGGAGTTATAGCCGTTTTAGTAAAATAGGCTCCTCCCACAACGTTCATTTTGCGCCCCCTAGCAACCCTGAATCGAAAATTCAACTTTTTTTCGATAGTTATTGATATTCAGACTCCAGAGAACATTTCTGCACTGGTTTAGTTCCGATCGGGCAAAAAACCAGGGACTAGTTTGCAAAAGTCGTTTTTTGACAAAATTCAAAATGGCGGAAAATCTATCGTGGCGGAAATGAAATCGGAGATATACGTTTTGTTCTCCAGGTCTTCAGCTTTCCAATGATATAAGACACTTGAGTCTACGACATACGGTTTAGGAGTTATGAGCAGTTTCGCGCAATTGGTTGCTATAGCGCCACCTATGGGCCAATCGGGCTCATAATTTGATAACCTCCCCTCGATTTTTGTACTACCATCTGACAAAGTTTCAAGTCTCTAGCACTTACGGTTTGGTCTGCACGATGCGTTTTACGGCAGAAGAATAATAATAATAATAATAATAATAAAAATCAGTACAATTACAATAGGTTTTCAGCACTTCGTGCTTGAACACCTAATTAAAGCTGCTAGCAGCATTTAGCGGTGTTCAAGCAGTTAAGGCAGTTAAGGCAGTTAAGCGTATAAGCATCAAAAGACATTATGTTTTATGTAGCAAGCATTTAAACATTTCCATTATAGATGGAATAGACTATCTTTAGCATTATTTACCATGATATACAGTATTTTTGTGTGATTTTTCAGGCCTTTAATCACAAAAGCATCAAAAGACATTAAGTTTTATTTAGCATACATTTAACCACAGACATAATAGATGGAAAACACCATTTACAGCCAATACAAGCAATTTACCATAGGAAATACATGGTTTTAAAGCTTTTCAACAGTTATAGCGCCACCTATTGTCCGATCTCCATAAAACTTTGCATGCTTGTTCATGATGTTATGTCACATATGCGTACCAATTTTTGTGAAGTTCTGAGTTTTTATTTATGATTTATAGGCTTTTGAGTGTGTTTTGACACGCCCCTTTTTATAAATGATCCTGTTATAATGAACCAAATGGCAAAGTTCAACTTTTTTTCAATAATTATTGATCTAGAGAGTCCAGAGAATTGTCCTAGACTGGTCTGGTTCCAATCGGGCAAAAAACCAGGGACTAGTTTGCAAAAGTAGGTTTTTAACATATTCATGAATATTTAATGAACTGTTTGATTGACAGCAATGGTTCTAGAGGCAAAGTTGTTCATCATGAGGAGATCTATCAAATGATATGCATTTTTTGGGGATGTGTGCAACACCACGTGATTACAGAGCCGTAAAACTCAGTAGCGCCAACTAGTGGCCGATTTCTTTCAAAACTCTTACAGGCCTCTACGGCCATGAGTCGAACATGCCCATTGAGTTTTGTTCCGATCGGCCTCCGTTAACCTCGTCTCATAGGTGCTCAAACTTCATTGGACGATGGCGGCCATGTTTTTTGAGATACGCCAATATCCTTTTACACATACATGGGGCCTTGGACCAAGACACTGCATACCAATTTTCAAGTCAATCGGACTAACGGTCACGTGGCCACACCCCTTTTTATGTTTTTTTAATGTTATAGCGCCACCTAGTGTTAAATCGACGCAGCTTTTTTACTGTGACCCCAGACTGTCCTTATACACATGTGTGCCAAGTTTGGTGAAGATATCTCATTTACTTCTGGAGTTATAGCCGTTTTAGTAAAATAGGCTCCTCCCACAACGTTCATTTTGCGCCCCCTAGCGACAGGTTATCGAAATTTCAACTTTTTTTCGATAATTATTGATATTCAGACTCCAGAGAACATTTCTGCACTGGTTTGGTTCCGATTGTGCAAAAAATCAGGGACTAGTTCGCAAAAGTAGGTTTTTGACAAATTTCAAAATGGCGGAAAAATTTGCATACCGGAAATGAAATCGGAGATATACGTTTTTTAAGTCAAGAGTCCAGCTTTCCAATGATATAAGACACTTGAGGCTACGCCTTACGGTTTATGAGTTATGAGCAGTTACGCGCAATTGATTGCTATAGCGCCACCTATGGGCCAATTGGGGTCATACTTTGATAACCTCTCCTCGATTTTTGTACTACCATTTGACAAAGTTTCAGAGCTCCAGCCCTTATGGTTTGGGCTGCACAATGCGTTTTAGGGGAAAATAATAATAATAATAATAATAATAATAATAATAATAAAAATCAGTACAATTACAATAGGTTTTCAGCACTTCGTGCTTGAACACCTAATAATAATAATAATAAAAATCAGTACAATTACAATAGGTTTTCAGCACTTCGTGCTTGAACACCTAATAATAATAATAATAATTAAAGCTGCAAGCAGCATTTAGCGGTGTTCAAGCAGTTAAGGCCTTTAAGGCCGTTAAGCACAAAAGCATCAAAAGACATTAAGTTGTATGTAGCAAGCATTTAACCACTGAGATCATAGATAGAATAGACCATGTTTTAGCATGATTTACCATGATATACCACATTTCAGTGTGATTTTTCATTATTTACAATTTTCCAGTATAGTTTACCATGAATCTAGCATGATTTACCAGTTTACCATGATATACCAAGTTCTAGTCTGATTCACCATGATTTACCCTGTTCTAGCATGATTTACCACAATTGAACATATTCTAGTATGATTTAATATGATTCTTGCATGATTTACCATGTTATAGGATGATTTACCATGATATACCACATTCTAGAATGATTTACCGCAGGATTGTAGCATGATTTGCCATGATACACCATGTAATAGTATTGTTTACAATGATTTACCATGTTTCTATCGTGATTTACCATGATTTACCACGTTGCTAGCAATTGTGTGAAGCATCAGAACAAATGAAGTGATAAACTCTGACGAAATATGATTGTTTTATAATAGTTAATAAGGAAAAAACAGAATACTGGTGAAAATCAAGTCTGTCAAAATGAAAGTGAGCCAATAAGTGGTCTTCTACTGCACTCTGCTGGACATTATACTTATTTAATAAAGTCTTTTCACAGGTGCTTTTGCACTCATATTTAGACATTATGCTCTCTCTCTCTCTCACACACACACACACACACACAAATAAAGACAAATGTTGTTGTTGTTGTGGTTTTCAATGCTATTGCGATGTGTCATTATGAAAATATACTTTAATGGTCTATAAGCATTTCACATAATGTGTTTTTAAAGTATTAATCAGATTATTCAGCATTTATTTAGAAACCTAGGACTACACACACACATTCTGTTGTAGATACAGATATTTGAACTATGTGATGGAAAAAAGAAATGTTTACTGCAATTGTCCTTCAGGATTCATATTTCAGGAATGATCTGGCCACCCTCATCCGGAATGCAGAATCCCTGACAGCATTCAAAAGACAACTGAAAACTCATCTCTTCCGTGAGCACTTAAACATAAAAAAAAATAAAAAAAATTCTTTCCTTTTCCTTGAATCCTTGCTTATCTGGCTTATGCTACTCCGAGCAATGTCTGAACTTTGTATTTTGAGCACTTCTTGCGTTGTTTTTGTCTATTCACGATGACTCGCTTGGTTTAGTCCTCAGTTGTAAGTCGCTTTGGATAAAAGCGTCTGCTAAATGACTAAATGTAAATGCAAATGTAAATGATTTGTCTTAGTTTACCTTGATGTTACCTTGTTGTGACCGAATGTTACACAATAATTTATCATAATATACCACATTCTAGAATGATTAAGCAGGATTGTAGCATGATTTACTATGATTTACCACGTTGTTAGCAATTATGTGAAGCTTCAGAACAGTAAAGTGAATTGAAAGACAAAATATGATTGTGTTATTATAGTAATTGTCACATAAGGTTATTTTTTAGTGTCTAAATATATGAATGCAAAAGCACATGTGAAAAGACTATTAATAAGTATAATGTCCAGCAGAGGGTAGTAGAAGACCACTTATTGCTATAGTACCACTTTTATTTTGAACTACTTAGTTTAATCAGTATTGTACACTAAAGCCAACCAGTCTTTCAATGTGAATTCCATTATGCATGCTTACACACACACACACACACACACAATTTTGGGTTATGATATTGTGAAAGTCTCTTTTTGTGGTCCTTAACACTAGAACGGCCACGGCGGTCATTTTGACCGTTTTGAATTTTATATCTGCAATAACTTTGTTGAAAAAATAAATAAAATCCTGCTCGTACCTGACTTTTCCTAAAAGTGTCTGTATTTTCATTTAAAATGTTTTTAATATAAATTACACATAAGGCAAAAAAACAAATGAACATATTTACCTATTTCGGCCACAGACGGTCATATTGACCGCACTGAATTTCGCGGTATTCTTTTGTTACATTTCTCGCGGTTGACCTTTGTGTATTAGGAAATAATCAGAAGATTCAATTGCAAAACGACAGATATGTTTATTGAGAGCTGGTCAGATGCTGGGAGAGTTAAGGTGTGTAAATGTCCGGTATGAAGCCCTTGGCAGCACAGGGACGCTGCGTGTAGAACCATGGAGTGCTGAACACGGGATAACACACGGAAAAGGGATACAGGCAGGGAACAAACACGCAGGAAAAATCTACAACGATCTGACAAAGACTAGGCGACAACAGTAACACTAAAAAGGGTCGAATGCTGATCAGTTGCAGCTGGCGCGTTGATCAGAGCGGGCATGCTGATCAGCTGCAATGACACACGCACACACACACACACACACACACAACAAGACGAGAAAGGAGACAGCGAATTCATAAACCGTGACATTGTCTCTCTCACTGTCAAAAGAATATCTAAATAAGATACTTTTAGTTGTTATTATCTTGTTCTGAGTTATGTTGAATATGGAAATGTAGCTAGGCCTATCTGTTGTGAATATGCGATAATTACGGGCTACTGATATTATTATTTATAAATGTATAATTAAAGTTTTTTAAATGTACAGTTTGGTGTTTTGTTTTTAAAAGATATCCTAATACAATAAATGCATTAATCTCTCAATTGGGTATTTATCATTAAAGATATATAGATTGCAATCTAACGGTCAAAATAACCGCTTGTGGCAGTTCTAGTAGTTATGGAATTCTGGCACTTCTAGTGTTAAGCATTTCAGATGTTTATTTGTGATGTAAAAATATTAAACTTTCTAATAATAAATCATTATTTAATATTATATTATTTATTATAAATATTGTTTCCAACATAATAAATATCTTTAAGCATTTGTTTGTTAGCCATTGCTGAAATCTGGTTAAAAAGATTAAAGAATTCTAATGCTGTTGCTCCCTCTAGTGGACAACATCGGTTAAATTCGTTTTTTTTTACTTATATCTCGGGAACAAGAAAGTGAAAAAATCTGAAACTCAGAAATTAGATAGTGTTAGAGGAGCCCTCTTGAACAAGACCATCCCAGTGTTGCTGAGTGATTGGGTCCGAGAGTAATGTCCGTTGAAATGCATGTCTTTGTGGGCTTATATCTCGGGAATGCCCAGGCCAAATCGCACCATACTCGAATCAAAGCTAGACGAGGACG
Organism: Tiaroga cobitis; assembly: GCA_030578255.1. Taxonomy (NCBI): domain Eukaryota; kingdom Metazoa; phylum Chordata; class Actinopteri; order Cypriniformes; family Leuciscidae; genus Tiaroga; species Tiaroga cobitis. Next base: position 21,678,059 of record CM060593.1, on the reverse strand, counting down.
GGCCCTTTCCAACAAGCTCTCCCTCAAGAATCTAGGTGGTCTAGATCGGGAGTTACAGCCGTTCCAAGTCGGAGGTCTCACGGATTAGCGATCCGCGGGGGGGCGAGGGGGGGGGGGGGCGCTCCCGAGCCCCGCGACGATAGATTTCGATCAAGATTCCCGAGAGGACCTTACCATCAAAATTTGAGCGCGCAGCGACTTTCTGTTTTCGAGTTATGAGTGAATTTGTACTGGGGGGGCGTGGCCTAAATGGCGGACAGCGTTTTTACTTTCACTTTAGGATTCCCATTTGTAACTGTGATACAACTGTCAATAGTAATTCTGCAATAGATGAATTGACAAAATGTGAGTGTAAATGTTAAAATAGTGATTTTATAAAGTCACTAAATTAGAATTATAGAATAATATTAGTTAGAATCATGACAAAATGACTATTTTAAACAGCAGGGGGCAGTAGTATACCACTTATTGGGTTAATATGCCATTTGTTTTTTTATAATTTTCTCCTTTTTAACTGTCATAGATGCATTATTTCTTATCTTCTTTAGAGTCACATGTTCTGACATGTTTTTAAGAAGATCTGAGCATTCATTGAAGAGATATAGGCTTTCGGGGACCATCCAAATGAAGAAGTTATACCTTTTCTGATAATTATTGATCTAGAGAGTACAGAGCAATAGATGAATTTGGACAAAATGTGATTGTAAATGTTAAACTAATGATTTTATAAAGTCTCAATATGAATTATATATAACAATATTAGGTAGTAGTATGATGAAATAACACTTTTTGCCTGTTATAGCCATCCAAGCTAATATAGCTGTTATAGCCATCCAACTTACACCCTATTATAGCCATTCAAATGAAGAAATTATACCTTTTCTGATGATTATTGATCTAGAGAGTCCAGAGAATTGTACTGCACTGATTTTGAACATTATAATATAAAGATTATAAGATCATAGATGGAACATACCATTTACAGCCAATACAGGCAATTTACCATAGGAAATGAATGGTTTTGAAGATTTTCAACAGTTATAGCGCCACCTATGGTCCGATCTCCATAAAACTTTGCATGCTTGTTCATGATGTTATGTCACATATGCTCACCAATTTTTGTGAAGTTCTGAGTTTTTATTTATGATTTATAGGCTTTTGAGTGTGTTTTGACACGCCCCTTTTTATTAATGACCCTGTTATAGCAAACCAAAGGGCAAAGTTCAACTTTTTTTCAATAATTATTGATCTAGAGAGTCCAGAGAATTGTCCTAGACTGGTCTGGTTCCGATCGGGCGAAAAACCAGGGACTAGTTCGCAAAAGTAGGTTTTTAACATATTCGTGAATATTTAACGAACGGTTTGATTGACAGCAATGGTTCTAGAGGCAAAGTTGTTCAGCATGAGGAGATCTATCAAATGATATGCATTTTGTGGGGATATGTGCAACACCACGTGATTACAGAGCCGTAAAACTCGGTAGCGCCAACTAGTGGCCGATTTCTTTCAAAACTCTTACAGGCCTCTTCGGCCATGAGTCGAACATGCCCATCGAGTTTCGTTCCGATCGGCCTCCGTTAACCTCGTCTAATAGGTTCTCAAACTTCATTGGCCGATGGCGGCCATGTTTTTTGAGATACGCTAATTTCCTCATACACATACATGGGGCCTTGGACCAAGACACTGCATACCAATTTTCAAGTCAATCGGACTAACGGTCACGTGGCCACACCCCTTTTTATGTTTTTTTAATGTTATAGCGCCACCTAGTGTTAAATCGACGCGGTTTTTTTACTGTGACTACAAACTGTCCTTATACACATGTGTGCCAAGTTTGGTGAAGATATGTCATTTACTTCTGGAGTTATAGCCGTTTTAGTAAAATAGGCTCCTCCCACAACATTCATTTTGCGCCCCCTAGCGACAGGTTATCGAAATTTCAACTTTTTTTCAATAATTATTGATATTCAGACTCCAGAGAACATTTCTGCACTGGTTTGGTTCCGATTGTGCAAAAAACCAGGGACTAGTTCGCAAAAGTAGGTTTTTGACAAATTTCAAAATGGCGGAAAAATTTGCATACCGGAAATGAAATCGGAGATATACGTTTTTTAAGTCAAGAGTCCAGCTTTCCAATGATATAAGACACTTGAGGCTACGCCTTACGGTTTAGGAGTTATGAGCAGTTACGCGCAATTGATTACTATAGCGCCACCTATGGGCCAATTGGGGTCATATTTTGATAACCTCTCCTCGATTTCTGTGCTACCTTAATCCCAAATATCAAGTCTCTAGCTCTTACGGTTTGGTCTGCACGATGCGTTTTACGGCAGAATAATAATAATAATAAAAATCCTTACAAATACAATAGGTTTTCAGCACTTCGTGCTTGAACACCTAATAAAAATCAGTACAATTACAATAGGTTTTCAGCACTTCGTGCTTGAACACCTAATTAAAGCTGCAAGCAGCATTTAGCGGTGTTCAAGCAGTTAAGGCCTTTAAGGCCGTTAAGCACAAAAGCATCAAAAGACATTAAGTTGTATGTAGCAAGCATTTAACCACTGAGATCATAGATAGAATAGACCATGTTTTAGCATGATTTACCATGATATACCACATTTCAGTGTGATTTTTCATTATTTACAATTTTCCAGTATAGTTTACCATGAATCTAGCATGATTTACCATAGTTTACCATGATATACCAAGTTCTAGTATGATTCACCATGATTTACCCTGTTCTAGCATGATTTACCACAATTGAACATATTCTAGTATGATTTAATATGATTATTGCATGATTTACCATGTTATAGGATGATTTATCATGATATACCACATTCTAGAATGATTTACCGCAGGATTGTAGCATGATTTGCCATGATACACCGTGTAATTGTATTGTTTACAATGATTTACCATGTTTCTATCGTGATTTACTATGATTTACTACGTTGCTAGCTATTGTGTGAAGCATCAGAACAAATGAAGTGATAAACTCTGACAAAATATGATTGTTTTATAATAGTTAATAAGGAAAAAACAGAATACTGGTGAAAATCAAGTCTGTCAAAATGAAAGTGAGCCAATAAGTGGTCTTCTACTGCCCTCTGCAGGACATTATACTTATTTAATAAAGTCTTTTCACAGGTGCTTTTGCACTCATATTTAGACATTATGCTCTCTCTTTCTCACACACACACACACACACACACACACACACAAATAAAGACAAATGTTGTTGTTGTTGTGGTTTTCAATGCTATTGGGATGTGTCATGAAAATATACTTTAATGGTCTATAAGCATTTCACATAATGTGTTTTTAAAGTATTAATCAGATTATTCAGCATTTATTTAGAAACCTAGGACTACACACACACATTCTGTTGTAGATACAGATATTTGAACTATGTGATGGAAAAAAAGAAATGTTTACTGCAATTGTCCTTCAGGATTCATATTTCAGGAATGATCTGCCCACCCTCATCCGGAATGCAGAATCCCTGACAGCATTCAAAAGACAAAAACTCATCTCTTCTGTGAGCACTTAAACATAAAAAAAATTTAAATTCTTTCCTTTTCCTTAAATCCTTGCTTATCTGGCTTATGCTACTCCGAGCAATGTCTGAACTTTGTATTTTGAGCACTTCTTGCGTTGTTTTTGTCTATTCACGATGACTCGCTTGGTTTAGTCCTCAGTTGTAAGTCGCTTTGGATAAAAGCGTCTGCTAAATGACTAAATGTAAATGTAAATGTAAATGATTTGTCTTAGTTTACCTTGATGTTACCTTGTTGTGACCGAATGTTACACAATAATTTATCATAATATACCACATTCTAGAATGATTAAGCAGGATTGTAGCATGATTTACCACGTTGTTAGCAATTATATGAAGCTTCAGAACAGTAAAGTGAATTGAAAGACAAAATATGATTGTGTTATTATAGTAATTGTCACATAAGGTTATTTTTTAGTGTCTAAATATATGAATGCAAAAGCACATGTGAAAAGACTATTAATAAGTATAATGTCCAGCAGAGGGTAGTAGAAGACCACTTATTGCTATAGTACCACTTTTATTTTGAACTACTTGGTTTAATCAGTATTGTACACTAAAGCCAACCAGTCTTTCAATGTGAATTCCATTATGCATGCTTACACACACACACACACACACACACACAATTTTGGGTTATGATATTGTGAAAGTCTCTTTTTGTGGTCCTTAACACTAGAACGGCCACGGCGGTCATTTTGATCGTTTTGAATTTTATATCTGCAATAACTTTGTTGAAAAAATAAATAAAATCCTGCTCGTACCTGACTTTTCCTAAAAGTGTCTATATTTTCATTTAAAATGTTTTTAATATAAATTACACATAAGGCAAAAAAACAAATGAACATATTTACCTATTTCGGCCATAGACGGTCATATTGACCGCACTGAATTTCGCGGTATTCTTTTGTTACATTTCTCGCGGTTGACCTTTGTGTATTAGGAAATAATCAGAAGATTCAATTGCAAAATGACAGATATGTTTATTGAGAGCTGGTCAGATGCTGGGAGAGTTAAGGTGTGTAAATGTCCGGTATGAAGACCTTGGCAGCACAGGGACGCTGCGTGTAGAACCATGGAGTGCTGAACACGGGATAACACACGGAAAAGGGATACAGGCAGGGAACAAACACGCAGGAAAAATCTACAACGATCTGACAAAGACTACGCGACAACAGTAACACTAAAAAGGGTCGAATGCTGATCAGTTGCAGCTGGCGCGTTGATCAGAGCGGGCATGCTGATCAGCTGCAATGACACACGCACACACACACACACACACAACAAGACGAGAAAGGAGACAGCGAATTCATAAACCGTGACTTTGTCTCTCTCACTGTCAAAAGAATATCTGAATAAGATACTTTTAGTTGTTATTATCTTGTTCTGAGTTATGTTGAATATGGAAATGTAGCTAGGCCTATCTGTTCTGAATATGCGATAATTACGGGCTACTATATTTATAAATGTATAATTAAACTTTTTTAAATGTACAGTTTGGTGTTTTGTTTTTAAAAGATATCCTAATACAATAAATGCATTAATCTCTCAATTGGGTATTTATCATTAAAGATATAGAGATTGCAATCTAAAGGTCAAAATGACCGCTTGTGGCAGTTCTAGTAGTTATGGAATTCTGGCACTTCTAGTGTTAGGCATTTCAGATGTTTATTTGTGATGTAAAAATATTAAACTTTCTAATAAATCATTATTTAATATTATATTATTTATTATAAATATTATTTCCAACATAATAAATATCTTTAAGCATTTGTTTGTTAGCCATTGCTGAAATCTGGTTAAAAAGATTAAAGAATTCTAATGCTGTTGCTCCCTCTAGTGGACAACATCGGTTTTACAGCCTACATAAACGGTTGAAATGAATGACAGGACATTTGGTTTTTCACTTATATCTCGGGAACGAGAAAGTGAAAAAATCTGAAACTCAGAACTTAGATAGTGTTCGAGGAGCCCTGTTGAACAAGACCATCCCGGTGTTGCTGGGTCAATGGGTCCGAGAGTAATGTCCGTTGAAATGCATATCTTTGTGGGCTTATATCTCGGGAATGCCCAGGCCAAATCGCACCATACTCGAATCGAAGCTAGACGAGGACGGGCCCTTTCCAACAAGCTCTCCCTCAAGAATCTAGGCGGTCTAGATCGGGAGTTACAGCCGTTCCAAGTCGGAGGTCTCACGGATTAGCGATCCGTGGGAGGGGCGCTCCCGAGCCCCGCGACGATAGATTTCGATCAAGATTCCCGAGAGGACCTTACCATCAAAATTTGAGCGCGCAGTGACTTTCTGTTTTCGAGTTATGAGTGAATTTGTACTGGGGGGGCGTGGCCTAAATGGCGGACAACGTTTTTACTTTCACTTTAGGATTCCCATTTGTAACTGTGATACAACTGTCAATAGTAATTCTGCAATAGATGAATTGACAAAATGTGAGTGTAAATGTTAAAATAGTGATTTTATCAAGTCTAAATTACAATTATAGAATAATATTAGTTAGAATCATGACAAAATGACTATTTTAAACAGCAGGGGGCAGTAGTATACCACTTATTGGGTTAATATGCCATTTGTTTTTTATCATTTTCTCCTTTTTAACTGTCATAGATGCATTATTTCTTATCTTCTTTAGAGTCACATGTTCTGACATGTTTTTAAGAAGATCTGAGCATTCATTGAAGAGATATAGGCTTTCGGGGACCATCCAAATAAAGAAGTTATACCTTTTCTGATAATTATTGATCTAGAGAGTACAGAGCAATAGATGAATTGTACATCTATTGCTGTGATACAACTGTCAATAGTAATTCTGCAATAGATGAATTGACAAAATGTGAGTGTAAATATTAAAATAGTGATTTTATCAAGTCTAAATTAGAATTATAGAATAATATTAGTTAGAATCATGACAAAATGACTATTTTAAACAGCAGGGGGCAGTAGTATACCACTTATTGGGTTAATATGCCATTTGTTTTTTTATAATTTTCTCCTTTTTAACTGTCATAGATGCATTATTTCTTATCTTCTTTAGAGTCACATGTTCTGACATGTTTTTAAGAAGATCTGAGCATTCATTAAAGAGATATAGGCTTTCGGGGACCATCCAAATGATGAAGTTATACCTTTTCTGATAATTATTGATCTAGAGAGTACAGAGCAATAGATGAATTTGGACAAAATGTGATTGTAAATGTTAAACTAATGATTTTATAAAGTCTAAATATGAATTATATATAACAATATTAGGTAGTAGTATGATGAAATAACACTTATTGCCTGTTATAGCCATCCAAGCTATTATAGCTGTTATAACCATCCAACTTACACCCTATTATAGCCATTCAAATGAAGAAATTATACCTTTTCTGATGATTATTGAGCTAGAGAGTCCAGAGAATTGTACTGCACTGATTTTGAACATTATAATATAAAGATTATAAGATCATAGATGGAACATACCATTTACAGCCAATACAGGCAATTTACCATAGGAAATACATGGTTTTAAAGCTTTTCAACAGTTATAGCGCCACCTATTGTCCGATCTCCATAAAACTTTGCATGCTTGTTCATGATGTTATGTCACATATGCTCACCAATTTTTGTGAAGTTCTGGGTTTTTATTTATGATTTATAGGCTTTTGAGTATGTTTTGACACGCCCCTTTTTGTAATGACCCTGTTATAGCAAACCAAAGGGCAAAGTTCAACTTTTTTTCAATAATTATTGATCTAGAGAGTCCAGAGAATTGTCCTAGACTGGTCTGGTTCCGATCGGGCGAAAAACCAGGGACTAGTTCGCAAAAGTAGGTTTTTAACATATTCGTGAATATTTAATGAACGGTTTGATTAACAGCAATGGTTCTAGAGGCAAAGTTGTTCAGCATGAGGAGATCTATCAAATTATATGCATATTGTGGGGATGTGTGCAACACCACGTGATTACAGAGCCGTAAAACTCGTTAGCGCCAACTAGTGGCCGATTTCTTTCAAAACTCTTACAGACCTCTAGGGCCATGAGTGGAACATGCCCATCGAGTTTCGTTCCGATTGGCCTTCGTTAACCTCGTCTCATAGGTGCTCAAATTCATTGGCCAATGGCGGCCATGTTTTTTGAGATACGCCAATTTCCTCATACACTTACATGGGGCCTTGGACCAAGACACTGCATACCAATTTTCAAGTCAATCGGACTAACGGTCAGGGGGTCATAGCCCTTTTTATGTTTTTTTAATGTTATTGCGCCACCTAGTGTTCGATTGTCGCGATCTTTTTACTGTGACCTCAGACTGTCCTCACACACATGTCTCTTGAGTTTGGTGAAGATATCTCATTTACTTTTCGAGTTAAAGCCATTTGAGTAAAATAGGCTCCTCCCACAACGATCATTTTACTCCCCCTAGCAACCAGAAATCGAAAATTCAACTTTTTTTCGATAATAATTGATATTCAGACTCCAGAGAACATGTATACATTTGTTTGGTTTTGATTGTGCGAAAAACCAGGGACTAGTTCGCAAAATTAGGTTTTTGACAAAATTCAAAATGGCGGAAAAATTTGCATACCGGAAATGAAATCGGAGATATACATTTTTTACTCCAGGCCTCCAGCTTTCCAATGATATAAGACACTTGAGTCTACGACATACGGTTTATGAGTTATGAGCAGTTTTGCGCAATTGATCGCTGTAGCGCCACCTATAGGCCAATCGGGCTCATACTTTGATAACCTCTCCTCGATTTTTGTACTACCATCTGACAAAGTTTCAACTCTCCAGCTCTTACGGTTTGGGCTGCACGATGCGTTTTACAGGAGAATAATAATAATAATTAAAGCTGCTAGCAGCATTTAGCGGTGTTCAAGCAGTTAAGGCAGTTAAGGCAGTTAAGCGTATAAGCATCAAAAGACATTACGTTTTATGTAGCAAGCATTTAAACATTTCCATTATAGATGGAATAGACTATCTTTAGCATGATTTACCATTATATACAGTATTTTAGTGTGATTTTTCAGGCCTTTAATCACAAAAGCATCAAAAGACATTAAGTTTTATTTAGCATACATTTAACCACAGACATAATAGATGGAAAACACCATTTACAGCCAATACAAGCAATTTACCATAGGAAATACATGGTTTTAAAGCTTTTCAACAGTTATAGCGCCACCTATTGTCCGATCTCCATAAAACTTTGCATGCTTGTTCATGATGTTATGTCACATATGCTCACCAATTTTTGTGAAGTTCTGAGTTTTATTTATGATTTATAGGCTTTTGAGTGTGTTTTGACACGCCCCTTTTTATAAATTACCCTGTTATAGCAAACCAAAGGGCAAAGTTCAACTTTTTTTCGATAATTATTGATCTAGAGAGTCCAGAGAATTGTCCTAGACTGGTCTGGTTCCAATCGGGCGAAAAACCAGGGACTAGTTTGCAAAAGTAGGTTTTTAACATATTCGTGAATATTTAATGAACGGTTTGATTGACAGCAATGGTTATAGAGGCAAAGTTGTTCAGCATGAGGAGATCTATCAAATGATATGCATTTTGTGGGGATATGTGCAACACCACGTGATTACAGAGCCGTAAAACTCGGTAGCGCCAACTAGTGGCCGATTTCTTTCAAAACTCTTACAGGCTTCTTCGGCCATGAGTCGAACATGCCCATCGAGTTTCGTTCCGATCGGCCTCCGTTAACCTCGTCTCATAGGTGCTCAAACTTCATTGGCCAATGGCGGCCATGTTTTTTGAGATACACCAATATCCTTTTACACATACATGGGGCCTTGGACCAAGACACTGCATACCAATTTTCAAGTAAATCGGACTAACGGTCACGTGGCCACACCCCTTTTTATGTTTTTTTAATGTTATAGCGCCACCTAGTGTTAAATCGACGCGGTTTTTTTACTGTGACCCCAAACTGTCCTTATACACATGTGTGCCAAGTTTGGTGAATATATCTCATTTACTTCTGGAGTTATAGCCGTTTTAGTAAAATAGGCTCCTCCCACAACTTTCATTTTGCGCCCCCTAGCAACAGGTTATCGAAATTTCAACTTTTTTTCGATAATTATTGATATTCAGACTCCAGAGAACATTTCTGCACTGGTTTGGTTCCGATTGTTCAAAAAACCAGGGACTAGTTCGCAAAAGTAGGTTTTTGACAAATTTCAAAATGGCGGAAAAATTTGCATACCGGAAATGAAATCGGAGATATACGTTTTTTAAGTCAAGAGTCCAGCTTTCCAATGATATAAGACACTTGAGGCTACGCCTTACGGTTTAGGAGTTATGAGCAATTACGCGCAATTGATTGCTATAGCGCCACCTATGGGCCAATTGGGGTCATACTTTGATAACCTCTCCTCGATTTTTGTACTACCATTTGACAAAGTTTCAGAGCTCCAGCCCTTACGGTTTGGGCTGCACGATGCGTTTTAGGGGAAAATAATAATAATAATAATAATTAAAGCTGCAAGCAGCATTTAGCGGTGTTCAAGCAGTTAAGGCAGTTAAGGCAGTTAAGCGTATAAGCATCAAAAGACATTAAGTTTTATGTAGCAAGCATTTAAACATTTCCATTATAGATGGAATAGACTATTTTTGGCATGATTTACCATGATATACAGTATTTTAGTGTGATTTTTCAGACCTTTAATCACAAAAGCATCAAAAGACATTAAGTTTTATTTAGCATGCATTTAACCACTGACATAATAGATGGAAAACACCATTTACAGCCAATACAAGCAATTTACCATAGGAAATACATGGTTTTAAAGCTTTTCAACAGTTATAGCGCCACCTATTGTCCGATCTCCATAAAACTTTGCATGCTTGTTCATGATGTTATGTCACATATGCTCACCAATTTTTGTGAAGTTCTGAGTTTTTATTTATGATTTATAGGCTTTTGAGTGTGTTTTGACACGCCCCTTTTTATAAATTACCCTGTTATAGCAAACCAAAGGGCAAAGTTCAACTTTTTTTCGATAATTATTGATCTAGAGAGTCCAGAGAATTGTCCTAGACTGGTCTGGTTCCGATCGGGCAAAAAACCAGGGACTAGTTCGCAAAAGTAGGTTTTTAACATATTCGTGAATATTTAACGAACGGTTTGATTGACAGCAATGGTTCTGGAGGCAAAGTTGTTCAGCATGAGGAGATCTATCAAATGATATGCATTTTGTGGGGATATGTGCAACACCACGTGATTACAGAGCCGTAAAACTCGGTAGCGCCAACTAGTGGCCGATTTCTTTCAAAACTCTTACAGGCCTCTTCGGCCATGAGTCGAACATGCCCATTGAGTTTCGTTCCGATCGGTCTCCGTTAACCTCGTCTCATAGGTGCTCAAACTTCATTGGCCGATGGCGGCCATGTTTTTTGAGATACGCCAATATCCTTTTACACATACATGGGGCCTTGGACCAAGACACTGCATACCAATTTTCAAGTCAATCGGACTAACGGTCATGTGGCCACACCCCTTTTTATGTTTTTTTAATGTTATAGCGCCACCTAGTGTTAAATCGACGCGGTTTTTTTACTGTGACCCCAGACTGTCCTTATACACATGTGTGCCAAGTGTGGTGAAGATATGTCATTTACTTCTGGAGTTATAGCCGTTTTAGTAAAATAGGCTCCTCCCACAACGTTCATTTTGCGCCCCCTAGCGACAGGTTATCGAAATTTCAACTTTTTTTCGATAATTATTGATATTCAGACTCCAGAGAACATTTCTGCACTGGTTTGGTTCCGATTGTGCAAAAAACCAGGGACTAGTTCGCAAAAGTAGTTTTTTGACAAATTTCAAAATGGCGAAAAAATTTGCATACCGGAAATGAAATCGGAGATATACGTTTTTTAAGTCAAGAGTCCAGCTTTCCAATGATATAAGACACTTGAGGCTACGCCTTACGGTTTAGGAGTTATGAGCAGTTACGCGCAATTGATTGCTATAGCGCCACCTATAGGCCAATTGGGGTCATACTTTGATAACCTCTCCTCGATTTTTGTACTACCATTTGACAAAGTTTCAGAGCTCCAGCCCTTACGGTTTGGGCTGCACGATGCGTTTTAGGGGAAAATAATAATAATAATAATAATAAAAATCCTTACAATTACAATAGGTTTTCAGCACTTCGTGCTTGAACACCTAATAAAAATCCTTACAATTACAATAGGTTTTCAGCACTTCGTGCTTGAACACCTAATAATAATAAAAATCGGAACGAATACAATAGGTTTTCAGCACTTCGTGCTTGAACACCTAATAATAATAATAATAATAAAAATCAGTACAATTACAATAGGTTTTCAGCACTTCGTGCTTGAACACCTAAAAAATCGATTTACAACAAAAAACGATTTACAGGCCAGAGTTTCTATTCATAACATGTCTGCAGCGTTGAGCGATGTAGCCAATCACAGACATATGTGTTGATTTCTTGAACGTAATGGCCAATCAGAAGCATTTACGATAGACTGCCCTCACCGCTCTAAACTGACTTTTGTTCAGTGCTGAATTCTGTATGCTGGCAAATCCTCTAATTATAACAAACAAAGTGTGGATATTATGAAAGATTCATTGTGCAATCAGCATCATTGATAATTATAGAGATATGTGAGATCGCGATGTACTGTCAGCTTTTTAGGAATTATTAAGTTAGCGCACTTTGCGCGCATTCAGTCATGCAGACCATGCACGCAGTAGCTGCTTGCTTTTATGTTAAATTAACAGTGGTTTGTGTGTTAATACATTTATTATTTTACTCATTATTATTTATTTTTAGACTTGTTAAAACAAGCAGAGAAGAAAATAAAAACAGTCTTCTAACCTGTGTTCTGAAATAGTCTTCTGTCTTCTTTTCTGGGAGCCTATAGTTACTTTTGCGGTAGAAATATCGGTATCGGTACTCGGTATCGGCAAGTACACAAATATAAATACTCGTACTCGTATCGGTTTGAAAAAAAATGGTATCGGGCCATCCCTAGTATATACATCCCTCAGCCCAAAATATACATAAAAGGCACAAACCTTCAGCACAGTGATGTTCCAAGCGTAACTCTCCATGGCCTTCTGCAACTTCCTCCCTTTCAGTCCTTCTCTTGCCCCAATTCGATGCAGATCCTCATGAAAGTCCAATCCTAAAGGTGCAATAAAGCAGCATTTGTTATAGTATTTATGAAAGACACAGACAATAATTGCTAGCCAGCATAACGTGAATCTCAAGAATATGCTTTGTAAACATATGGGCAAAGACATCACAGAGTAATATGGGTGTATTGTTAGTGTTAGAAGCTGTTTTTTTTCTGACACGCTGCCACAGGGCAACCGAATCGCAGTCGTGACTCACTCCATATATCATTCATAGCAGAAACAGCCAAAGAGACAGGAAAAAACAAACAGAGCACTGTGACGAATGGATGGATGGACAGATGGATGTACTAAAATGCAAACAGTATGTGAAAAAAAAATCTGCTTCAAACAATAGAGCTGATGAAAGGCGGTTGGCCTTGACGGTAAAAACGTTAAAAAACCTTTGTTAACCACATCAGAAAGTGGCAGAAAGTCAGCCAATCTGAAGGCAGATGAAGAAATGCTGCTAATGTCTGTCAAACAGAAGTGGCACAAATGTTCTTTCAAGTAGAAAAGTTTATGTCAGACGACACTATCAAAAATATGTTTTCTGCCTAGTAAAAAAACAAAACAAATTTATAGCCATCAATCCCTTACGAAAATCTACTGTGACAGCACATGTGACGGTGTCAGATGTCAATACCATGGTACTTTGATATAAACCATGGAATTAAATGACTACTGGTATTTAAATGGTACTCCAAAGTACTTCAAAGAATACCATGGTACTTTCTGTTGGTTAATTCTGTCGCAATTATCTTTCAGTTTACATCTTACAATTGCGTCTCTCAAAATGTGACTATCTTTTTTACTGATTTATTTTTGGAGCTTTTCCCTTTATTTGAGAGTATAGTGTAGACAGGAAGTGAAGTGGGAGAGAGACAGGTTAGGGAAAGGCCTGCGAGCCAGGACTCGAACTCCCTGCCCACGAGACTATCGGCTCCGACTATTTCCATAAATTTGACAAAGGTTAAAAGAAGTGATGCCACTTATTGTTTCTTGAATGCATTGCCTGTTTGAACTTTACTATAGTTTTCACACTCTTTTTCACGGATAACCATGGTGTAAGAGAAATGTCTGAGAGAGTATTTGTGCAAGTCCAGACATACTCTCTCCAGGCGTAAGCATGAAGGTGTCAAAACGTTCCCTAACACCTGCCCACCGTCCACTTCACTCAGCTGGGATTCAGTCCAAGAACAGCTCCTCTAATCTCCACAGCCGAATTTATGCCAACAGACGCTGCTACTGCAAGGCTAGCTGGTCATAAATACTCTTTTTAAGTAAAATGGGCTGTAGTTGCTCAGCATTCATGTGATTTTACACAGGCCCCGAGGCCACAGCTGTAAAAGAGGACAGCCATTCTCATTCAAGTTTATTTGCTTACTATGTCAGTATACTGACAACATTGTTATCTAAATGAGCTCATCTGCAGCTCCAAATTTTCAAGGGCACAGAGCGAGGAAGGGCTTGTGAAAAGGAAGTAGAAATAGAGCTACAAATGACAACAGATTTGCCGGAAGAACCATAATTTTCACACAATGCATTTCTGAGCTGTCACCGAATGAGAGGACAGATACATGTGTTTGTGTCTGAGAGCCTTTGAAGTTTGATACAGATGAGAGATTGTTTAATGACAGACAAAGTTGCCTTGTTACATTTAATGTGGTTGCTATGGCAATGGTGATGAATGGTGATCCTCTTAGAATAGGTTGCCTCCTGATTGGACGATCGGATGTGACATGTTTGCGTGTGGGATGGAATCGTTGAGTCGGAGGTGTCATGATGAAAGCAAGAGAAAAGGAGGATGAAGAAAAGGATTAAGGGAAGAAAGGAAGGACAGGATTAAAGTAACAGGATAAAATACAGGATTGAGCGATTGTGATGAATTGAAAGAAAGATTGTGTTAGTTACGGGCAATATTGAATACCTGTCTCAATGCGGAGATGATGAAGCCCATGGAAAGGGAATATTGGCATGTCAAGTAGATTATTACGAACTTCAACTGTATATGCAATTATACAGTTAGTATATTTAGATTAATGCATGTGTGTGTGTTTAAATGCATATAGACACATAAGTGTGAGTTAGGCCTGAAACATCCATCCATCCATCCGATGTGTTGTAGCACAAATAGGTCACAGATCTATTCTGATGAATCACGGATGCCAGGGAAAAACAATGGTAAAAGCAATTTCAAGAGAAAATATAATTGTCTAGCCTTTGATAATAATAGAAACCAACCACATTATGATAGTTATATTATGTTAGGCAGTAGATTAGAACTATGCACGTTACTGTTGTATGCACATTTCATTGTTAAAGTTGAGATTTTAAATTATTTTAATGGATTTGCAGTCCTCATATATTTTAATTTTACTGTCAGATGGACAATTTACATTTACCTGAACTTTAGCTTCATGTTTATATATATAAAAAAACATTTACATTTTACTGTCAGAGGGACAATTAAACAATTACTTGAACTTTAGCTTGGCGTTTACTAAAACTTCACATTTTATTTTTACTGTGAAATGTACAATTATGAATGAAATTACCAAGAGTAATTCTAAAATTAGTCAGGGTTCTCTAGTAAAGTGCAGATGTAATGGAACGGCTCTACCATAACAAGAATAGCAATGTACAGCAAGACAATTAAGATTATGTACAAGTCATTACCATTACAAATAATTGAAAAAAAAGAAATGCATTTTTTTTTTATATGAATATTTTTCTATTAATCTATATGTCTGTATTTACATTGCATTTCTTTTTTGACAAGCCATATTTTTATCACTGCACAATTAGTATCTTACATCGTGTCTACACAAACTCCGGTATTTTAAATCCGGAGTGAATTCTGACTAAATCAAACAACTTTGATTGGTCATTGTGTTCGAGAGATCAACAAACATGTCTGTGATTGGCTCCATTTTTCACTGCTGCAAGAACACGTTGTAAATAGAAACATTTGACGTTCAGAGCGCAAACACAAATACACACTGAAGTGTTCTCCAATATGATATTCACGAGTTCACACTTACAAATGATCAGAGAATAAATAGTTATGCGTATTTGGCGTGCTGTCCGGGGGGAGGGCTCCGAGCTCGGAAATTGGGCCCGAACCCAGAGTACTCCCCCCGTATCTCTGTTTAGGAAGATAATCAGGCAAGTGTGAGGAGATGGGGTGGTGGAGGGATGCTGAAAACTGTCGAGGAATATGGGTGAGTCGACTGAGTATATTTATAGGCTTTACTCGTGCTGATTGAGTGGACCTGTTAATTACTGATTGCTGACAGCTGATTGGAATGACTTGATTGTTTGATCATTAGAACGTGTTCCTCCCGAACCTTGTTAATAAAACATCAATTATTACAGCTCTTGCTTTCATTTGAGGGTGCTAAGTATTTGACTTTGTAATGTTTTTTTTACCCATGTTTTAATTGTTTGACAAAAATTATGTGTGATCAAACATTAATTGGCGGACCCCCTGCAGTATCACTGCGGACCCTCGGTTGAAGACCCTTGCCTTAAGCAACCATGGGACGCGATTAATCATCTTAAGATGAGAGCAGGAACGGACAGTTATACTTGTCCTAGCTCTCAATCCTCTCCATCTTAATTACGTAACTCACTTTTAATTAGCAGAGTTTGACCGAAGTGTTTATTAGAATGGAGAGGTTCTGGACAAGGCTATCAGCGCCCCACAGCTCTCCGTCTCTCTCAAACAGCTGCCCCCCTCCCCTCACACTGCTAATTTAAGTTCAGATCGGCAGCTGTGACACTCAGATGGACAAGTCCAGATCCGCACGGCAGAATGTGAGAGACGGCGAGTGCTAGAAACGTGTTTATTTTTGAGCCAAACCCAGTAAGAGTAGAGAAGGTCATTAGCAAAGGCATGATTCAACCTCTCCACCGGCGTGAGATAGATGGAGGGAGGTGGAAGGACACGAGATGAGAAAGAGTGGGCGAGGAGACAGCGCTAGAGCACGCCAACCTTGTTTATTTACTGACACTCTATTGCTCTCCAAAGCAGATTTCTCCATTAACATGGTGACACATAGCGACCAGGGGTACTGGCGGAGCGTTATATAAAACTGATTGTTTCGACTTTAGATTCCGATTGGATATGCTACATTCAAAGCTGCTATAAAATTACTATAAACACACATTCATATTTATGGACACATTCTGTATTAATGCAACCACAAACAATGAACAATAGTTCTTGGCTGAAGATTTTTGATTAATTCACATTTTTATCAATAATAATTACAGACTTAATTGTGTTGTGTCATGCCTAAGGCCACTGTCACACTAGATGTATAAAAATAATAATTCTATTGCAAATAAATGCTATTCTTTTTAACTTTTTATTCATCAAAGAATCATGGTTTCAACAAAAATATTAAGCAGCACAACGGTTTCAACATTGATAATAATAAGATAATAATGAAAATATTATATTGAGAAAAGAAGTTTCTTGAGCACCAAATCAGCATCTTAGAATGATTTCTGAAGGATCATGCGACACTGAAGACTGGAGTAATGATGCTGAAAATTCAGCTTTACCATCATAAGAATAAATCACATTTTAAAATATAAAAATGAAAAAAAAAAAAAAAAAAAAGTTATTTTAAACTGACAATGTCTTACAATTTCTACTGTTTTACTGTATTTTTGATCAAATAAATGCAGAAATTTCTTTTTTGAACTGTAGTTTGCTACTATTTTCATTTGTTATAAAAAACAGAAGCCCTAAAGCATGATATCATATCCTATTCTCTGTGGTGTCTTAAAATGTGATTGTGGGCCTTTTCCACTGTAAAATCACTGCAT
Source organism: Tiaroga cobitis (assembly GCA_030578255.1). NCBI lineage: Eukaryota > Metazoa > Chordata > Actinopteri > Cypriniformes > Leuciscidae > Tiaroga > Tiaroga cobitis. Next base: position 21,660,500 of record CM060593.1, on the reverse strand, counting down.
GAACCCTCTAGGTGTATTACTTTATTAATTTATGTTAAAAAAATTCATGATAAGTTATAGTTAACTTATATAGTTTTTAATAGTTTTTCAAATAAACATCCTGTTAACATTCTCTCTCTCTCTCTCTCTCTCTCTCTCTCTCTCTCTCGCTCAAAGCTTAGCTTTATGTGAACACAGTCGATGGCTTTAGGGCACAAGCCACCTTGAGTCACTTCAAAATAATAGACAATTGTGTCTGTTGGTATGCGTGTGTTATGCCAAAAGTGGGTTAAAAAAAAGCCCCCTGGCTATTTAATACGTCCACGAGGTCAGATTATTAAAAAGAATGCAAAAAGAGACGAAAAATAGAGCTTTCCACTGTGCTCTGGAAAATAATTCACTTCAGCTACAAGATTATCAAGGGGTACACTGTTTATTAACCGAGGAAGAAAATATGTGTGTGCAACGGTTTATGCTTCCTGTTGCTTCATGAGTAAACAGAAAAAAACATTAGTCATTAACAATGCCTGATTGTTATTGTGAAGTACTGTATTTAAATGATCAACCGGCGTTGTGCTTGCACTGGTAATCTCACTGCTAATATGTGTACTGTATGTGTGTTTGTCCAACGATACCTGCTCGCTGTGCTTGTGTAAGTTTAGAGTACACGCCATCGGCTGATTCGATCAGTGTACGACTCGTCTGGATCATCTATAGGAAACCAAAAACAGGAAACAGGAAGTCAGGACTCAGCAGGAAGTGAGACTTCCAGATCAGGCAAGCCCTTTCCAGAGAAGCCCAAACACATACACACACTCACTAATAAACTTTATTGACAGAAGAGATTGAGCTGCATTCCACACGCCAGATGAGATGTGCTTCTTGCAGTAAAGCCCTTTCATTGTCTTCTCTATTATTGCTACTAGTGTAATGACACTGTTTATAGCTAAATTTAGAATCAAGTAAGAACATACACGCCTTAATACACAGTATATGCGCACACACAAACTGCTTAGGCACTGATTTTTTTTTATGATGTGAATCAGTATGTTGTGAACCTGAGAGCACTAACCAAACTAGCTTTACCATGAATAGAAATTCATGCTGGTCTAAGCTGGTGTTGTTAGAGATTTGCCAAATAAATTATTCAAAATTGCTACTGTGAGACAGGGCTCTACATTCCTGATTCAGAGTCTAAAAAATACTTTGAGACTTGACAAATCATAGTTATTTTGACACTGATGGAGGCCTAATCAATGGAAATCCTACACAGCCAATCAGTACTTGGCCTGACGTGCACTGGCGCACGCACACACACACCATATTCCTGCATACATTATATTATAAGGATGTCTGCTCATATCAAAATGGAATTGTGTCATGAAAGAGAAAATACACAGCAGGATGTGATAGAGCAGAAAGGATGCGTAATACAATCAAACACAATTTCACATCTTTGCAGAATTTAATCTGTTAAATTCCCATTATAAAGGTACAACCAAGAAAGAGCAGAATGTTGCAGTTATTCTGCTGTAGGCTATGACTGAATTCATAAACGCAGCTCCAGTTAATATACACAGGTACTTATGCTTACAATACTAAATACATATTTGGGTTTATGTAGATAAAATATTCAGGATATATGTTTATATATTCACTATGTATTCTGGAGTTATGATATAATATTCATATTGTCAACTACTGTATACATTCAGTATAGGATTATTTACACATATTTACAACTATAATCAGGGTATTTGTCAGTATATTAAGATTTGCAAGTATATACAACTATATATGCAGGATTTATGAAAATATATTAAATTTACAGTCACTCCCCAGTACTTAAAGGGTTAGTTCACCCAAAAATGAAAATTAAGTCATTAATTACTCACCCCCATGCTGTACCAACCCCGTAAGACCTTCGTTTGTCTTCGGAACACAAATGAAGATATTTATGATTAAATCTGAGAGGTTCATGACTGCTACATAGGCTCCCTAAGGGAATGAAACTTGACGGCCCAGAAAGTCATTAAAGAAAATGTTTAAATATTCCATGTGACAACAGTGGCTCAACTATAAGTTTATCAAGCCACGAGAATACTTTTTGTGCGGAAATAAAACAAAAATAACGACTTTATTCGACTATTCCTTTTCTTCCTTGTAGGCCTGAAACGAGACTTCAAGAGATTTCCACGACGCATGCGCGAGAATTGCGATCTCCTTCAACTACTTCAGTTAAGTTCTCACGCGTGCGTCATGGAAATCTCTTGAAGTCTCGTTTCAGGCCTACAAGGAAGAAAAGGAATAGTCGAATAAAGTCGTTATTTTTGTTTGTTTTTTCGCACAAAAAGTATTCTCGTCGCTTGATAAACTTATAGTTGAGCCACTGTTGTGACATGGAATATTTAAACATTTTCTTCATTGACTTTCTGGGCCGTCAAGTTTCATTCCCTTAGGCAGCCTATGGAGGAGTGATCAACCTCTCAGATTTAATCATAAATATCTTCATTTGTGTTCCGAAGACGAACGAAGGTCTTACGGGGTTGGTACAGCATGGGGGTGAGTAATTAATGACTTAATTTTCATTTTTGGGTGAACTAACCCTTTAAGAGAGCTCTTAACGCATTATAGTAATTCACGTCTACTGCGATCTCAAAATTCTGGCCAGTTGATAATACCTAGAATATCAAAATCGACTGCTGGCGGTAGATCCTTTTCCTATTTAACACCCAAACTCTGGAATAGTCTTCCTAGTCTTGTACGGGAAGCAGACACACTCTGTCAGTTTAAATCTAGACTAAAAACTCTTTAACCTGGCATACACATAACACATTACCAGCTTTCTATCATTTACATCTGCGGTTAAAGGATTGTTAGGCTGCATTATGTCAACCGTGAATACTTCCCATAACACCCGATGTACTTGTTACATCGTAAGAAGAATGGTATATGCGCTAATATTAGTCTCTCTGTTTATCCAGAGACTACTAGTCAGCCGGATCCGGTCCGTATCCAGATCAGATGGTGGACCTGAACCTCCTAGACACAACCTCATACATGTCAGCAGAGACTGTGTCTACTAAAAAATCCCCTGTGAAGGCCTCGTCTACATGACAGCCATCGGAACAGATCCCAGAAAAGACCATTAGAACCAGATAAGTCCTCTGCACAGACCTATGACCAGCTTCGTCTCCATACTGGCATGATGAATCCGATCTTTAAGCAAAATGAAATGGATAAAACATTTGAATGCTACCAATCCACAATGTAAATTTCTGACTTGTGATGCAGCCTGAATCATAATCACACAGTGAGCGTTCGTTGGTCAGAAGAGAACTGGCCCCCTGACTGAGCCTGGCTTTTTAAAAAAAAAAATTCCTCAGATCTGTCACCTGATGGAGTTTGTGTTCCTTGCAACTGTCGCCTCTGGCTTGCTTAGTTGGGGACACTTAATTTTCAACAATATTATTGATCTGCCTGCACTGATGCTGTTGTATGAGAACTGAACTGAGCTGGATGATGACATCACTGTTTGTTTTCTGCAGAACTGTCTTAGAAACAACACTGAACTGACTTCAGCTGAACAACGACAGGATTTTCTTTTAGAGCTGCTTGTACAGCCGAAATGAACTCTGTTTGCATTATTGAATCATATTCCTGTTATTACTGTAAAGCTGCTTTGAAACAATCTGTATTGTATAAAGCGCTATTATATATAAATAAAGGTGACTTGACATATATACAGTATAGAAACTACAGATTCAGGATTTAGGACAATTGATGAAACTAAAACAATATACAGGTTTATTAAGATTATATATACTACAAGATTTGCTGGAGCAGCATTCGTTAATTCAGCCATATTGTTATTCAATATAAGTTTATATCATGCTTGTTTTTTGTACATTTTTGCACTACAACTACTAAACAAGTTAATGTAATATTCGAGCTGAACTATCATGCATTACTCTCATGTTTTGTCCCAACATATTTTGGTTCACATGTGCTAGCACTTAGGGTCACGCTGTTGAATTTCACCCTACCGTGTCATAGGCGGTGAGCACTTTACGCAGTAGCTCTGGAATGGGGCCATGGGCTTCCATGGTGGGGTAGGCCTCGCTGAGATTTACCATTACCCGTAGCGCTCGCTCACTGTTCGTGAGCCAGGAGGACACAGTCAGGATACACTGTTTCATGTTAGCTGCCGGAGTCAGACCGCAGAGCTCCTTAAATGACACCATGGCATTCTGGAGAAAAATATAGCAAAGAAGACATTAGCTTTAGTGATCTACATGAAAAGTGCAGGTCAGTTTCACATTCAAGATAAATGTGCGATTACCCACAGCTACAGCACACAGTGTGATTCTGTTTAAATACATATACCTCTGACCATGGAGAAGCTCAACCAAGAGAATTAAACTTCCCTCTCAGTTTACTAAGTAATTGTTGAATGTGCACAAGAAGACACAGCACTCTGTCAAGTTGGAGGCCAGATCAAAGAGTCCCGAAGAGATCCAGAAAGGACAAAGCTTTGCCTTCTAGTAACTAATGCTGAAGAACTAAATATCTGAGAGTCAAAGACCTGCTCTACCCAACAATGTTGCCTTAGTTTAGGAAATTATTAGGGATGATATCATAAACATCTGAGAAAAATTATGTTTCTATGAGAGTTCTGTAAACACAGAAGGCCTTTGAGAAGAGCAGCATGGTTTAAGTTCCCATGACATTAAGATCTCAGACTACTTGGATTTTGGGTTGTTTAAGGTGATGCTGTGTTTATGTGTGTATTAACAAGAGTTTCAAGTAAGCAAGTGTTCTGATTCACGAGTGAGAGGGTGGACAGCTGCTTGTAAGCTTTTGGCACCAATCAGAACAATGCTGTTTTCCTGGCCTCCTGACACACACAGAGACCTTAGGGCTTCAGAAAATCGCACTAAGCCATATCGCGATTTTGGTTATAATCCGATTAATTGTGATCTCGAAGGCTGCAATTAACTTAAATACATGCGCTTTGTGTCTCAGAGTGAAGTGTGGCACTGTGTCCTTTTACACACGAGCACCTCATGATCTGGTGTTTTCAATGTCTCAGAGCGGTTTGCAGTAAATTCTGCTCCACACTAAGCCATCTCTACATCAGCTGTTTGGGTCGCTATTGGTTTGCATTTGGGAAAGCAACATACGGCAACCATATTCCCAAACTTAAAATGAGAAGCACTTAAACCAGCTGCCATCAACAAAAGAGAAGCTTTAAGATCTCCCAGCGGTTTTCCGACAAAATAAAAGCTAGATGGTTTAACATTTTTAAAATGAAAAAACTATTATATTAGCTATATAAGCATAAATATTAATATTGTAACTTTACAGTTATTGTTATTGTCATTAATGTTATATTATTTTCCTTAAGACTTTTTATTTTACAGTGACATTCTTATAATAGCAATATTGTAGTTCACTTTCGAAGGGAACTCAACAATACGTCATTGACGCTATAGGGCTGTCGCGGTTATGGAATTTCCCTTGTGGTAATGTTGAGTGGCTCAATAGCGCGATATGCGGTATTACCTCCATTTATTTATATAATTTATATGTATTTGTTGCTATATAAATAAAGTTTACGATGTGGACAAAAACGAGGACATTTTCAGTAACCAATGTAACCGAAACTAAACAGTGTCTATATGCGCATTGAAAGGCTTTCACTCAGCGCGCATATTGTTCTGACAATGTACTTTGAGTGAGTAACAGGGTGAGTCATTAAACCGTTCATTCAACGAACACATTCAAAAAAGCTGATTCATTAAAAGAGATGTAATGAAACAAGGTGTTAATTATTTTTAAATTTGAGTTTCACTTTTCAAGGCTCAGCTGAGCAGCAATGCGTCGCATTGGTAACGCTGAAGCTGATGCTTCACTTAAATTAGAGACCAATATGGCATTGATTCAATGCGTGACTTGCTGATTTTATTTCCCCGCGGCTTCCTCGCGCTGTGAGATGCTGACCAGCGCTGCTGCTGACGCGCATTTATGGGAAATACCCATGATGTGAACGTTAAAAGGATGATACGACAAATATTTCGCTTTCCTTTGACACGGCAACCTTTTCACGACTTCAAAGACAGACGCAGGTAATCGCACGCGCTCTGCTGATCTCTCTCATTCACTGTCTGTGTGAAGCCTCTGTAGGCTACACATCACCAAGATAAACAGTCTTTTTATCATTATGAACTTGTTCAACATTCAATACACATGCATGAAGTTCAAAACAAGAAGGGTATAGCCTTATAAAAAACGTGAATATCGCGGTTGTTGCGGTTACGTGCAATCCTCTGCGGTTGACTTGTCAGAAGTGCGGTACTACAATATTGCAGTTATCGCGACAGCCCTAATTGACGCTATGGGGAAGGTGACAGGTGTCTGAAATCAAGTATCAACTCACAGCAATCATGTTGACCGGCGACAGCCCGTGCATCATCAGCTCGAATGATGAGCACGCGACCTGGATGTATAAAAAGGGCGCCTTGTAACCGAGACAACATCCTTCGTCTTCAGGGACTGTTTCGTCTGTTTGATATTAATCAACGAGAGAATGAAGCGTACAGAGAAGAGGAGAAATATGTTCCGCAAGTGTGCCGACCCGTGTCCCAGATATCTGACACCGGAGGATTCACACGATCTGTGCGTTTTCTGCCTGGGTGAAGAGCACAGGCAGGAAGGTCTCGAGGGATCTTCCTGCGCAAACTGTGAGAGTTTTTCTATCAAATTCTCCGCTCTCGTCTGTCTCACTTCTCGAGGGAAGTGGGCGCGGCATCTGAACCCCGCGGTGCCGGTCCCGCTCGAGCTGAGGCTCAGCGGTGCTTGAGCTCGTGGGGCTCTCAGATGGAGCTGGCAGATCAGCTGGAGAGGGGCGTTAACCTCACGGATGATCTGACAGCTGACGAGGGTGAGTTACAGGTCGATCTAGAGGAGGTTCTCTCTCTTTCTGACGGATCTGTAACTGGTTCTGTTCGGGCCGGGCAGGAGTCGGCTGCTGATGATATCAGTCTGGTTAGGACTGAACCATCTCAGCCCTCCTGCCCAGTGTACGCTGAGTTGGTGGATGTTATGGGGCGCGCAACCACCAACAGATTGAAGTTGCAGTGGAGGCGCGTCCGGGAGGAACCTGCTCGTGGTATTTTGGACGATCGGTTCCTTCCTACCCATAAGCCACCAGCTCGGACGAGCCTTCCATTCCTTCCCGATCTCCACTCTGAGATTGAGAAGGCATGGAAGAACCCGTTCTCTGTGCGTCTTCATCTACATCAGCGGGCAAGTTTCGCTGCTGTGGATGGGCCCTCGATCAGGGGGCCGGCCTGTCCCCGACGCGGTCGCAGAGTTGCGCCGCACCACGGATTTGGCTCTCCGGGCCATCAAACAGTCCGCAGTTTCCATCGGTCGTGCGATGGCGGCTATGGTGGCCACGGAGAGGCATCTGTGGCTCAACCAGGCTGACATCAGGGAGAAAGAAAAAACCTTTCTCCTCGATTCGCCGGTTTTGCCTTCTGAGCTTTTCGGACCTTCTGTTGAGACGGACCTTCCGTTGAGTTCAGGGAGGCGAGGCCGCGCTCTGCGGCGTTTAAGAGCTGCATGCCGCGGAGGTCCTTGGCCCAGCCCAGGCAGGCGGGAGGGCCTGGTCCGTCGTGGTCTGAGGATCTTAGACAGACCCAAAAGGCCAGCGTCGCTTCCCGTGCACCCCCTCCTCCTAGCAGGGGGAGCAGGGTGCGCAGGAGGCGTAACTCCCGCGAGAGGCAGGATCTTAGGGAGGTGATCCAGAGTAAACGTTCTCGGACTGAACGTTAGACATCACCTCCCTGGATCTTGTCTCATAACCACCATCGCTCCCAGGCTCCTCCTACATCAGGCCTGGGGCGGGGCCCATGATGAGTTCAAGAATTCTCTGATGACCCGCTTCAGCTTGGTTGATAGGATCGCCTTCCCTTGGCTTGTGAAACAGTAGAACTCAGATTTCTGAGTTCCTGAGTCCTGGTGTGCTTCATTCCGCACGCTGCAGGTTTTATGTTGAGTGAAAATGTTTTTTCTGCGCAAATAACATTTTTCTCTTCTTTTTCAGAACTTGTCTCCTGTACAGAGCCGGGGACATGTATTGGATAAGCAAAGGTAATGTATTGTGAAGAGAGCTGAGCTCCCACATGTTGTGGTCGCCAGGTTACAGGCCTCACCAGGCCTTCCGGGCTATGAGCTTCCATATGTCAGGTCACAGGCCTTACCCAGGCTTCCTGATTGTGAGCTCCCACATACTGTGGTTATCAGGTTACAGGCCTTACTAGGCCTTCCTGAATATGAGCTCCCATACACAGTGGTCGCCAGGTTACAGGCCTCGCCAGGCCTTCCTGGTTATGAGCTCCCACATGCTGTGGTCGCCAGGTTACAGGCCTCCCCGGCCTTCCTGATATGAGCTCCCACCTATTGTGGTCGCCAGGTTACAGGCCTCACCGGCCTTCCTGATATGAGCTCCCACCTATTGTGGTCACCAGGTTACAGGCCTCACCGGCCTTCCTGAAATGAGCTCCCACCTACTGTGATCGCCAGGTTACAGGCCTCACCGGCCTTCCTGAAATGAGCTCCCACCTACTGCGCTCGCCAGGTTACAGGCCTCACTGGCCTTCCTGATATGAGCTCCCACCTACTGTGATCGCCAGGTTACAGGCCTCACCGGCCTTCCTGATATGAGCCCTCATGTACTGGAGCTCCCCACATAGGTGGTAATCATGTCTTAGGTCTCAGCAGACCTTCCTGGTTTTGATCCCTCTCTTACTTCCTCAGTGTTCAGAACAAGCACTGGGTAGACCCGTAGATTGAGTGGACGACTTCTGTCGTTTCTTGAGGTTGAGTCACACTCTCCAGGGTGTCCCGTCTCTGTGATCCGGAACTGATTGGTTTCTGCCAGCTTTACAGGCCTTCGGTTTTGAATGCCTTTTCAAGGGAGTTTCCGGAGGCTCTGTCTCTGACAGACAGGCAATGGCCAGACTGTGCGTCTTAGTGTAGATCACCAGGCCAGCCTGGGGGCATGTCAGGAGATGCTCTCCTGAGTAGTGACTGGCTGGGAGTCCCTTGGGTCCCCTAGCCACACTCCCTAGAAGGGACCCCTTCTGTTAGGAAGTTGTGGTCCTAAGCCTTTGAGCTGGCCCAGATATACCTCCCATGAACTATGTTCTGGCGGTTTTCTTGGTTCATTAGCTTGGTCTATGACCAGTAGGGAGTGCTGTCACTGACAGCCCAACATGACCTAAGCATGAGTGGTTTTAGTGTTCTATTACTGGTTCTGACCGTTTGTATCTGCCCTTGGGCATGCACTCCCCTCAGTATGGCGGCGTGGGTATTTTGTTCCCCATAGCGTCAATGACGTATTGTTGAGTTCCCTTCGAAAGGGAACATCTCAGGTTACAACTGTAACCTATGTTCCCTGAGAACAGGGATACGTCTCCCTGCCATACCTCGGGGCCTGCCTGCAACAGTCCCTTCAGACGATAGGATGTTGTCTCAGTTACAAGGCGCCCTTTTTATACATCCAGGTCGCGTGCTCATCATTTGAACTGATGATGCACGGGCTGTCGCCGGTCAACATGATTGCTGTGAGTTGATACTTGATTTCAGACACCTGTCACGCCTGAGGCGTTCCCCATAGCGTCAATGACGTATTGTCTCGTTCCCTGTTCTCAGGGAACATAGGTTACAGTTGTAACCTGAGATGTTTAACAACTACTGCTATCACTAGTAATAATAATAATAATAATAATGATATTTTATAGTTATATTGCTGAATAATCACGTAAATAAGATATTTTGAAATCTGTTGAGGTTAAAACAACATTGGACCCCAATGTTACCCCTTTTCCACCAAGGCAGAGCTGGTGCTGGTTCGGAGCCAGAGCCTAGTTTCAAATCGGTTCTTTGGTTTTCGACCACCAAAGCACCAGCTCCGAACCAGTAAAAGTGGTTCTTAAGTAGCACCAAATCATTGCTGGTCTAGAAGTAAGAACCGCTTACGTCAGCGGCTGGGGGGCGGGGTTACCGTGGCCAACAAGACGAACAGAAACTTGTGACCGCCATTTTTGAATTAGCAGCTAATCGAGCTAATAGCAGCTCGATTGTAATCTCCGTTTATGCAAGTTACGGCGAGCTGCACGAACACGTTGTATTCGCCGTGTTTGGATGCCGATGTACGTTAGGTTCGCAAAGCCATGAGCATCAATAGTAATGCAACGGCCGCCATTGTTGATAGAAGGCTTGTTCGAGATGCATCGGAGCGGCGCGGACCGATCGGAGCTGCGGGAGTGTTTGGAGATCATGGAGATCTCCTTGTGCTTTTGGATCGCTTTCGCAGTCCTTTGATGTCATGCGGCGATCGATCTGCGAGAAGCCGATGCATCTCGAACAAGCCTGGCGTGTTTGTGTTTGGCGCTACCGCACTAGCGTTGCTGGGCAACATGAGACGTATGCAGTGACGTAAGATCTGGCTCTGTTGTGGCTCTCAAGCCGGTGGAAAGGCAAACCGGTTCTTAGTAAGCTTGTCAGTCGAACCAACTCCGAACCAGCTCTGGCTCTGGCTCTGAACCAGCACCCGGTTCTTGTTGGTGGAAAAGGGGTATAAATGGACAAAAACGGTTCTTTAAAATATCTTCGTTTTTGTTCCACAGAAAAGTCCAAGTCAGGTTTGAAACAACATGATGGTGAGTAAATGATGATGTTTCAAAACAGATTTTTTTTTTTTTTGACTCTTTTATACCTTTTATACTCTTTTGGTCTCATGACAGCAATTGTCAGGCCGACAACCATTTGCAATCCAGACACATGTAGTCACATAGTCTTTCACACACATGAATTTATATTTAGCACATTTATTAATCTGTCTTCCCTTTGGAGCCGACCCCCGCAATACGCTTTCAACAGGATTTGCTATTCTCTTGGGAAATTTTCAGAAAAAAGGTCCCCACAGGAATACCAAAATATGCTCATACAGACCCACCTACCTACTACCTTGTGCCGCAAAATTGACAAATGTTTATAACTAAGGCTTATGCTTGCATGTAAGGGAAAATAGTCGAGTTTTTAAACATAGGTGTCTAGGAACAGATTTGGACAATTTGTTCTTATAAAGAGAGCTATCAGCCGTCTCACACACCCACCCACGCATATACACAAGAAGAGCAGCTCTATCTGTCTAATGCTCTATTTCTTTCCTCCATTAGTCATTAATTTTTGTTATTTTCAGTTTAATGAACTCTTTGCTGCATGATCCAAACAGCGTGGCTCAGGCCAGGAGAGCGCGGGAAAGAGCCGCTTCCGGCACACGCTCGGATAATGTGTTTCAGACACTTCGTCCTGTGTTTGTGAAAACAAGGGTGTTTGTGTTTGCATGGGTCAGGAAGAGTGGGGGTCATGCAAGCTGAGCTATAATGTGAAAATAGATTAAAAATATATATAGTGTAAAAACAGACTATTGTGACTATAGATCTGGGTAAAAATTTAGCCTGATGTAAGTCATCGAGAACATGCTAAATCATGAATAATGAATTTGGATTAATTGGAATTTGAATTAGCAGCTGAGCCAACAGAGGAAAAAAATCATTAAAATATCTACTGTAAATGCAAATTGAGCAAATTTGACATGTACTGTAGGTGAATGTAAGTAAATTCATAATCTACTTTTCCCCCATGTTGTCCCAAACTCAGGTGACTTTCTTTTATGGAACACAAAAGGAGAAATCTTGAACAGGGGGTTTTAAACTGGGATCTGGGGCCACAAGGGGGAGCTGGGGAAAAACATGAAAAAATTAAATAAAATAATTTAATAATTAAGTTTAGTCATATTACTGTTTCATTCTGCATTTTAAACATTGGTAAGACATCACAAAATTAATAACTTTTTTGACAGGCAAAAAAAGGGGGTGGGGGGGGGGGGGGGGGGGGGACTGGAGCAACATAAACATAAATCATAAAAAATAAACATCTGCTCTTGGCTCTACTTGATATGTTCAAGAGAAAATGAGCAATGTCTGATTCATGAACAGGTGGTTCTTTCGAGTCAGATCCTTTCAATGAATCAGCTGATATTTCACGAAAGAAAGAAAATCACATGGGTTTAGAATTTAGAAAATTCTAAGTTGACACAATGAAACGAACATCAACTTCTGTTTAGAGCTAGGCCTATATAGCAACATTTCAGCAATAACATTTTCCCAGTTAAAGCAGAAGTACATTATCATGAAACTCTACAGATGCTCTAAGTTCTCATGCTAAGACAGCTGTGATTTATTGTTGTCGTTGAGGCATAAAGCTGTCGCTCCATGGCCATGAAATACTCAGAATTGTGCTGCTGTATTTAATGGGTAAATATAATTCATGCACTCACTGGCTCTGTGCTTTAATTATAAAGCTCAGTCTAGAATAGGCACGTTAACTTTAGACAGGATGTTATGCTAGTAAAAACTGCTGACTCATGACAGTGAGCAGAGCATAGTAAACACACAGAGCGATGTGCACGCCAATATGTCCATATTTAAAGCACAGCAGATTTAGATTTAGATCAGGCTTCAATATGTTTGCTATACAAGCCCGACTAGGGAATTTTTGTCTGCATAGAAAGATTACTTTATCATGATGGACCGATAGCATCAAATTTAAAACTGACCTGCAAGCCATAATTACAAATGGCTTTGTCATACTAAAATAGTTCAAGATGTGCTTTCAAAAATAAAAACGTAAAAGTATCCATACCAGAGAAGCATAATCTAATTATCTGCATATTCACATTGGTCTATGCGAGTCTGTGTGTGCTGAAGTTGCTGTTTCATTAGTGGTAGAGAGCGGTTCACAGAAGTGACAGATCATTCTACACAAACAACGCTTCCTGTGGGATTGCTATGACACCATGGAGACCATGAAGACCATGCTGTTTAACTGTATGAGAGAGACATGGAGAAAGAGGAAGCAGCAGCAGACAGCTTGATGTTGAAACTTTATAAGTGATTGAGCAGAATAACATCCTGTCAAAATTGAACAGGATCACTTGGCGCTTGATACTGATGCTCTGCACTCATCTTCCCTGATTTGATCTTCCCCCAAGATACAGCAGGACTAAATAAAGTGTTACAGAACACATTAATTTTTAATGGCAGCATTAAAACCCTACACACATTCTGCAGGGAGTGACTGGCGTTGTTCAGTGTGTTTCCTTTAACTGTTTGCACACTTGAGCATGAAAGGAGTGTTTTCCTGTACCCTCCCCCCTTCTTTTCTCCTCTTTAGTGGACATGCATCAGTTTCACCAATCAGTAATCAGTGGAGAAACTGGCTAATAGGAAACGGATGCACTGTTTGAATCGCACAGTGACTTTTATGAGGATACATTCTGGCTTTCTTTAAGAAGTTTTAAATACATTTTAATTAAACATACAAATGGAAATCATTTAATTAGCTAAATTAAATACATGTAAAATATCTTATTTCTCTCTATATATATATACACACACACACACACACATTTAAATTTTTTTAAAATACAATTGTTATAGCAGAGTTCGATAATGGTAAGTTATAAATTTAAATAGACTTTTAAAATACTTTTTTGCTGTTTAGTGGGGCTCCATAGGGGTCCATTCTGGACTCGAACTTGTTTTCTTTGTATATTAGAAATTCTTGTGTATTATACCCTTAGGGTCAATCTTTCGCAGATACCAAAACGTGACTTTTTTTTTTTTAAGTGGCAGTCCGCAGTTTTTCCTCTTTTTCGCCATCTCTGATCAAAAACTGCAATTACAGTCATTCGCTGAATTATCAACTTTACGTGAGTTGTACCTCGGCACGGCACAGCGCGGATGAATCCAATGTTTCAGGAGAGTGTGCAGCTGTCAGTCACTGTCATTAAGAATCACAGATTCTACTTTTTGGAAGTATGACCAACTTAAGAATTTTCACCCTAAAATGTCCTCTGAACAAGTAACATCCACTTTTGTTCTTCTGACCAACTAACTGAAAAAAAAAGCATTGCAGTAAAATGCAATTTTACATAATTACGTTTAATTATATCAAGTGCTGTGAGAAAAGGCTATAAATCTCCACCTCCAGCACCCTCACTCGCAATATAGCTTATACTAGACGAGACTCCTTCTTTATGTGTATAGATGTGACGTAATGACGCAAAGACATGCTCGAATTTCCCGCGGAAATCCACCAGTACCACTGGAATTAAAAACATTATTACAAGCTTACCGTTTTGAATCGAGCTGAGGCAAGCAGATAGTTTTGAACACTGGCTGGTTATGTACTTGCTCAAACATTTATTTTGGATATTTTTTAACCCAAAAAAGTTACGGACTGGAGCTTTAAATCTATTGTTTTAAATGCTTCAAGTGAATTTAGGTATCACAACATTATAATGTAAAATACAAAAAAATGATATGAATTTTGAAATCTTCTAAAGATTATACTTATCAGTGTTACATTGTTAAATTTTTTTTTTTTTTTTTTAAAGATTAACTCTAAATGAGCACAAGATTATGGCAAAGGTCATCTAAATGTAAAAATACGCAATGCAATATCGGCTGCAGCTCATACAGCAGATCATGGCGCTAGCAATGCCAAAGTCATGAGGTCAGTTTGCAGGGAATGCAAGAACTGATACATTAACTGCACTGTGGATAAAAGTTTCTGCCAAATGAATAAATTTACATTTAAGCTTTAATTACACAAAGTAAATTACTTTTATGACATATTTTACTCTAAAACCTAGGCCTAAGTCATCTGTGTGAACACTAGAGAAATGGACAATGCAAGAAAATAAGAATATACAAAAACACAGATCTGTGATATAGGAACAGCACAAAAGGCATTCTGGCAAATTAAATAACACAATTACACACATACGTGCACAAATTTAAGACAAGCGGAGAGATCCACAGCAGAAGGACAGCTAAAGCTGGCCATATGTTTTCTGTCTCTAATCATCTAATGGGATGTCCTTTGAGGTTTTAGTCTTCTTAAATTAGGACCATGCGCTAGAGGACAGCATGTTAATTCTGCTGAGCAAGAGTAATTTGAAATCAATATTATTTGCAGCTTTCACCCAATCTTTCATGACATGAACTAGAATGATGTATTGCCTTTATAACCCTGCAATTTGACTCTTCCGATAGTATTCAGCGACAACGCATGATTAACATTCTAGCGTTTGAGAAACTGTAGTCTCACTGAGTTCTCTCCTCTGTAAAAACTAATTTTGATAAAGATGTGAAAACATCTTTAAAAACGAAAACCAGGTATCCAGTTTTAAGGGCATTACTAATGAGCTCACTAATGAGCTGTTTTCAATACCGTGTTGTCATAATCCTTGTTACATCCCTTTATCTTCCTTGAACAAGGCAGATTTCAAGACTAAAAGTGGCAGCTGATGCCATTCCACAGGAGAGAATTTTTAAATTTTTTCATTGTGAGACCTTCACATGGCATTGCAAGCAAATTTTTTACTTTTCATACCAAATATATTTTGTGCTTTGACAACATTTATCATTTGGATTATTTAAATGTGTAGAGTGAATCTACAATCTCCACAGTCACTGAGTCCTGAAGCTATACAAATATCATTAATACTTGTATATCAATTTCAGTGCTTGCTGTCAGAACATTAATTTCTCAAAAGACTCAAGATTTAGAGCAAACAGACTCAACAACCAAATCTTAAAAACATTGAGCCTGAAAAGACCCTACCTGTACGTTTTCCCGTAGATCTGTTGCTTCTCGTAGTGGCTGGATCGATGCCCTGAAGAGCTCATCTACTACTTTGATCCCTGTGGTCTTAGTAGAGGTGTATTCTCTTGCTTTGCGGCCCTTTCTCACAGAGAGACCCCTCTTATGGGCCTTACCCCCACCTCGCCGGTTTGTAATGGCAACATGAACAAACAACGTGGTGTTAGGCAAAAACTCCCCTGTAAGTGACTGCAATGGTACGTGCCGGTAGCCAGGAAGCAGGCACTCAAAAGGAATGGTGTACTGGCCAATAAATTCATCACCAATGTAGTCATCATCAAGGACTACAAAACGCAAAGCAGCCAATTCGGGAAGGTTGATCTGGAACTCGAAGCTTTCATCAAAAATCGGATTGTCACCATTTTGCGAGACAGTTTTTGTGCGTTGTTCTGTGCAGTCTGCAGGAATTCCATGGATCTCCACATAGATGTATGGCTCTACCACATCACCTTTAGCAGCAGAGCCTCGAGGCTTTGGTAGGTTTTGGCCGCTGATTACCTTGATGTGAAGGAGCTGGGCTGAGACTCCAGGAAGCGAGTCACGAGCGTTTGCACTAAAATATGACACCTCCTCGCGCATTATTGCTGGACGCAGGACATAACCACAGTTGCCATTTTGCCTAAACCAGCCAAGGTTCAAATCCATCATCAAACCTGGAGTCTGGTAATTCATTGCCACAATTTGGCAACCACACTTCCAGAAGTCCTGTGGATTCATGTTGCTAGCATCAATGCGCATGGGTGTTGGGTACACCCGTGACAGAAAACGCTTATTGTAAGAGACAAAGTCCTCAGGAAACTCGTTGGCAAAGTGGTTGGCGTCAACCTCATTAAAGGAGCAAATCTCCCAATACCTCTGTTCCCGTTTCGACATCTCAAAGTCACGGAACTGCACAGACTTGCAGAGGGTGACTAGGTCAGAAATTTCTTTGCAGAGTCGTAGTCGTTTGCAGCCAATTCCGTTGAGCTGATCCTTATCGTCACCACCCATCATTCTCCTGGACATCTCAAAGCCTTCTTCTTCATCTGTGACCTCCCCTTCAGAGTCTTGAGAGTCTGTAGGCAGGCACTTCCCTTTGATTAGTATCTTTCCCTTGAGTTTCTCAGGGGAGGGCAAGTAATGGTCCTCCATATTAGGAGGTTCAATGTGCAGTTTGTCCCCAAGAATCTTCTTTAAGTGTTGAGCCAGGGCCCTCTGTTGGGGAACACTGCAGTGTGTGACAAGACAGAGGATTAGTGGATACTCTGAACTCTCGAAAGAATAGTGGTTAATGACATCTAGAACTTTACAGAAGGCCAGCTGGGATGCAACAGAGCTACCAACATAGACTACGGGCTCACAGTCAGGGCCATCCCAGACTACGACCTCTATGCTTCGACAACCCATGCGTAGCGCCCTAACGTAGCTGCTGAGGTCCGATGAGCCCCAATAGTGATCTTCCAAAAGTGAGGCGTTGTGGGAAGAGTTGATGTAGTAGTGTGAAAGGGGCTGCGTCATATCCTGACAAACATGCTTGTGCTGCGGGTCAAAAATGTGGCACTCGGATGACAGGAGGTAGTGTGTGAAGCCATCTATGGACAAGTAGCCATTGTTACGTCCTTCAGCGGAGGGTTCGTACTTGTGAACAATCTCGCGACACATTTCCTCTGTGACTCCCTCCACTCCCTGCTCCACCTCCACAAAGAGCATCAAGTCTTTGGAGTCTAGGTACTCTTTGTTGCTGGAGAACTGCACCAGCAAGAAGAAGATCTCAGGGCGTGTACACAGTTCACAGTAGGCTTCTACAAACGTGTCTAAATCAATGCCTTCACCATAGCAGTCCTTGGCTTTTTGTAGCTCTTTGAATTTCAGTTCAATGCGAGACTCCCTCATGCCAGGATTAAGACCCTTGATTATTTGGGTGGCCCGGAATAAGTCAATGTGTCCTTGCATTTCTGGATCAGCTAGCTCGAACACTGACCCAATCCAGGATGTTCTTACACTAGGTTGATTGGGTTCGACTACGCCCACCATGTGCCGCCCATATGAGACCAGGTACCGTAGTCCCATCACCCAGGTGCTAACCACTTCTGCAGTGCTTGCGACCAGATCCAGGGACTCATAGTTGTCTCCATATAGAATTGAGAATGCACACTCATCTGGGAACTGATCTGAAAGGCCGTTGCTGCGTAGGACGGGTGTTTTCTTTCCCAATCGAACTTCTTTGATGCTCTTGATCTCAAGCTTGGCTTTCTCTGAGTCTTTCTTCGATGGCTCCCAGCGGAGCCAGCGCATGTCAGGGTCCAATAGGAAGTAACGATTGTACATGCGAGAATTGGAGCGCACTTTCTTCATCTCACAGCCTTCCATCATGAAGGCCATGCAGGCAGCTGTGCTGTTCATCTTGCGGTCACTTGGCATAGAGCTGAACGAGACAGTCTTCTTCCTTGCCTGCCTCTGCTTTGAAACATCCTGCAGAAAGAGCACAAAGAGCACCAGTCTTGGTGATTATAGCTGACACAGACAATCTAAAAAGGAAACATACATATAATGTTTTTTTTTTCATTATCAAAGCCTACAGAACATGCTAATGTTTTAAAATGCTGGGGACAAAGGTGAAAAGAGCAAGAATTATTTTACAATAACATCATAATGAAAAACTAAATTTCTACTCAAAATAAATCTCTCCCTACATACAAATACATAATCAACAATTGACTTAAAAAATAAAACTAATCACTTTATTTGTCCTTTTTTTACTGGCTGATTAATTGAAGAATTAATTGAATTGAACAGGATGCAATGTTTACTTAACTGGGAAATACATGTCATTGTTGTAATTGAATTTATTCATATTTATTTAAATTCCACTAATTAAATTAAACAAGCAGGTCATTCATCCCTATCACATTAATGTCACATTAGTTGAGTACTGAATATCGCTGTGGTATTAATATGTTGGTAATGAATATCAGAAAAGTTCACTGGAATCAACTTTACTGAATTTTCAAGATTGTGACAACCCTTGCATAGAGCAATCACACATGTTATCTTTTCCAGGAAAGATAAAGACAGATATAGACAGTAGTGATCCCTAAGGTGGAAGTCAGGTGCAAATCAATGACAATAGTCAATAAAATGTTGACAAATTTACAACTATATACATTAGGGCAGACATGTATCAAAGGAAAAAAGGAAAGCTATGGCCTGGAAGAAATATAAGGAAACTAACATAAAATGCTATCTAAACCCACCTCAGCAAGAAATCCAAAGTACCCAATTTACCCACAGGTCAATGTGATCTATCACACAGCAATCAATATAAAACAGACAGGAAAGAGCAGTCAAAGGCTGGTAAGACACTTAAATAAAGCTTTTAACATATAACCTCTGATAACAACAATTGGCTGCCCTTTTTTATGAAAACAGTACACCTACACATACATTCATGCATTAAGAAACATTAAAGAAAGAAATATAGAGTGCAGTGATATTTAAAGTACCAAAGATCAAAAGTTGTTTTCTTCAACAATAAAAAAAAAACTATGTTCACATATATATATATATATATATATATATATATATATATATATACATACACCCATACATACATACATGTTTATATATATATATATACACATATATATATATATATAATATATATATATATATATATATATATATATATATATATATATATATATATATACACATATGTATATATATATATATATATATATATATATATATATATATATATATATATATATATACAGACACACACACACACACCTTGAATGTGTCTATAACACATCCAGACACTACCAATCTCAAACAAGCAAAAAGAGCATGCATACACAGAAGATCAGATATATTAATATGTTCACTGCCAAAGAACATATCAAAATAGATCTGATTAAGTTACTTCATCTAAATATGAACTCTGGAATGGAGCCTTTCCAAGTCAAAGCACAAGCAGGGAGGAACACCAGGGGAGTCTTTAGCTGGATCAAAACCGTATCAAGCTCATATCACATCAACCCACCTGTGATGAAGAGGACTGTTATGAAAGCTGAGCATCACATACTCTAGATACACATGTACAAAAGCATGCACAAACGTCCCAGTACACTGTTTAAAGGCTGCATTAAATAAAAGAGTGTTGTGGAAGTTAGTCCAGTAACTTTGAGACTATGTGAAGAGGGAGACCTGATCTGGCGGCAGGATGGCGCTGGCTCTGACACACACAGACACACACACACTTTAATTTGCCTCTACTCTGTTACCGCTATGGTCCGGGTACACAAATTCAACACTCATCGCAACGCTACAATGAACTCACATAGCATACACATGCATACGTATACTTTCAAGTATAATTAGGCTATACCAGTTAGTTGAGCACCGAAAACTTTCATACTCCCACTAGTTTTTGTAAATGGTTGACTACAATAGGGGAGGAGCCAACAGTATAAAAGAGGAAGCTTGCTTTACTCATTGACGTTCGGTAGGCCGATGCCTGAGTGTGCAATTGTGGTGCCGCAAATAATTCAACCTGTTGTTTTCCTCTATGAAACTGTGTATTGTGGATATGTGTGAACCTTTTTATTATTATTATTTTTCTGTTTATTTAATATTTGTTCCCAGTGGTAGAGATCTTTTTTATTTTTTCCATCTTGGACCATAACACATCCAAGGAGTGGCCTGCCCAAACCCATTTCCCTACAAACTACCTAGTACAGTCTTCCCTGAATTGCTTTTCATTGGCTCTGTTGAAACCATGGTTGCAACCACTTTAATGCGAGTTTGCAGTCTGAATTGAATGGGGAAAAAATAGTACAGTTAGTCACAAAATGATGGTAAGAAAATGTATTTTTATTGAATGCTAGAGAACTGAACAAACAAATGACTCTCACGAGCCAGTTCAATTAAGTGAATAAAAAACATACTGTACAACCAAAATAGTTATGAACAAATGATTCTTATAAACTGATTCTTTTAATGAATCAGTGTATGACATCAAAGTACTGCGAGAGCATACTGAACTGCAAGTTATCATTACTTTCAACGATCTCCGAAATCTCGAAATGAAGCACGTTTTGCATAGATTAGATGAGAATTTGCACCACTGAATAAATTTTATCATATTGGCTGTTTATTTTTATATAAGCTTTATATTTATTTTATTTTATTATTTAAAAAAGATAGTCCCATCCCGAACTCCCACCATTATTAGGCTGGCTCAAACAAACACTCGAAACAGTCAAACAAACGACTTTAACATCCAACACTTCAAGTAATGTCTCTGTATTTACTATTTATATTCAAACAGGCTTGTAAAGAATTGTGCTAGAAACCGGATTAAATTAGCAAAATAAAGGTCAGGCAAGTACCAGGCAACTACCAAGCACAGAGGCTTGTATTTCATTTCCTGGAAAATTCTAAGCTTATTTGGGCACTTGGATTATTCGGACATCACTGCACAGGAAGTCATTTCACCAAGACATGTGCATGCTATTGGGAGCAGATCTGTGAGGGTCGTCTGCGCGTTAGCCTTGTTTCATTGTTTCCTTGTTTCACAGCTGTGTTTGCACTGAACTGCTGAAGGGTGTCTGCATTCAGACTGCTCCTGAGAGAGAATGGCAATGTTAGGGCATGATTGAATGTGTCTCCATGTGACGAGGAGTAACAGAGAAAAAGAGAGGTTAAGGGTCAGAGTGCACCAAGTTGACAGAGAATGATTGGTCCCTGACCTTTGTCATTTAAAAGGATAACAGAACATACATCTACACAAAGCCAAACATACGAGACATGAGAAGGAGTACGACTGTCTTCACTCACAACTATTTACACTAGTCAAAGTGTCATCCTGTCTGTTAAAGGAATACACAAACATATCCTTATCAAATAGTCTGTTCCTCCTTATATGTGAGATCTCTTTAACATCTTAATTTTGTCTCCTAGACAGCAATAACATTAAATGGTTACTTAATCAGTATTGTCTCTTGATGTCCTGTCAATAAAGTAAATAAATAACTCCTTAAAGGGACAGTTGTGACAAATGAAGATTTTGTCATCATTTACTCAACCTTATGTTATTTCAAACCTGTATGAGTTTCTTTCTTCTGCTGAACACAAAAGAAGAAATTTTGAAGAATGTTGAATACTAATGAAGTCAATGGCTACTGTCAACTGTCTGGTTATTCTTCAAAATATCTTCTTTTGTGTTCAACAGAAGAAAGAAACTCATACAGGTTTGTAACAACTAGACAGTGAGTAAATGATGACAGAATCTTCATTTTTGGGTGAACTATCCCTTTAAAACAAGATCATTTTACTTGAGAAGCAAAATTGAGATTTTTTTCTTATCCTGTTTACATAATATATATATATATAAAAGCATAGATCTAGCAAAATTTTGTGAAGTTTATGCTTAAAACATGCAAAATAGTTAAAAAAAATGTTTTTGTTGGAAATCGAGATAAAAAATGCTGATAATTTTTTTTGTAGTGCTTTAGAGAGAAGACACTGTACTCAGATTAAAATATATAAAATATCTAAATAAGTATAAAAATACAAAACAAACAAAACAAAATTATTTAAAGTTATGTCTTTAAAAAAAATTCTTCAAATTGTATGGCTCTATACACTTACAATTGGGAATTTTAAATAGAAAATCTGAGACAAAGTTGATACTTAAAATGAAATATAGGTGACAACTTGTGAGGAAATGAAAACTCAACCTTTGCGCAACGTTTGTTTAGTTGGATTGATACTTTAACATAAGCATTGATCTGGCCATGCTAAATAAACACTTATTTTCAATCAGTGAGTCATGATGTGGCTCAAAACCCAATAACAGACAAACATAGACATTTGCTAAGAAATCGTATTGATTCATTTGAAGAATAATAAAAAGGTTAATATAAAAATGTATTTCTGCTGAGTTTTTGATGAACACTGCCAGTGATTTAAAAAAAAAAACAGACGGCGAATGGTATTACTTCGCGCATTTGATTTAAATCACAGCAAAGGACACACATATAACGATAAAGTTCAAAGAGGTTAATTAACCATGCTGTTGAAAAAAGAAGATAAAACATGCATGAAAGCGCAAGGAATTCTCTCGTCTGCGCTTTGAAATGATATTGGTAATGTTACAAAGTACAAACACAAACACACACTGTCACAACAGCAAAAATCAGAAGACTTTATATAACTGTTGACCCCTGCGTAGGAACTGCTCAGACTGAAAAACATTAAAGACTATTAAAAACATTCACATAACAGTGAATGTTCACAGAACCAAGCATACATGCATGTGTATGTTGAAGAGAACAGGAAGGGTCTCCCTGGTGTTATCTGCCTTGCACTCAGCTCATCTTTTTGGGATTATTTTTTATATTTTTCCAGCTTGGGCATGTATCTACTCCAAAGGGACCAATTAGAGCGCTGCCTGTGATACTTCACTGCTCATATTACCAGCTTAAATGAATGTGTACGAGCATTAATGTATGTGCACGCCGTGCAATCAGTATGTGCTACATGTCTCAGTGCCTGTAAATCCGTCGGTCTTTGTGTTTGTGAGAGTGTGTGAGTGTGATTTTTCTCTGTCAGCTGCAATACAGGTTGCACTCAAGCTTTTTGCAGAGGTATAGGCAATGCATATTACTTATTCAACCCATAATATAAATCCTTTAACAGATCTCTGTCTCTTAATATGGTGTATTTCAACTCTCTTTTCTCCCTCACCTATTTTTCTCCATTAGATACAGATGTTTCACTGACATGTTTGGTTTAGACAGCTGATATAACTAGAACATACCTGTTCTTCTGATTGGTCAGAAGGTCTGAACTCATACAGTATATGCATTATGATGCAATCACTCAGGAGGCAAATGAATGGTCTGGTTTGGTCTGTATAAATAGATCTAAGCATGGTCTCATTGCGTGGCTTTGCTTTATAGAGAATGTGTCACTTCTGAAAGCTGTAATGGTATTGGGTTTGACCTGACATTTACATTGCATAATGCATTTATGCATTTGGCAGATGCTTTCATCCAAAGTGTATTCAAGGTATTCATTTTTATCACTTCACGCATATCACTCCCATGACCTTTGGATAGTGTCATTATGTTTGAGCTACATGAAAGCTATACTAAAACTTTATATATATATATTAAAAAAGCAGTTTTCCACACACACTCAATGCATATAAAACATATGGTTCTGTTCTGACATTGTATTTGGGCCGAAATCAATCAATTCAAATGTACCAAATTTGTATGTTTCTTGGCAACCACATAAAGCCTACAGTGAACAGAGTTATTAAAGGTACAATATGTAGGATTTTTGCAGTAAAATATCTAGGGCTGTCGACCAAAGTCTTGTCCTGCACAACGATTAGTCGACAAAAAAAAAAAAAAAAAAGACGTGATGTTTTGATTGAACATTTTTTAACTATTGTCATAGAGCATTTATAAAACAACAACGAAAAAACATCAAAAAGACATAAAACTATAATAATAATACAATTCTTTGAAAATTAAGTGATTTTTTTTTTTAACTGCAAAAAGTGAGGAGCACTGTCCTAGGTCTATAGTGACAGTCACAATCGCGCACCTGACCACACCACACGCTACAAAAAATATAACTGCTATCTGCCACAATGAAAAATCCTAACAAAAGCTCTCGTTTATTCAGGCTGTATATTCTTCTTTACTTTCAAAGCTATGGGTTAACTTTTGTCCAGCCGATCTAGGAGTTTAAAAAAAAAAACACAAAAAAACCCAAAGAGCCTAAAAAACAATCCTAATAATAATAGGCTGTATTGTAGGACCGCATATAGGTTTATTTTCGTTTTGTTACATTATTTAGGCTATTTTCAAATGCGTCAAGTGTACAAATAAAAACAAAAACATATCAAGAAAACACAATCTATTGAGTCAGCATGATAAATAGTGGTGTCAACAATAATCGATTCGGCGATGCATCGCAATGCGGGAAATGTACGATTCAGCATTGATGCGGCAAAGTGCCATAATCGATTATGTCACTGTTTATTTTCTGGCCTTGGACAATAAAGTTTTGAAGTTTCAATTACTTCCGGGGGGATAATAACAGGCGCGCCGCGTTCTCCTTTTTCCAAAGCGCAACCATCAGCTGCGCTCTCAGTTACAGCAAACCGTTCTTGTCACGTGACCTACCTGCTTGTGGCATTCTGAAAAGTTGAAATGTTTTTATCTCGATGCGGCGCGGACGCGGTTGAAAAAAACGAGCGCGTCGCACCGCGACCGCCTCGCTTCCATTATGAGCGCGCATACCGCGCGCCTACATTTGAAATAACGAACTTGAGCGCGCAAAAGACGCGAAATGAGAACAGGCCCATAGACGGGTAATCAAAAACGCACCCAAAGCTTGGATTTAAGTTTTATTTTATTTAATGGCATTTATGTTCAAGATAAAGGAGAGTTATAATACACACTAGCAGCCAATAAATCTGTTGTTCGATATTGCCTCGTGACTGATGAAAAATTTGCCTTGTTGTGTGCAGTAGAATTGTGATGCATCCTAGAATCGAATTGAATCATTACCTGGTGAATCGTAATCGAATCGAATTGTGAGGGCAGTGCCAATGCACACCCCTAATGATAAAGCCGTTAAAGGGACTGCTCACGTCTTTTGCGCGCTCAAGTTCGATTTGAAATTTGAAATTTCAAGTTCGATTTGACGCGCTCTTTTTTTTCCAAGTGCGTCCACGCCGCATCGAGATAAAAACATAGTGTATAAAAACATAAAAACCGAAACAAATAGCGTTCTAACTGAATGAGTACAGCTAAACTACCTATATCCCTTACTGAGCACGAAGCAGCAGCGCAGCCAGCCACAGGTGCGAACCGAGTGTTCATGTGTGTGCGCTAAACTGTGGCGCTGTTACAAAATTGCCTAAATTAAAGCATTTAAAGTTGGGGATAAACCATAGGCTAATTATATTTAGAATACAGTAATATATAACTGCTTATAAAGGAATAAATATCAAGGAGTAAATCACTGAAAATTTCTTTCTATTGGTAAAAAAGAAAAAAGAAAAAAATGCAACTGGTCGACCAATAAGAATGTCAGTCGACCAAGACGGCATCGACCGATTAGTCGACTAAACGACTAAAGTTGACAGCCCTAAAAATATCCAAAACCCACTAGGCCAATGTTATATACCGTAAAACTTCAAATAATAGCCGAGTCCCAAATAGACGCCTGTCTCTTTTACACGCCTGGTGTGGCTGCAGGTTTGGGTAAATAAAGGCCGGTCTCAAATAGAGGCCGGGTCTGTTTTTTAGTTTCGGGTTGTATTTAATCCTCTAAAACCGTCAGATCGTCCGCTTTTTCGCGGCCGCCAAAGCAATTTTTTGTCCCTCCAAAGCTTTTTTTGATCGATGAGTGATGTAGAATAGAATGACTGCTGCGCTTGACAGGGCGCGTTACGAGCAGAGAGAGAGAGAGAGAGAGAGAGAGAGAGAGAGCGCCCCGGCCGCGCGCGCGCACTCTCACATCTTCAAACAACACGAGCGCTGTCTTGCTCTCTCTCCCTCGCGCATATTAATCAAAATCAATTGACGACGCGACAGTAAAAGGTTGGAAGACCGCAGTTTAACGTGGAGCATTTGGAGATTTTTATAGATTAGAGACATACACTCAATGACCAACATCTCAACACTAAATTATAAAGGCCTGACTCATATAGACGCCTGTCTCAAATACAAGCCGGTGCAATTCGACGGTTTGGGAAAATAAAAGCCCGGGCTACTATTTGAAGTTTTACGGTATTTTGTTCAGTTGATTACTTACAACATCCCCAATGTTTCCAACTATTTGTAAATCGTGAGAAAATTGCGATTTTAACCAAGGAAACGGGACGTGTCAGCAGGGGTGAGGAGTCGCCAGTAAATGGCGTCATATCCACGTTACCCTCGGTTTCCGATCGTAGTGCCATAGTAACCATGGCGACAGACGTGGACAACTGGGTTATGCTTAGCAGGACGCTCACGCTGTTGTTGTTTTGTTCAAACATTTTGGACCATGGCAAGCAGACTTTGAGACAAAAAGAGGACTAGAACGAAGATCAAAATCTTTCGAGATGCCGAGAGCTCCACGTCCGCGACTAACTTCGACTTGACAGAGACGCGAGTGTTCCATGTACTTTATTAGACAGGTGAGCAAATGTACATAAAACTAATCAATGTTATTTAGTTCAAAATGATGAAATGTTAGAATATGATCTGTATGTTATTCGAATGTTGATCTAGCTTACTGCTAGTCTCATACAGCCAACAAACAACCTAACTAACAACATTCAACACACTCAAATGCGGTTTAGTGTGATAGTGTAAAGTTACACTATCACTAACAGTTCTGTTAGAGCAAGTGAAACAGCACTGCGTTACCTCGAGTTTAATTCGTCTAATAAACTGACCTTTGAGTAACTTATTAACGTTAATTCAGCACTTGCGTGTAGTTTGGTAGAATTAAATGTCCTTATTCCTTTATATCCACGGGACTCGCATTGCATGTGGCGCTGGTAACGTTATACGTCTCTCGTTAGCAATCACGCCCTGCTTCATACCACAGTCATGTTAAAAACATCACTATATTCACTCATCCATAAAAGATCCATCAGCTTTGATGACAAGATCCATAATTCCGCTTTATGCTTTGCGTCATCGAAATACGCCTTTGTTATTGTAAGAGATTAGCGACCCCTGGTGGCCAAAAATTACATACTGTATGTTTAACTATATTATAAGGCAGAACATTTTTCTAATATTAATAATAAACGTAACAATTTCTTTTGAAGAACACTGATACGGCCAGCAGCCATATCAACCTGTAGACCAAATGGTAGCCCACTGAAGCTAAGCAGGGTTGAGGCTGGTTAGTACCTGGATGGGGGATCTTCTGGGAAAACCAGGTTGCTGCTGGAAGAGGTGTTAGTGAGGCCAGCAGGGGGCGCTCACCCTGTGGTCTGTGTGGGTCCTAACGCCCCAGTATAGTGACGGGGACACTATACTGTAACAAGCACCGTCCTTCAGATGAGACGTTAAACCAAGGTCCCGACCCTCTGTGGTCACAAAAAAAATCGAAAGAGTAGGGGTGTAACCCCGGCATCCTGGCCAAATTTGCCCAGTGGCCTCTGTCCATTATGGCCTCCTAATCATCCCCATATTGATTATTGACTGATTGGCTTCATCACTGTCTCCACTCCACCGGTAAGCTGGTGTGTGGTGGGCGTTCTGGCGCACTATGGCTGCCGTCGCATCATCCAGGTGGATGCTGCACATTGGTGGTGGTTGAGGAGATTCCCCCCTTCCATGTAAAGCGCTCTGAGTGCTGAGAAAATATGGAATGCCAAAGCTGACTTAATTAAAAATAAATAAATACATAAATAAATATACAAAGATATGTAAAAAAGCAAAAATACACAAATAAATACATAAATAAATATACAAAGAAATGTAAAAAGCAAAAATACACAAATAAATACATAAATAAATATACAAAGAAATGTAAAAAAGTACAAATAAATGAGTATTTATACTTTCATTTCCTTATTTCTGTATAATTGTATTTTTTTACACATTTATTTATTTATACATTTATTCATTTATTTATTTCCACTTTTGTTTATTTCCACATTCATTTATGTATATATGTTTTTGTCTACATTTATTTATTTCCACATTTATTTGTTTCTACATTTATCTATTTCTTTTTCTATTTCTTTGTCCGTATGCTAATGAGGGGGGCGTGTTTTACCTCAGACATCAGCAATCGAGCTCAGAGTGGCAGTGCTGAAGCTTTGAGGCCACAGTGACACCTTGTGGTGTGTGACCAAACGAAACGCAAGAGGTGTGCGGACAATATCACATTTTAAGTCATGTACATCACCCTAACTGTATGTAGGGTAGGCTATATAGGGTTAACAACATAGCACACATGAACAGAAACTGCACTTCAACGGGTCTGATAGCAGACACTTGGACATGGAAGCGCACCACGTGTTACTGTTAATTTTATTACAATTTTCCCCCCGAACTGAATGAATCAGTATTTGAATGAATCGGTCTGAATTAATGATATGACTCACTAGTTTAAGACGGTGACTTACCGTCACCTACTGGCTGTTTTAGTTTCATATTTAAACATACAATTTAATTGATTCCACCATTTCATATTTCTATATTCATTTATTTTTAACATTAATCTCATAACGACTTTTATGCAATTGTAACTGCAGTGTAAAAGCATTCTCCTCTGTATTAAGATTTTGACTTTTAATGACTTAATGACTTTTGTCAATTTTATTTTACTGATAACAGCCATAGTGCCTTACTATAATTATAACTGAGTAGTTTATCGATTAATATTAAGAATTTGACATATATGATGATGTATAGCCTACCTATTTAATAAGGTTTGGGTAGATATAAAATTAATTTATAGGGGGAAATATCACCACGACCATGGGCACGACAGAAGCTGTTTGAAAGGTCATGATGATGCTTCTGTCCACCACTGCATGGGGTGAGATGCGTGGCTCACTAGCTGCGTTTAAATGAGCCCCTTTTGTTTGATTTAAGAATAATTCCAAATTGATGACTTGTGATTAATCAGTAGGCTATCTAAGAGCAGCATCAATGAAATATGGGTTGTGTTTTAAGCATTTGAATTGTCACCTGTTATGCATACGAAATTATGAAACGCGAATGTAAACCGCGTATTGAGTCGCGTTTCAAACTCATTGATCAATATGCTTGCGTAGGAGTCAGTGAAATGTGCGCTGGTTTCTCTCCGCGTTCTGCGCTGGTGTGCGAGTCTCATCGACAATAAACGCAAGCTCGTATCAGCCCTATCCACCGCGTTTACATTGTTATTAATAGTGGATACTTTCATGCGCTTCCATGTCCAAGTGTCTGCTATCAGACCCGTTGAAGTGCAGTTTCTGTTCATGTGTGCTATGTGTGTTAACCCTATATAGCCTACCCTACATACAGTTAGGGTGATGTACATGACTTAAAATGTGATATTGTCCGCACACCTCTTGCGTTTCGTTTATGGTCACACCACAAGGTGTCACTGTGGCCTCAAAGCTTCAGGACTGCCACTCTGAGCTCGATTGCTGATGTCTGAGGTAAAACACGCCCCCCTCATTAGCATACGGACAAAGAAATGTAGAAATAAATAAATGTAGAAATAAATAAATGTGGAAATAAATAAATGTAGAAATAAATAAATGTGAAAATAAATAAATGTAGACATAAAAACATACATAAATGAATGTGGAAATAAATAAAAGTGGAAATAAATAAATTAATAAATGTATAAATAAAAAAATAAATAAATGTGTAAAAAATACAATTATACATAAATAAGGAAATAAAAGTATAAATACTCATTTATTTGTACTTTTTTACATTTCTTTGTATATTTATTTATGTATTTTTGCTTTTTTACATTTCTTCGTATATTTATTTATGTATTTATTTATTTTTAATTAAATCAGCTTTGGCATTACATAAAAAGGGCTATATAAATGTAATGAATTATTATTATTATTATATATTTCATCATATTGCTGACATTTTGTAAACGCAATATGCCACTATTTGCTTACACCCAATTGTGTCCACACAGACCACTCAATTATTAAAACACATGCAATATACTTGCTGTATATTACTTGCTGTAATATACAGTACTAAAGAGACATGCAGTAATTATTTGTAATTGTGTTTAGTAGTGGTTTGTCCAATGAACTAACCAGTTCCCTTCGGTCTGTGTAATCTGCGTTTGTATGTGACCGCACATTGTGTTCTCAAGTTCGCGTGTATTTAAAAAATGTACGAGAGCCAGTTTTAGCAAACTCACTCTGCTAAAATTACAGACTGAGGAAACGAAACACAATCTCAAACTGCAGACCAACCAACTGAAAGAAAAAGGGGAACAAAGAGCCAGAGTGAGTGAAAGAGAAAACGGTGGGAGTTACAGAGAGGGAATAAATGGAATTGACGTCAAGCACTGAAAATGTTGATTTATTATCCTGTGTTCAATACATAATTCTTATTAACAACTGTGTGTGTGTGTGTGTGTGTGTGTGTGTGTGTGTGTGTGTGTGTGTGTGCGTGCGTGTGTGTGTATGTGTATGTATGTGTATATATATATATATATATATATATATATATATATATATATATATATATATATATATATATATATATATATATATATATATATATATATATCCCAGCTTGTTAAGGCTGGTCTGTTGGCTGGTTTCAGAGGGGTTTTGAGCACTTTTCAGCAGTCAGACTGGGAGACCATCTTTCACCAGCAAAGCAGTAAATTTACTGTGTATTTCAGCAGTAAATATACAAAAACTAAAATATTTATCCTACGATAGATAGATCTATCATTACTTAATTATACATTGTATATCAGCATCATATAATAATACAGCCTATACATAAGACTAATATCTTGCAGAAAGTACAACTTATGACTCATTCTCCACTTATTCCTGCAGAACGTTTCTGATTGGAGGAAAACAGCTGTGTAGGTCAGACGGACGCTATTTAATTCCGCTTAGATCATCTCACCGCTGATGACAGGTGGCAGACAAACCAATTCTGCTGTAATTCTAATGCGCGTGTATGAGTGTACATATATGAGTAGGAAACCCACATGTCCTCATCCCTTCCAAATGTTGACTGTGTGTATTTTATTTAGAATGAATCAATATTGATTTAAAAGGCCCCTATTATGCAAAATTCACTTTTGTGTCGGCAATTTGTGTACACAACCATCCTATAATGATAAAAATCCACGCAGTGCTTTTTAAAAAAATCTGCATAAATCACAAGCAGTGTCTCAGAACAAGCCATTTTCAGATTCTGGGCGATGTGACGTCCTTTTGCACAAGTCCCTCCCACGACTGTTGACGGACACTGCCATATTAGTATAAACCCGCCCTGAGCGAGCTGCACACAGTCCGCCATTGTTTCGACGTCGGAGCAGCTGTAGACAAGAATGTCTCCTAAGCGATTGAGGTGTTTTGTTGTTGGATGTAAGAATGAACATAGCAGTCGACATTTACTCCCGACATCAGAGCTGCTGAAGACGCAGTGGATTACTTTTGTTTTTGAAGGGAATACGCCCCCCAATCTACCTAAATGCGTTTTTGTTTGCATGAATCATTTTACAACAGACTGCTTTGTGAACGAGGGCCAGTACAAAGCAGCCTTTGTTAAAAAGTTGTTACTCGAGGATGGATCTGTACCAACTGTTGTGTTCATGATCCAGCTTACAGATCCGGAGCAATACTGGTCACGGCAGTAATGAAAGGGAGAGCGCGCACTTTATTACAGTTCATAGGAGTTGTTTTACGAATATAAAGTTTACCAGTTTATTAAGCACCCACTGAAAAGGTCTGTATAGATTTGTTTATTGTTAGTTGTAACAAGTGTTTTTGTGTAATTCTGGACTAAAACAAATGCTTCATCTTTTGTGTGAAGCACTAGCCTGGTTAAAACCAGACCATTCTCAGTTGTAACCAGAGATGTATCAAGGATTAGAGACCCAGACTTGAGTAAAAGTACAAGTGCTCTATCAAAAAAGTGACTTGAGTTGAAGTGCTCTTTAAGCACCACACTTAAGTGGAAGTACAAAAGTATTCAAAAATGTTTTACTTAAGTATTGAAAGTAGTTTATTTTAAAATTTACTACTCAAGTACTGAAAGTAAAAGTATTGTGTTGTGTAGTTAATAAAGAAAGCATATGTCCCTTCCCCCTTTAAAGCATCTCTCCCTTCTCTTCCCTGCTTGTGCCTTTTTTTCATTTATCTGCATGTTACAGCGATCTCTGAAAGCTTTGTTTATGTCAGGGAGTTCCTGCTTGGAATATCACATGATATGGCTCTTCTTCATGTGTTCCATATATGGACTAAACGTGCATTTGGCGCCCTCAGGCTGCCAGTATGGATTGAAAACACAATATATCAGATTATCCAACACTCATAATGATTACATCGGCCCATTTTGGGTATAAATTCAATAAATATTATTCCTCTCTATAGAAATCTGACATAAACCTATGAAAATCTATCAATATTTGTCCAAATCTGCACAAGCTAAAAGACCTGAGGGTCTTTTAACGCAAAATGTTGTTTTGTCATGACGATCTCACAGGAGTTTTTTTTTTTTTAATGGGAGCGGCTGACGCTCATAATTCATATTAAAGGTATTGACTCATTTTTTGATTACATAACTCCTGACACAAATTAAGACATAATTGTCACTATAAGTTTCTAAGAATAAAATAGTGGTCAAATACTGAAACTTGAGTCTTATATCTTTTTAATGATGTATAGTTTGTCAAGGTAATAACATTAAATCTAATTGTAACTTTGAACCATTTAAACAAAACGATTCAGTGCGCCGGCGTCCTCGCACATTCTATATGAATTGAATTGTCTTTCACTCCGACAAATGAAAACATGGACTCTAAGTAGGGCCAGGGGTCTCCTTCCTCACCGCCATGATCACTCAAAGTTGAAGGTGGTGTTTCTGGTTCTTCCATCTCGAAACAAACTAACAAATCTCAAGTGTTCTCAATTGAGGCAGGCAGCAGAGCGAAAGGCAGAACAGGAGCACGTGCTGTCTTCTTGATCGCTTGATTCCCTCAATGATGAGCAAGCTTTAACAAACCTGGTGACAGAGCCATCTACCGCTCTGGCAGTGATTATGTGGGTTTGGAATGATTCGTAAAATTTTTATAATTGTAACAAGTAATGATGTAGCACATAAAAAATGTATCGGAGTAAAAGTATTTAACTCATCGAAAATATGTACTGACGTAAAAGTGGAAGTAGGAGAAAAAATAATACTCTACTAAAGTACAGATACAGCCTTTTAGTACTTAAGTACAGTAGTTAAGTATTTCTACTTCGTTACTATACATCTCTGGTTGTAACTGAGTTAGGGTCTGGCAAAGCTTCATAGACAAATCATTTCCAAAGGGGCGTCACCAACGGACGTAGCTCAAAGCCTCTGGGCGTAATTGGATAGACCTAAAACCAATCAGAGCGATGAAGAAGATGACGTATGCAGAGCGACGTTCGTCTGTTATAGAACAACTTGCAGACACTGATTAGCTACTTGCTCTACGTTTATTTAAAATGAACTGCAAGACAACTGGAAGTGAATGTGCTTTCCATTAAATAAAATCACACACAGTAAACAAAACCTTAACAAAAAAGAACTTTGCAATTTAGACGCGCAAACTGGGTGCCAGTGCTGTGAGACGTACGGCTCGGGCAGATTCGGCTTGAAGTCGTTCATCCTCGGATGCGGCGCCGCGCTCGCTGTAACAAAAACCCGTGCACACAGGCAAGCGAAATGGGGTCTTGCCGGTCTTGCGCACCGAACGCGTCATTTTTGCCCCACGCACCTTCGCGCTCGAGCGGACGCATCGAGTATAAACAAGGCTTTACTCCGTGTCAGCGCGCGCTCTGATCGGTAAAGTGGCACAGACCTCTCCCGAATCATCTCCAGCACTCAGCCTCCGATCGCACCATTAACTCCGCCTCCGTTTCCCTTGTAAGCTGATATTAGTATTTAAACATTCTCTATGATAAATGTTTGTGAAAAAAATATTTTAATAACATGGTTTTGGCGGTTATAGAGTTCTAATGACGGTGTTCAACTATAACCGTCACACATAGTTCCACGGCGGCATCCATCTTTGTAAATGTAAAAAATCTGCTTCAACGTCGCTGTGCTGTCGTCATCGTGTAAAGCCCGCCCCAACGTTTCTGATTGGTGCCGCGATTTCGACGGATTGGAAATGGACTTCAATGAGCTCTTTGCCAGACTAACTTTCAGAGCAAATCTAAATTTGCCGGAAGTTGTCTGGGTTTTCCCAGGCTAGTGAAGTACAATAAACTTCATAAAACTCATCAGTACATTTTTGGCCATCATTCGGACGAGGTCCGCTACAACAGGCTTGTTCTAATAGTGGACAAAAGCAAAATGACAAATAAGTTATAACCGTTATTAAACTAAACTATACCTGTTCTATCTCCATGCAACATATCCGTGTCCGACTCCGGTTCAAACTAGACACCGCTACTAAGAGTTTCTGTTCTGATATTTTCATTCCGTGAGATGAGATTTTCCTAACAGAGCGTAACCTCTTGAAGCTCCGCCCTCTTCTTGAAAGGTGGCAGGAGGCACCAGCTTATTTGCATGTACAGTTTTTTTCAGTCGCTTTGCTGCATTTCTTAGTCTGGATGCCAGCCGAACTTAGCCCCGCCCACAACATTTGAGGTCGGGAAGTTCGGTCTGGACTTGATCCGTTGTGAAGCAAGTATGCCCGACTCAAAGCTGTTCGGACCAATCAAATTGTCAGGCCGGGCTTTATACGATGATGGACAGAAGATCAACAGTAACGTAATCATCCACCTCACCAAAGAGCGCTTGGGTTGAATTCGTTTACAACAAAGGTGGCTGCCGCTGGAGAATTTAGATGTGTAGATTCGGCCATCGCGTCTGTTATAGAAGATGTAGACAGCGCATTAATTTTAAAAGAGGAACAGAGAACCGCGATCAAGGAATTTGTCGATCCAATTGAGAGCATTTTCTTTCCTGGTTCGGTTGAAACACGCCCCATATCACACAGCCCATGCAATTGTTAATGTACAATTGTCTGCGGTTTCCTACATTATCAGTTGCTAATGCCATGTTGCTCAAAATGTATTAAATAGTTCTCTGCAATAGTCTTACCCTTCAAAACATCTAGTATTAGTTCATTGTATAAGTAATTACTAAATGCAAAATGGTTGATCTAGTCATAAACTGTCAAGCATATTTTCTACACATTTCTATTAGACTTTTTGTAAATGTGCCATGAATTGATGAATTGTGCAGGTGAATCTTGACTTTCACTAATGAAGAGAAATGTAGATCAATTGAGAAACCATTTCTCTGAAATAGCTCAGTTGCATCTCATGAACCATGAATGTTGTATTTCACCTTTGTGCCCCTATTTCTTTTTCTTTTCTATATCACAATAATAATGTTGTTGTTTTTTGTCAGACCACTAGTAAAAGTGTAACTGTGAATCCTATCCAGTCTCTTTCAATCAATAACTCACGTACAGTAGTGTGTAAATTTGTACTTTTGAAATGGATATATGGCATACAGAAAAAGTGCAGCTTTGTACATTTCAATACAGTAACTGTCATCCAAACTGTTGCCATAGTTTACATCAGGTAATACTAACAGAGTGCAGTGTTTTATTGACAGCATGACTTGGCATTTTGACTATCTTGTTTGTGAACAATGACACAAGGACTTTTCATTCTGATGGCAGTGGCACTGATATGTTCATTGACATAAATACTTACTTTTAAAAGATGAACTAAAGATTTTGAGTAAGTTACAAGCTTTTGCAGGTAATTCAATGTGTTGTGCTGTTTGTACGAATTGTTTTGAGAATGCACATACTTTGCAAATATTAAGGATGATTTGAGAAATGCACCAAAGCGACTGAGAAATACTGTAAAGGGACACACAAAAATGGCGCGTTTTTGCTCACCCCCCAAAAGTGGCAATTTTAACATGCTGTAAAAAAATATCTGTGGGGTATTTTGAGCTAAAACTTCACATACACAATCCGGGGACATAAGAGACTTATTTTACATCTTGTAAAAAGGGGCACAATAGGTCCCCTTTAAATAATCAGTGTCACTGTTTTTTTTTCAAATGGTGTGTGATTTGCTTTTAAAAAGATAGATAAACAGGCAGACAGACAGACAAAGAGAAAGAGACAGATAGACAGAAATGATAGAGAGATAGATAGATAGAGAGATAGAGAGATAGATAGATAGATAGATAGATAGATAGATAGATAGAGAGATAGAGAGATAGAGAGATAGATAGATAGATAGATAGATAGTCTTTCTCTGTGTGTTTGTAAGAGTGTAAATATAAGCATTTCTTTATTTAGTACAGATGTCTTGGCTTGGTTCTGCTACATGAGGGTTCCTCTGGCATGTGACACGGGCCGCCCCTGCAATGGCATAACCCACACACTGCTATAAATACATCCAGCATGGGTGCACTGCTATAAAGCTGCTCAGCCCACTGAGCACCTCTGAGCCTTTGTATGTCTCCTGACGCTCCAATGGACCAGAACTTCAGACCTCAAAGCAAAAAAAGGCTTTTCTTTGTCTTGCTGCCCAAATGCAAAGGCTACAGTATTTGGTTTCTGTTCTACGCAAAGGAGCACAGAATAAACCCAACTTGACTCTGATTTGAGAGATGCACTATGCAAACTGTCACTGCACTCTGTTGTTTTGATTGCGCCGTGTGCGCTTGCCGTTTGATGTCGCTGTTCTTTTGTACCTGCTGATGTTCCAGAGTTTAAAAGAGCTGTTCTTGAGATCTGAACTATTTCTGCATGAACATATCCAGAAGCCTGAACTGTAAAATCTAAAAGGTTTTCACTAATCTGTTTCCAAGTACCCCTTCTTCCTATAGACCAAAGCATTTGAGCAGGATTGTGAGAGAGCTTGTTTTGAAGAATAGAATTTAAAGCTGGAGAAAAAAAGAGAAAATTATTAAATTATGTATTGTGTGTATTGTTCTATTTCTGTTTTTATTTGGACAAAATAACTAAATTAATAAATATTCATTAATTTATGCAAACCACACATTCAAATATTAAGTGACTTTACCCATCAACATTGTGGTTTCCTATTACAGTTTTTCTCAGTCGCTTTGGTACATTTCTCAGATCAGAATTGAAATTCTCAAAACAACCTCTTCAATCTTCACATCATTGTGTCACTTGTGCACATCAAAAAAGCAGTTTCTCATTTCTTTGAACAAGTTGCAAATGCTTTGGTACATCCATGCAAATGATTATGTGCAATTCTCTGCTGTTTCCTACATTATCAATTGCTTTGTCATGTTGATCAAAATGTATTATAATGGGTCTCTGTTGAATAGTCTTACCCCCCACAACATTTAGGCATTAGTTCATAGCATAAGTCTTTACATGCAAAATGGTTGAGCAAGTTGTCATAATATGTCAGATTTTAACTGTAGTTTTTAATTTATTGATTACGCAAAAAATATATAAAATGTATCATCTAACCATCTATAAACAGTGAGTGATAATAAAAAATAATAAAAATTACAAAAAAGACAAATAAACTTAAAAATACACAAATCCTTGACAGCACTTCAGAGAATGCACCACATACCAGTACATTATCTGCATTGTTCAAACATTAACATATATTAAGTCTATTTATTTCAAGCAAATTTTCAATTAATGCCCATTTCTGTCGAAAAATGTCCAATTTTAGCCCCTTTTGATTTGACTGCAAATCTGCAGTCATCTTCTCAAATATGTATATCTGTTTCAGTTTATGTGTCCATTCTGTCACAGTGGGTTTGTGCACCTTCATCCAATTCACAGTGATTATCTTCCTAGCTGCCATTAACAATATATGCAATTTAAATAAGTGGGATTTACTGAACAGATCTGAGGGGAAACCATCAAGCAAAAAAAAAAAAATCTGGGCGCATTGGAATATCTCTTTCTCTTCTCTTCTTTAGTGCGGCCTAACGACGTACGCGATCTCTTTCTAAAACTTTATTAATTTCCCTCTGAACCCCCTGCCAATACACTTGTATTTTGGGGCATTCCCAGAATATATGCACATAGTCCCCCACCATCCCACAATCTCTCCAGCATTGTGATAATGGCGAAGTACTGTCAAATTTGGCAACCACCAGTGGAACTCTAAAGAATCTCATTTTCATTTTCCAATCAAATTCCTTGCACATTTGACTGCTGATACCCTTATGACAGCCAGCACATATATTTATCCACATCTCATCCTCTATTACAGTATTTAACTCTAGTTCCCAGTTTTTTTTTATATGAAACATGTCATCAGATTTATCCTGCATTAACTTCCCATAAATATGTGCTATATGATTTTTAGTAGGTAGATTATGTTCAATAATATTGATAAAATCTTTTTCTTTTAATTATGTCCCAATGTTTATGAATTGTGAAATATGTCGTAATTGTAAATATCTAAAGAGATCATTAGACCTCAGTGTAAACTTATCACATAATTGAGAAAAAGATCTTATGGTTTCTCCATCAAAAATTGGATTAATTATCTTTAAACCACTCTCTTCCCATCTATTAAAGGCACTATCCCATATGGAAGAGAGGAAATCTGGGTTACCTAGGTATTGCACGTGATAAGGTTATTACTCCCCTAAACTTTTTTTGTATTGTGGACCAAATTTTGACAGTATGCTGTATCCATATGTTTGTTTTCTTCACTCTTTTCTGTGCTTGCAAGACCATGAACGGCAGAACTGTATAGGAGACTCCAGGAAGTGAATTCTGTTCAATATTAACCCATTCTGCCTCCTTATCGATGCCAAGCCAAGCCGCCATAGCCCTAAGCTGAGCAGCCCAATAATAGTATCTAAGATTAGGAAGGTTCAAAGCCCCTCTATCTTTATTTGACATAAGTATTTTAAGTCTTATTCTTATTCTCACCTCAAAAAGCTGTGTGTAATTTGCCAAGTATAAATGTGATGCCATGGGTGTAAGGGTAACACCTAAGTATTTGAAACCCCTACTAGACCATCGGAAAGATACTTCATTATCTAACTGATTGGGCCAACGTCCTGAAATCATCATTGCTGAACAGCACATTTCAGGGCCCAGTTTATGGCCAGGCCCCTCTGTCCGCAACAGTGGACAAAGGTTTGCTACATTTTGATTGCATCTTGGTGGACTAACACAAACAAACGCTCCAAAGCAAATGAGTTCCACAGGGGAAAGAAGGGTGGGCCACACCCAGTAACGTGCGGTGAAGTCTTGTCATGGGTAGGCTGTGACATATCAATGTGGCATATTCATAGGGGCGTAATTTGCCGCTGCGATCGGTGGCGCGGTTACAGTGTATCTCGTGGCTCACGCAGTCTTCACATGCACGCGCGCTTCACTCTGTTTCGGAGACTCTTTGTTCGTTCCGGTGAAATCACAAAACAAAAATGCACACAAATGTGTCCCTGCTTAATATAATACAACCACTGATGAACATATTCGGTTTTGATGAAAAAAAAAAACCTATACGATTGCGGATTAGAACCCTGAACATCTGACATGCTCGGCAAAAATTCTACCACTGGACCATTAAAGGACTTACATTAAGACGTCGGATCTATATATTTATTCATGTGATTCTTTCATTCATTTATACACACATACGCGCGAGCGCACACACACACACACACACACACACACACACACACACACACACACACACACACACACACACACACACACACACACACACACACACACACACACACACACACACACACACACACACACTTTTTAAAACAAAGTTAAGCCACTGTATATTCATTCAGGTAATTTAGCAACCCAAGTTAATATCAGGCATCATCACATCGCTGCCTGCATACAGAGCAAAGTCAGAATCGCGGACTGAGTGAGAGCGAGTGGATCACGTGATATGAAGCAGTCTCGGTCTCTGCCTCAATGTTGATAATTCAAGACAGCATGAGAACTGACTGCGCATGCGCACATCTCCGTAAACTACGTTCTATGGACCAAAGAGGCACTGCGAACCTCTGCCTCAATGGCCATGGCCTTGAATTTCCTGCATGAAACAATGTTTTTTAGGAGCAAACTATGGCAAAAGGAGTATTATATTATATGTTACAAAAATTAATATTTGGAATAAAATAAATGCTATTAATAATGTGGTGAATTAATAAAGCTCTTGGAATTAATAAATGTAATGTTAACATTTCCTTTGGTGAGGCACTGCCTACCCTGCCTACCCTGACCGCACGTCCCTGGCCACACCGTGTGTGTCCCTTCTGATGCCAGCAGCCAATCACAGCACTGGAATGGAGAAGCACCAAATTCTAATCTCCTCCTCATCGAAAGAGACAAAGGTACCCTTTCAACAGACACTCCTTATTCTGGGTCTTCGGTTCATCCAGTGAGACATTAACAGATACATTCTCGTTCCGAGTCCCAGCCTGCAAGGGTGAGACAGTAACAGCCATAACCATTCTCAAAACCATGTTCTGAGCCTGTGGCCCGTTACAGGGAAGGCAGCAACAGATATGACCACGTTCCGAGTCTGTGAGGAAAGAGACATTAACAAACACTACGTTCAGAGTCTTCATCCAGCGAGACAGTAACAACTATAGCTCGTCCCATGTCTCCACGCCACAAAGACAAAAAAAAGCGGATTGACCAAGCGATTGTCTGGCCCAGAGAGGCAGAAGACAAACAGACATTTGCAACTAAGTTAAGCTCAGGAGAGCAAACCTTCACTTCAATGTACCTTTGTCTGCATGTTCCAGATTGTTAAGGACCTTCTGGACCTACTTCATGGCCTCATCTGCATGTTCCAGACATTGGGAACCTTTGGTGCTCCAGGATATCAGCATCCCACAGAGCTTCGTGTTAAAGACCGTTGAAACAGATTCCGGCTCCTTTCCCCACTGCGTTGTCACCCAACACAACCAGTGGAAGACGTCACTGCCATCGGACTGCTCAGTCAACACGTGGAACGTAAATATCACTTTACCAAACCTCTTTCCAGAGACCTTGACATTGTTGTATATTATCAGTATTATATGATTTT
This sequence comes from Tiaroga cobitis, assembly GCA_030578255.1. Taxonomy (NCBI): domain Eukaryota; kingdom Metazoa; phylum Chordata; class Actinopteri; order Cypriniformes; family Leuciscidae; genus Tiaroga; species Tiaroga cobitis. The sequence goes on along the minus strand of CM060593.1, from coordinate 21,618,961 downwards.
ATAATATACATTAGAGGAAATATAGCTGATGCTAGTAAATAAATACTCTTTCAATAATTTGTTTGATGCATAATAAGGTTCTTCACCTTATTAGTTTCAAAGAAACAAAAGTTTATCTTTCCATAAGATAATGTAACTCTTCCATAGCCACACTCAACCTAATCAATTGTATTTAATGCGTCTTATGCACTTTATTGCTTTATCACTCATGGTATTCATTTAGTAGCTGTTAGTTATTCTTGTTTATCTTTTTCTTAATAAAATGTATTACACTTGTGTATTCCTTGTGTTGATAATACAGAAAGAGGCTCTACAAGTTAACGATATCTCACCAATCTTTCAGATAAATCAGCTGACCAACTCCCTCCAGTTTACCCTAATTCTAAATGATTGAACAGCCTCCTGTTGGGAGTGTTATCAAACTGCCAAGGTAAAAGTCCTTGACTGGTGCCCCGAACTAAGAGAGCAGGGGAAGTGGTCATATGATGTACTACTCATGACCACACCTTAAGTGACGTGTGATACAAAAATCAGTAGTGACGTGACAACCAATCACAACAATACCAATGTCTAAAATAATTTCCATTTTAGTATTATATACTTATAATACTAAGAATTTAGTAAATTAGACTATAAAGATTATGAAGAATCTTAATCACATCATAACACATCTGAATTGAGAATTTGACCACTTAAAGGAGATGCAGGAGGACGTGTGTTAATTATCTTTAAACCGCTCAGCATCCGCATACAGTAAAGGTGACGTGCTGATTACCCAGAATGTGCTGTGGTCACATATCAAGGCCACACACCCTGTGGAAGTAGGCAGGATAGCCCTGCACGTACTTGCTACTTCCTTTGGGAGAATAAATAGTGGATGCTAGGTAAGTACCTCCGCGGAAACAACTCTTCTCACCTTGTTTCCCAAGGGGTCGACGCAAAAGAACAAACAGCGCAAAGTCTATCCGACCTGAATTCAGTTTTCGCAGTTTCCATTACAGCAACATCTGAAGGAGAACCCAGGATAGCACTGACTAATGATTCATGGATACCCTCAGCAATATTCCTGATCTGGATATAGCATTCAAACAGATTCACATATGCTATGTCTATGCATGTACAATTAGATTAACCATCAGATTTGAAGAGCAAGCGAACAGCTGCATTTCGAGCAAAATAATCATTTAAATGAACAGGTCCTTCACAATAAGGGCCTTTGTTTAGAGAGTCAACAGCAGCAATTTTCCTTCCACTCAATGGAACAACAAAGACACTCACATACTTCACAAAATGAATCAGAGCAAAAATCTCATAGAACTCACATAGGTCCTAAAGTTCACAACACCACTCTAAAGTAGGAAAAATCCCAGCAGCCAGCTTTTTATCAAAAGAGCTCACTTCTGCTAACCATACAGCTCTGTATCACATAGCCTAGTGAACACAATCACTGAAGCATATCGTGACTTACAAAAGTCAGCGGGTGCCTTCTCGTTCTCAGAATGAGATCTCACCCTGTGAAGAACACAAAATACACTCAGACAGAAATAGCGACTTTGAAAAAATAGAGAAATTAAGCTTTGGAATAACACAAAGAGCCTGATATAAACATGCACAAAGGATTCTTCTTCATACACAGTGAAGTATAGCATTAGTCTGAGCTTTCCAGGGAGAGATGAGGACCTGTTTGTTTCAAAAGGTAAATTGCCGTACGTGACTAATAAAAAACTGTGGCGAAGCTATTTAATGATGGTCTTTCAGCTGAGGTGTGTGTTGAGTGGACGGAACGGCAGCACTCAGTCTAGGGGAGGAAGGCTGTACAGAATTAGCAAAGCTGTTCGGACTTTCCCAAAAGGACCTGTACGTCATTGTCTGCTATTGAATGAAGAGTGCGGATGAGTGGAAAACTCGTTCTGGAACAATCCACCACTCAACCCAACATATGTTTATGAATTCAATATTTATTTGTCAAGAAATACAGTTTATTACTAGAATTACATAAGCCCAAAACATACTTTATGCTAGTACAGTATGTGAATGCAAATGCTTCTAATTGCGATTTTATGCATTGCCACAAGGGGCACACTATGTGGGCATTGACATAAATAGCCTTTTTCTAGTCTATATCTGTGTGTTGTGTTCAGTAGAAAAAAGAAAGTCATAGAGGTTTGGAACAACTTGAGGGTAAGTAAATGACAGAACTATAATGGAGCGAATTTAGTTTTAATAATATTTCACGGAAAAACATGATGCACACATCCGTAGCCAATTTCACATGCTGAAACCTAATTCAGAGATATGTTATAAATAGACGATTATTAAAATATAATGTTTTTGGATATTTTTCACGTGGTATCTTGTAGTATCCTTTAATGAGGATAGGAAAGAGTGCAGTGTGTTTGTGTCACAGCAGTGTGTTTGTACCTGTACTATGTCATGTCAATTCATAACCCTACTCATTGCATTTGCAGTGTTGCTGCAAGGAGCGCTATAGAAAATCGCGTAAACAGTCTTCTTTTATCGTCAGTTTTCTCTTTCAGTCATGCAGTGTTCAATAGTTAGATTCAATTCGATGAACTCTCGTTGTTCTTTTATTAGTATCTGTAGTTCAAAGGTAAGAAATGTGTGCTGTAAGAAAACCTTTAAGGTTCCATTCCTGAACTTTTTCTCCTCAAACAGCATTTTTTGCCACAGCTTATCCAGATGAAGGGAGAAAGAGAGTGATTTGAATGATTATGTGTAGGTGTTATGTACTAAAGCTTTGATATGCTGCCAGCCTTCCACTGAACACAAATGCACTTTTTTTGCTTTCTCCACAAGGTGCGACCTCTTCTCTCTACACCACAGACAAAACTGCCTACAGTTGTGCTAGCTCTCCCCCTCTCACACATCAGCTTTATGCAGTAGAAATAATAATATTTGCCAGAGGTTTTTTACTGTCAAGACTCTGTAGGTTTATGGGTATTTTTAGACAGGCAAGTCCACGGCTACTACCACACACAAACACTGCCTTTTGTTTTCCGATCAGTCTTCAGGAAACTTGCTTTAAAGGTGCAGTCACACTTACTGTTGTTTGGTGAAATTTCGTGGATGAAATTCAGTCTTTTAAATAGGAATCTACCCCATCTGCAGTTTCGCGTGAGGGTGGACATTTTCCAATGGATCCAATCAATGGTCTCCAACATTGATCAACAGAAAGCTCCAAGTGACTTCTGTGTGAGCTGTGCTTCATACACTGTTGACAATAGACAATATATTTTTATTGCCTGGGAAATTTCCATGAAATGTCACTAATGTGACCGCACCTTAATACAAAAATACACAATACATTTGTTTTGGTTTTTTACAATCTTCATATTTTTTCAAAAAAATTGGATAAACACTTTTCATCCATCAAATCATTGCACAAGTGCAATTCCCTCATTTGTAAGTAACTTTGAACTAATGCATAAATGCTAAGTAAATCATGTATGCCTTTTTTTATATATATATAAACCATATTAAAATGTACTGTTCAGCCCTCCTCCATCCTGCAGCTATCAGAATTATTTCCAATATCTTTTTTCCTAAGATCTGTTCCACACAAGGTCATCTGTGCCTGCACAGCCGTAACACGCTTAGGGAGACTGAGGGCCCGCTGTCATCTGTAATGTTGTAAATCTGGGTCTGACGGAGGCTTAATTGAGTAGAACAGTAGCATTGATTAATGCAGGAAGAAACTCTGTACTAATGTTCTACAAACTTTCCAACAACCTCCCCTCTAATGTCCTCCAAATGTTTAGGTGACATTGAAGCAAGGTAATAGTGAAAGAGATAAAGTGAAAGGCAAAGGATGATAAATCAATAGCTGTGTTTCCACTGGCCACTGATGTGAACGTGCTAGTGCATGCCAGGGCCAGTCATGCTTTCAGTGTCACTTCCGGGCTTGATTGGGCCTCATCTGGGGTTTCTTCGGGGCCAACGGCCAGGGGTTTTTGGCACGCCGAATACCTTGGTCCAAAGCGGGCCAACTGGGGCTTGAGGAGTGGTTATGAACAAAGGCTGGGTTTACCTGAGTCAGGAGACGGTCAACACCGCTGCTCATTTCCCATGTTTTTATACCAGGCTACCAGCTAACTTCAAAATGTAATTTTTTTTTAGCTCAAAAATATCTTTCAGGCACCAGCAAGGGTTTGAAATAACTTCCTTGAAATCCGATGGGGATTCAGATCACCGTATGAGTCAGAAATATATTTATGTGCGATGGTAAAGGCTATTTATGCTAACCATTGCAATAATAAATACACATATGTTTACGGAAAATACCAGAGACTGCTTGAAGAACGTAGACAAATTGTATATGTATTTATTTGGTTTAATGTTTTATCTGTCTCTTCCCTGTGCCTTTGATGATACCAGACTAATGCATCCAAATACATGTCATTAAAACATGCACTGTGGTTAACTATAACTAATAACTCCTGCTTTCTTCTCGTGAGCTCCCTTTGTTGCTCTGATGTAAGCATATAATAAAATAAAATAAATGAAATTGCACATCAACTAGGACACATCTGTCATATGAGCCATATAGCTGAATTCAGTCGACTTCTCTTGTTTTATACAGTGCCAAAGATATTTTCTATCTTGTAAACCTCCCCTTAAAGGGGTAATGAGTTGAGAAATCAAATCTTCCTTTGATCAAATGTGAGTTACCATGTGTCAATATTGCTTTGTCTGTAACAGATCATTTGGTATGTGCACAGCTGCACACTACTTTTTCTTTATGATGAAAGATGAATATAAGAACGACAGTGCAACAAACAATGATCATTCATTCATAATTCTTCAACACGAAACAACCAAGTTATCCTATCAACTTGAACTGTGGTAACTCCAAGCACTTCAACTTTATTTGCCACAACTAAAGCAAACGTAATACGCATGCATAAATGTTATATAGTTGCCAAATGTTTCAACTGAGATAAACACCTTTCTGTAGCATCTTCGTTTGAACACTAATATAATATCATAAAATACAAATTTAAATATTTATTCATTATGTATTGTCTTCTGATTCGGGATCAGACTTTGGCTTTGAACATCTATAGCTGAATTTCACCAGTTGTCATTTTTCAACATCGGAAGTTTTCAAAACAATTCCTCACATGCAATGGCTGGGACATAGAAAATTATTTTAATATGCAAAACCAATCATAGTAGTGAGCGTTTACTAGTGTTGAATGTGACACGCCTATCAAAACAGTGTGTTTCAAAGAGAGGGTCAAAAACAGAATATAAAATTGCCTATAGCTTCTAAATTAGGATGTTTTGATGTAAAAAAAAACCCTGTCCTATACACACATCTATCTATCTATCTATCTATCTATCTATCTATCTATCTATCTATCAAAGCAAAGTGAGGACATACGGTATACCTCTATTGTTTTATTTTTTTTATTTTTTGAATTACTATAGACTATTCTAAACCCATTAATACAAATAAATCCAATTGAACATGTTCCCAACTGGAGATTTATTCATTTTAACCAAGATAAAGTCATGTAAACCCACACACACTCACAACACATATAATGACTACACACCGCAATAAATGACCTCAAGAGTCAGTAATCTCTCTGCTAATTGTGCATGCTGATATTGACACTGAATTAGATTATTAACCATTTGCCATTCCCAATTAGCCAGCCAATTGATTGCTGAGCTAATTAACAAACTGAATCATAATACCAGAGAAAAGTCAATGTATTGTGGTGTTCCCTCCCTTAATACTCTTTGCACTTTTAGTAATCATGAAATAACCCATAAGCCATTCATGAATTTTACTTTATTTTCAACCAGACAAAATGTAGGACAGATTTTATCCATCAGGAACTGATTAATTCAAACAAAAAGCAAATTTGTCAAGCAAGTTGTCAGCAAGATTCAGAACAAGTTCTCAGATTTTGATTTTCAAAAATGACTAAAAATGATGCACAGTAAAACAAGTAAACAGGGTCCATTTTGATTTAATGTTGATTTCAGGTAATAGAGTTCTTCAATACTTTTGACTTTGAGGCGATAAACAGGTACAAAAAGAGACTTAATGAAGTCAAGGCCTCATTGTCCTGCTATAAATTACCTACTGACAAAAAGAGGCCATGGAGAGTTGGGACACAGGAAATCCGCATCTGAGACGCTCTCAATCTCATTAAAGTGTTAAGCACTAATCATGAACGCTGGGCAAGAATGCTTTAGAGCTGGAGGAGTGATGGATGTCAGACACGGTGTCTCAAACCACAGAGAGCTGCCTACATTCACAAGGGTTTCAGGCTTTATAGACGTGTACATGTCCTATCTAGTACATAGAAATATACACACATCGAAAACATTTTGTATGTATATACAAAATATCCTCAAAAACAAATTATTTTTAATATATTTTATTATACATTTTACAGGCATGCATTTTAAAATGTACGTATTTTTCTGTATACATCTTTTAAGGAGTCAATGATGGACAGCATTTCAGCAGCATCACCTATTTCTTTAATTCCAGAAACAGTGGCCAGAGGAAGTGCAGGAAAGGCTGGTTGCTAGGCAATGTGAATGTCTTTTAAAATTTTATTGGCATGGCAAGTTCAAGGACTCCTTCCTCAGACGTTCCCAGTACAAGGAGTAGGTGCAAAAACACTTTTTTCCAATTAAGCTAATTGAAAATTACTACTAAGCTGGTGGCCTGAATCCTGAATAAAAATAGCGGTTTGATTCTTTGCAAACTCAAACCCATTTCTTTTCACACTGTATTTGGGTCATGTTACTATAACAGTGAGTACTACCACTTGTTTACCACTGTAGCGGAGTAATGACTCAAAAGGAGAAGATGCCAGTTTAACTGTAAAACTTTAAGTGCACTTGCCTTTGTCTGCTGCAGATGCCACACAACTTGCAAAAGGTGCAAAAAATGCAAGCCACTCTCATTGAGAAATGCATTATATTAGACAATAATCTGCATTAATTTGAGATTTTTAAAACTTCTTTGGCATTAAATCCTGCTTTAAAAACGCAATGGAAAGCTTGTACAATTTATGTTTTCTAACAGTTCTGGTAAAACTTGCATCCTGGATTGAGAAACGTGAAGGGCTGAAATGGATCCTAATAACTGTAATTCCCAAAGGGAGCCGTCATACTGACCTGATTTTCCACTGTTGACAGGAATATTTGTGTTGTCCACACATAATGAGACTGTGGCTTAAGGGAAGACCTAAGGCTCTGGAATGCAGCAGAGACCGGAATCAGCTACCCGGCAGGGGGTGGATCTGTTTCTCTGGCCTTATGTGCTGGGTCAGCAGGATAGCAGAGGAATCCTGACCTCATCTGCCCTCAGAATCAAACTCAAAATGTTGGTACGCTGTGCTGGACATGTACAAAGAAAGGCACATGCATACAAACATGCAAAATGCATTAAAAGTTTCTGTGCATCATTTAAAATAACCACATCTCAGGCAATGAGAAAGATATTGAATGCTTAAACATAAATATACATGTCTGCATGGTTGTTTGAGTCTCTGTGCATGTATAGCATCTATATGTCTCTATGTGTATGTATGTTTGTTTTTATCCTACACTGTAGCTTTTCAACAGTTGAGTTATCATCAGACTGAAACTCCCAGACTACAAAACCGTTAACAGATCACATCTGATTTCCGGTCTCTTCTGTTTCAACTTTCATATCAATTACACCCTCAACTACACACACCCACACACACAGTCATGGTTGCTTTTCTATTAAGGTGGGGACTTTCCTGTTGTACTGAGCTAATAATATTTTCTATTGCCCAACTGTATACCAAACTCAGAAACCTTTCAGCATTTTTATACTTTCATTAGTAAGCATTTTTATACTTTCATTAGTAAGCATTTTTATACTTTCATTAGTAAGCATTTTTATACTTTCATTAGTACCCCCAAAAAGAAAGAAAGAAAGAAAGAAAGAAAGAAAGAAAGAAAGAAAGAAAGAAAGAAAGAAAGAAAGAAAGAAAGAAAGAAAGAAAGAAAGAAAGAAAGAAAGAAAGAAAGAAAGAAAGAAAGAAAGAAAGAAAGAAAGAATGAATTCACAAAACTAACTCTGAAAAATCATTACATGAAGTGGCAAGCCAAACGAGGTTATCCACAAACCTATTGGGTATCTCAGGGCCATCTGGATTGCTGTGGCCAGATTCAATAGAAAACCCATTCAATTTAGCCATTAGACAGCCTGGGCCACATTTCCAAGAGTCAAGGACTCTGAAGGGACAGATTATATGTTGGTAGGAGATGCTTTCACTGGCTGATAACGTATAGATCAACAATCTGTAGGGAAATAATATCTGAAAAGGCAGTGTACTGTATGTCACTGCTAATGTTCACAACCACTCACAATTACAAACACACCCATCTTGTGTTTTCATGTTTTGTGGGGACTTTCTACAGACATACTGTTTTTTTATACTGTACAATATTCTCTCCCCTTATCCTAACCCTACCCCTAAACCTACCCTTCACACAAAACTTTCTGCATTTTTACATTTTCAAAAGACAGTATGATTTATAAGCTGTTTTCCTCATGGAAAACAAAAATGGCCCCACAAGGACGAGGATTTCGGATATTGCCATCTTTGTAGGGACATTTTGTGCTCATAATGTAGGGTTTACCAGGAGACTGTAATTTCAGTTTTCAGTTAGAATAACGCACAGAGAAACAGACTACATGAGTAGGAGTACAAAAACAACATTTCATAATTGTTGATCTTTGAAGATAGCTGAATTACGCCATGCAAAGAGAGTAAATGACTTTAGGATTTGATTTATAAATCAATTACAAAATGAAAAGGTTATACACACTACCGCTCTAAAGTTTGGGGTCAGTACATTTTTTAAAGAAATTAATATTTTTTACTCAGCAAGGCAAAGGTGCATTAAAAGTGTCAGTAAAGGCTTTTACATTGTTACTTTCTATCTGATTCTAATCTGATTCAATCAAGAATCTTGAAAAAAATATTAAGCAGCACAACTGTTTTCAACATTGATATTATATAAAAAAAAATCTTGATCACCAAATCAGCATATTAGAATGATTTCTGTGACTGGGGTAATGATGCTGAAAATTCACAGGAATAAATTCCATTTCCACATTTATTTTAATAGAAAATAGTTTTTTTAAATTATAATAATATTATTAGTGTTTTTACTGTGGTTTTGGAGGGGGGGGGGGGGGGGGGGGGGGGGAAGCAGCCTTGGTGAGCATTCTTTCAAAAACATTTTAAAAAATCGTACCGACCCCAAACGTTTGAATGGTAGTGTAAAAAAATATGGTAGTAAGTATGGTTAAAACACTTAGATGTCAGCACTTAACTTTTGGTTGCTGAACAGTTGTTCGGTCAAGTACTGAGATTTACAAAATGATGATAAAACACAGTAATGTTTTTCTACCACATACTTTTTCATAGACCATGCAACCCCAACTCTTAAGGGCAATCTGCACTAGGTGTGTTTACGTGTATTTGCACACTAATGTTTGATAAATGGCTCCCTAATCTGATATGAATATGCTTATCCTCTAATTTAAAATCCTTTAACTTAGATTTCTCTCTCAGTTCCCTCTTCTTGTCTCCTTTCCTCTCTCTGTCAGCACACCTCCCTACACATATTGACATCTGTCTAAACGTGAATATTCATAATATACAAACTAAGGAGAAGATTAAACAGATGGTGCGTGTGCGCACATGGGGATATTCTAATCACAGGTCACCATTATTAATTTTTACTTTCCAGTCCACACACAAAGGCTACAACTTGTTGGGATAAAACAAAAGCCAACTTATAACAAATACGTATGTATGTATGTACACACGTGCGAGCATCTAGTAAAGCCCTGCCTGTTGTATGTTCATCATCTCACATGTTTGCTCTCTGACAGCTATCCAACAGCTTTGCATGTGTCTGAATACTTATGATTCTCACAGTTTCTGGGCTGATTCTGGGAGAAAATTATGCAAAATTAATTTAAACATGGTAAAATGTGTTAAACAGAGCTGTACACTTTTACAGGTATAGTAGAAAACACAAACAAATTGGCTGAAATATTTGATAAATGAACCCACAAGGGGCTGGAGATGTGTACACTTTGGTAAATGTATTCTGTCTCCACAGAAATTTACACGTGCATATTCCATGCATGCCTGCTTATGACATTGTTTGTGGTCAAGGAAATTACAAAAATAAAACATACCTAGTGCACTGCACAATCTCTTTCTCGCTCTCGTTATAAAAATTAATCATTTTCAGTGCATCTAAAAAAAATCAAATATCAAATACATATTTTGCCGTTTAAATGGTCCTCAGTTGCTTCTGCCTGAGAAAATCATCTACAAATACCCACAAGTGTGTGTGTGTGTGTATGTGTGTGTGTGTGTGTGTGTGTGTGTGTATGTGCGTCTTAGAAAAATCTGACTCACTGTTCATCCGAGAGAAATCACACAATAACAAATACATCTCTGAAGCAAACATAAACACACATAAATGCCTAGAGTCAGTGTCCTTATCAACAACAACAATGTCTCAAGTTCTCAACTTGATATTCACATTTCACACACACCCACACACACACACACACACACACACACACACACACACACACACACACACACACACACACACACTGAAATGCTGGAATTAAGGCTGGAATGCAGCTGAGATCCCTCAGGATAACATCCTTCCCACTAAACACACACACACACACACATACTACAGAAGGCTGACGGGGAGCAGGCGAGGTGAGATTGTTGTGACTCACACAGCAAAGAAAAAACAGAAAAACAAACTATTCTATTCAGAAATAAAAGGCCAGCTGCAATAATCTATTCAATTGTTTACTACTTCCTCTCAGGCAATTTGTTTTCTTTTCTTTTAAATCAACATTTGTCTGACTGTCATACTGGATCCTAAAATTATGAAATCATGGGTTAATGAGACAAATTTGAGACAAAGATTAATTGTCCCGTTAGCTTCACTAACTATTGGACCGATCACAAATTCCCAAAGTCCACTCTAGAAAACATGGAGACAAATACGCAATGAGTCTAGTTTAGTCTGTATACCGAAAAAGATAAAATTACACACAGAGCTGTAACAATTAATAGGCCTAAATGATTAGGGTCGGTGAGATTTTTTATGTTTTTGAAAGATGCATTTATTTGATCAGAAATATAGTAAAATCTGTAAGAGTGTGAAATATTATTACAATTTTAAATAACCGGTTTCTATTTTGATATATTCTAAAATGCAATTTATTCCTGTGGTGTCAAAGCATTTTCAGCATCATTACTCCAGTCTTCAGTGTCTCATCATGATCCTTCAGAAATCATTCTAATATGATGATTTGATGCTAAAGATACATTTATTATTATCAATGTTGAAAACAGTTGTGCTGCTTAACATGCAATACATTATTTTTTCAGGATTCTTTGACATAGGCCTACAGACAGCTTAAAATAATAGAATTTATTGGAAATATAAATATTTATTAACATTAAAAACTGTCTTTACTGTCATCTTTGCTGAATAAAAGTATTGATTTCTTTTCTTTTTTTTAAGTTACAAACCACAAACATTTGTAGTGTATGTAGATGTGACTATGATTTCAGTCACAGTGTGTGATATTTATAGTACACTCTCTAAAAGAGGATGTAATGCGTTACAGGATCAAATAAAACCTGGAATGTATACATGGATTTAGGCTACATACAAACTGTGATTATTTCATTCATTTCTGAATCAAAGTGTAGTGAATCTGTGCAACAATTTGCAACTAATAACTCAAGTCTGAACTCTATGATACAGTCAATGTTCCAGACTGTTGGAGAGGGACATTAGATAATGACTGATTTTTAATGGGAATGAGGCAAGCACAGATTTGGTACTGACAGCTGAGTTAAACACAGATGTTTGGGGAGGACAGGCAAAGATAAAAGATGTACACATAGGACTGATTTAGCAAATAAAATAAGCAACATTGTGAATATTGCGATGATTTTAAAATGGTTTCTTAATTTGCCTAACTTGCCTAGTCATTTGACTAATGATCCTACTGTATGAGAGCATCAAGACAAACTTTTTAGAGTTATAGTAATTTTAGATGCTTAAGTGTATAGTTTAGATGTTTAGAAGCATGAATTGAACCATTAATTTTCATAATCCCTCATATAGCCAATTTTTATGCATTACAATGCAGAGTAAAAACGATACTGTTATCGTATTTTTAAAATATATATTAAATATAATTTTTACTTGTAAAATACAGTAAAAATGTCTGTCACACATCTTCCAATTAGCAGCAGTGACATTTTTTAAATACGTGAAAGCAATTAAGTAACAAGATAAATACTGATTGCTGAAAAGTCTGAAAAATATTAAGATAGTAAGATTAAAAATGTACACAGGTCTAGAATTGCCGTATTACCATTACACTGCAGAGGCCAGAAAGAGAAATACAGAGAGACATTGATGCATGAAGTTGACAGCACATGCTCAGTCTCTCAGTGGCAGGATGTGTCACTGAGGTCAATATGTTTTGTAAATGGAAATAAAAGCACCAATGGAACGGTGAGCAGTCTTCTTCCTCTCTTTCTCTGAGGCCAATGGTAGGTTCAGTTCAAATTAACCTCTCAATTGCACAAATAACACACAAAAAAGTATCAAAATGCACCAAAAAGTTCATTCTTAAATGTACTTGTAGCACTTTGTTGCTTTTATAGTGTTTTATTATTTATTTATTTAGACAAAATGTTATACAATTTTATATGGCCATATAAACCCATCCATCCATCCATCCATCTTCTTCCGCTTCATCCGGGGCCGGGTCGCGGGGGCAGCAGTCTAAGCAGAGATGCCCAGACTTCCCTCGCCCTACACACTTTCATCCAGCTCTTCTGGGGGGACACCGAGGCGTTCCCAGGCCAGCCGGGAGACATAGTCCCTCCAGCGTGTCCTAGGTCTTCCCCGGGGTCTCCTCCCGGTGGGACGTACCCGGAACACCTTCCCGGGAAGGCGTCCAGGAGTCATCCGGAACAGATGCCCGAGCCACCTCAGCTGATGTCGATGTGGAGGAGCAGCGGCTCTACACTGAGCTCCTCCCGAGTGACCGAGCTTCTCACCCTATCTCTAAGGGAGCTCCCAGCCACCCAGCGGAGAAAGCTCATTTCGGCCGCATGTATCCGGGATCTTGTCCTTTCGGTCATGACCCAAAGCTCATGATGACCATAGGTGAGAGTCCACCTATGAGAGTTATGAGAGGCTATATAAACCCATAACATTAAAATAATTATCGATAAATGAGCCAGTATTTTAACATCAGTGCATCCTTTTCACTTAATCTCCTACAAATGTTGTTCACAGACACCAGCGTAATCTAGCATTAATAGCAAATATCCTAAAACAACTGCAAGTGAGCTGTAATCTGATTATTTCAACTAGTATAAACAGGCTCAGCACAAGAAATGTTCCAGAAAGCTACGGTTGATCTGCCAACAGGATCTTGCCCCTCAGGTAGTTTTCTGTGGAGGGTCTCTCAGAAAATGTTTAGGAACTGTCTTGAGTTCAGCACTGGCACAGTTTAACTCCAGATTCCAATTCACAGAATAATTTCACTCCACTGCTGAACACACACACGGCTCACTGCACAGGATCTCAGCAAGCAAAAACCTTGAGCAACAGATTGAATCAACATGACAGCCCAAAACAAGGATGCTATTTCCATTTGCACACGACCAAATCCTACACACAATGTGTCCACACACACACACAGCATGTGCACACCTCCTCCACTTTCATGGCACTAGATGCCATCGTATCAAAGCCATCTGTGTACCAGCAGTACTGGCACCTTGAATAGAGAGAAAGCGAGGACAGAGCTGGCTCTGCTTTGGCAACAAAGAACCAAGCTTAACTACAGCCGATTGTACCAGAGACGGATTTAGAACTCTTGCACTTTAAAACAAACTACAGAAGGGAAAGCTGACAGGTTTATAAGGTGTTAAAGGCATTATTTATCTAGATTTCTATTTAGTGATCTAGCAAATTGGCAGTAATCAAGTCTTTGGTATCTATCTATCTATCCATCCATCCATCCATCCATCCATGTGTTTATATACTGCATATACAGCATTTATTTGAAATATATATATTTTTGTAACAATGAAGTCTTCATATCACTTTTGAAAATATGCTCATATGCTCACAAAGGCAGGATTTATTTGATCAAAAATGCAGTAAAAAGAGTAATATTGTGAAATATTGTTACAATTTAAAATAATTGTTTTCTATTTTAATACATTTAAACATGTCATTTACTCCTGTGATATCAAAGCTGTATTTTCAGCATCATTACTCCAGTCTTCAGTGTTATGTGATCCTTCAGAAATCATTCTAATATTTGCTGCTCGAGAAAAATTTCTTATTATTTTTATCAGTGTTGAAAACAGTTGCACTATTTAACATTTTTGTGGAAACAATGATACCATTCAAACATTTGTGGAAAGAGAGAAATTAATACTTTAATTCATCATGGATGCATTAAATTAATCAAAAGTGACAGTGAAGAGACATTTATAATGTTACAAAAGATTTCTATTTAATAAATGCTTTAATAAATGTAATAAATAACCTTTCCATTCGTCAAAGAATCCTGAAAAAAGTATCACCATTTCCACAAAAATATTGAAGGAGCACAACCTTTTTGAACATTGATAAAAAGAATCAGAAATGTTTCTTGATCATCAAATCATCATATTAGAATGATTTCTGAAGGATCATTCAGCTTTGCATGCTGCCTTGTTTTGAGGTGTTTTGAAGTTTGATCTTCCTTCAGGTATTTTTTTATTTCATTATTGTTTACTGCTCTAGCGGATGTCTTTTTTTAGTTAAAAAAAAAGAGCAAAACTAGTCTGGACTGTTTTGGGAAACATTTATAGAACAGCAGAAAAAACAAGTCTAATGTGATCGTCACACAGCCTGCAAACACAGGAGGACAGGGAAAATGTATGACTAACAAAACTTAAAGTAATAAAATGTCTACTTACTGTATTTTATGTCTTGTATTTACAGTATGTCTACTTTATATATCAGGTCCCTTATTACCTTACACAGTGCCTTATTACTAACATGGGAACAGTGCTCTTTATAGCACAGTTCCAGGTACAACATTTAGTAACACACACATAAACAAGGAATTTACATTGAGGTTGTCAGGTTGGTGAATGGCAATTGATCATCCCGACCCAACCTTACTCACGATGACTCACATTAAAAATCATTTTCAGATCTGTTCTGAGATCAGTCTTCTCACTACACCCTCATTCACTAGTCTGAATTTGAGCCAGACGCCTGGCTGAGAGGGTTGGCATACTATCAAGATTGTGTCTTCGGGACTTTTAAAGAGTGTTTGAGTGTTCCCACTGTTCTTTACTCTACCTTGTGGGAACAAGTGTCTTTAGGGTGTGGAGCCAAGAGTCTACACAGCACAGATTAACTTACCCTGCAGCTACTGATCTGAGGAGATGTTTTAATGATGAATTCACCACATGTGCTCTGTGTGTGTATGCATGCTCGGTCATAAGAGCAGTGGTGTAGTCTACGACGTGATACACAGGTATACGCCGTATACCCACTAGAAAACGTCAAGGATTTCCATATACCCACTAGGAATTGTCAAGAATTTCCGTATACCCACATAAAAAAGCGCGATGATTCGTAACAACATCGTTTTGTGATAGAACTTTCATGCATTCATTCGTATCATATAGAGGGAATGCGTGTGACGTCACGGTCGGCCGGAGTGACTGCAGTTACACACTCTGAGTGGCAAAAAGACTGAGCGGCAGCATTTGTTTTCAGCGCAAAAAAACACCCAAAACTCTTCTAAACCGGGAAAGAGCTTTGAGATTGCCTCTATAACTAGATTTGACAAGAAATCTGAGGAATATTTTTACAGACTGCTGAAAGCTACAGAACAGAGAAGCAAATGGATCGCTGCAATTCATAGAAACAACTGGATCCAGGCAGCGAAAGGTGGATTTGCAGTTATCATTTGTGTAAATTTCCTGAATTTAGGGGTAAAATCATACATACAGTATTGTATTGTTATATATTATATTGACAACTCATCAATTAAATACTTACCATCGTCTATTCTGCATAATTGGACGTTTTTCAAATAAAAAACACTGACAAAAAACGAATATATATATATATATATATATATAACATTGAGATAAGTGATGGATTTAGACCTACCCTTTAGTCACATGGATTTAGACCTTCCTATATTGTATTTATATAAAGTGTTCACAGGCAAATTTGCATTATGTATTTCCCATCCACGAAATCAGGTACATATGTCAGGAAACATGATTCCTGCTGCACGTCAATAATATCCACGGATCACTGGATCTTTGGTAAGTTGTAAGGAACACTATATCGAGTCCAACCTTTAGATTAAACTGATAATCGTTTGTTTTATTCACGTTTTCGCAGTTTCTCCTATTAAATCCAGTCACTCAGCAGCTCTTCTGCCACTCAGTCCCGCTGAGGGAGTGTGTTCCGGCGGGAGAGTGACGTCAACGCATACCCTCTATACACTCACAAACTTTAAAGTATTTGATGACAACCTGTCAAAATAAAAGTTTTGTATAACTTGAAGAAAATATAACAGAAATATATTACTATTGCACAGTAGAGCATAATTCAAGTAGGCCTAATAATAATAATAATAATAATAATAATAGTTTATTAAAACACACAGAAACTCTAATGTCTTTATGACATCCCATCAAAATAAAAGTTTGTAGAGAGAAAGAAAGTAACTCGAAGAAATTATGAAAGAAATTGCATAGTAAGATGTACTTTTAAAAATAATAATAATCAAATCTATTAAAACATTATTTTAAAGGAATATCACAAAGTTTTTATACATGTTTTAATTTAAACAGTGAATATTTTTTTTTCAAAAACACCATTTTAAAAAGTAAATTTGTATTTGTGCTTATAATGTAAAAAAAAAATGTTTTTTTTTTATCGTCAGCTGATAAAACCTGTGCTTCAGGGACCATATTCATATAACATCTAAGGCTAAATGCAGCTCTTTACTGGCTGAGTTTGATGACGATTAACACTAAACACTAGAAAATGGGTGGCAAGTTCCAGGACTTTTTTGAAAACTACAGATTATAATTTCGCATTTTTGTATTCCCGGCCAAAGACAGTCGGATCGACAGAAGATTTTTAACAGAATAGTTCATGGCCTAAAACACTGTTTTAACGCTCATCCGGTTTAAAATGTTGACTACAAACACGGATTTGTAGATTTTCCGTCAAGGCTTTCTCTCTGTATTTTTGATTCGTTGCAGCCTTTAGCCACTGCCTACAACACACTGGATCCTTCACTGGAAACCAGAAGTAACTCACTGCCGCTAAACGTTTATTCTTAGAATTTTTGCACCCGGGAACAATACAAGTCGAATTTCCTACTAAAGTAAGGCGGTAATTTGACTGCGTATATATATGCGTATTTATAGCAGACTGGTGGGAGTGGCCTTGGACAGCAACATGCCCAGTGCATTATGGGTGTTGAAGTTTTCTTATTTGGCAAAAGGGAAGGCAACAGCCTTTTTCCTCTAGTTAGGTAGCACAGATTTCACCTTTCTACTGTATAGGCAGCCAAGTTTTATTGAAAGCCCATTTCACTAGCGGTGAAGTACTCCTTTAACTAATATAGTGTTAACAAATGAAACCTTATTGTAAAGTGATACCAAA
This sequence comes from Tiaroga cobitis, assembly GCA_030578255.1. NCBI lineage: Eukaryota > Metazoa > Chordata > Actinopteri > Cypriniformes > Leuciscidae > Tiaroga > Tiaroga cobitis. The sequence goes on along the minus strand of CM060593.1, from coordinate 21,601,141 downwards.
GTCACTTTCAAACCAAGCAACTTCCTGTTGGTCAGCGCAACATTTTCACAGTCACGTGCAACTTCTAATTGTGCGGATTCATGGACTGACTGGGTTTGAAATTTGATGGTAAAAGTGACCACACCTGAAAAAAATAATATGGAGTAATTGGTTCAAGCATAAAATATTGAGGAGCAAAATGCAAATGATTCATTTTAAATCGCACATGACGGAAAAAATGACTCATGGTTTAATGAACGAGTCGGGTTGGGTGAATTTAGTAAGGGCTCTGCCTCTGAAGAGTTTTGTGAATCTTTTTGACTGACTTTAAGTTTTGTTGCATTTACAATAGAGATGTTCCGATACCCATTTTCCCTTCCCGATACCGATTCCGATACCTGGACTCAGGGTATCGGCCGATACCGAGTACTGATCCGATACCTGGGTGTGTACAGTGTCTATACAGCTGCAAGGCATACTAGCATTGTATGAATTGATAGAATTATTTTATGTCGTGTTTCAGACTTATCCCTTAATTAAACATGAACAAATACATACAGTGAACTAGAGTATTTTTATTATCTGACATACATTTCACAGCAATATATTATGTATCTTTCTTAAGTGAAAAAGAACTTAAAATGCAACCACACATCTAATACTGTAAACTGATAAAGGTATTTTGGTTTTACAATATAACTGCATAAAAAAGTGCAACAAATAAATCTAGGAATCAAAAAAATGATATATGAATAATATAAGAAAATAATCTCTTTAAAATTTAAAGTCCATAAACAGTTTTGTTAAATAAACGGCATTTCAGTTTTGACCGCGGCTGGTCATCCAGAACAATAAACTCAATACATGTTGTCGGTTATATTTATCGCTCGTTGGCTGTCTTATGAAAACTTTTCTTTTTGTTTGAATGAAGCTTTCAGAGAGTGTCTATTCTGGCGCGGCTCATTCTTCTCTGCCCTTGCCTTTGTATAATCGTGTTCTGCGGGGTGACGCGTCTTCAAATGCTTTAAATTACTCGTGTTGAAGTTGCTAATACTTGTTCCACCCCTCGAAATTCCAGTATACGAGACATGTCGGCGTTTTCCTGGCTGGTTGGTCCAAGGGGGTAATCCATCGACCGGAAGTTGAAGTCGGCCGGGTGCCGCCATCTTGTAGCAGAACTTCACTTGCGTTAGCATTTCCATTGGCTCCCATTCATTTTGGCGTCACTTTGACAGCGAATAACTTTACATCTGAGGCGTTTAAAGACTCCATTTGTCCATTATTTATTTCTAAAGAAACACGACAATGTATAAAGGGCTCCATTACCTTCTGTTACATTATGGCCCCGTAGAAACAGTTTTGGTAAAAATAAGCTAACGATTGCGTCATGACCACTCGACTCTCTGTCGCGCTGTACAGAAATTACCGTACAGACAGGAGGAGAAGCTCGCAGGCAATCGGGGGGACGTCCCGTCAAGGGAGAAGCCCATAGATAATGAGTCCATAAAAGCAACGGAATACTTACTCCTGCTCACTCACGCAAAAGAACTCTTTGCTCAAGTTCCCCGTCTCTGCAAGATTAACGTTGGCAATTTTCACGCACAGCTACTAGAAGATTAACGTCTGTCAGACAGGTTGCTCACGTCATCAAGCTTAGTTTGAGTCGGTCTGAGTCTGCGCGTCAGGAACGGAAGTGCTCAAAAATCGCTAAAAGTGGGCTTCAACTGAGTTCCAATGAGATCGCTCTGTCCATTTCTTTTACTGTCTATGGGTTGGTCCAGTCTGAAATACTGCTAAACAGCGGACATACTGCTATCGCGCGCGTTTTCTTCTTCGCTGCTCTAAACAGTGGTTGCTTGTGGCAACAGCACAACTTCCTGTGTCGCCACAAGCAACCACTGTTTAGAGCAGCGAAGAAGAATTGATCTCCGTACGCAAAGCTAGCGTGCATTACTAGATATTGTTTAAGAAAATGGTATCGGATCGGTACATGGGTAGAAGTACTCGCTGATACCGATGCCAGCATTTTTATTGGTATCGGCGGCATTTCCGATACTAGTATCGGAATCGGAACAACTCTAATTTACAACCATTTTGTCCACAGTCTGGATCGTTTCTGCATTAACAAGAACATCAGTAAATGACACAGTTTCCACTTTTGGGTAAACTATCCTTTTAATCAGGGCTCCAGACTTTAAAAATGACTAGTGCGCAACTAGCTCCAAAAATGAAATATTTAGGAGCTAAAATCCTTTAGCTGTCAAATGCAATGATTCATTTTGAATCAGACATGACCAAAAAAGTACTCACAGTTCAGTGAGGGAGTAAGGCTGTTTTACGAATCTTTTTGACAGACTCATTAAAAAGAACCAGTTCATAAGAGTAATTTTTTTAGAATTGGACGTAATGGCCGTGCCACCTCACGGGACTGGCAATAGCAAGATTTTTAGTGTTTCAAATGTTTATTTTTGTTGCATTTGCAACTATTTTGATCACAGTCTGGATCCCTGCTTTAACATTTCTAAAGTAATATGACTTTCATTTTGGGGTGACTATTGCTTTAATGTTTTTGTTAAAGGGGTCATATAATGGTACATGTACTTTTTCAAGTTGATTGTACTGAAATGTGTGTTGGCAGTGCCTGTACACAACCATCATATAATGATAAAAATCCATGCAGTGTTTTTGTTTTAATCCCCTTATATGTTTTCCCCTGTCTCAAATCGAGCTGTCTGACCGTGTGATGTCACTAAAACGGACCCCCCTCCCACGATTGTTGATTGACAGCAGCGTTTCAACACAGACCCGCCCTGAGCGAGCTGTCATCATAGTCCGCCATTTTTTGATACACTGGAGCAGAATGGCATCTAAGCGATTGTGGTGTTCTGCTCTTGGGTGTAATAACGAACACAGTCATTTTGATGTTCCAAAATCCGAAACGCTATAGGCGTACGCAGTTTTGTTTTCGAAGGGAATATTCCCCACGAGCAACGTCACTGTTTTCATGTTTGCGCGATTCGCGAATCATTTCTCACCAGACTGCTTTATAAACGAGGGTCAGTATAAAGCTGGTTTTGCTAAGAAGCTGCTCCTGAAAAAAGAATCGGTACCAACTATTCACGTCCCTGCTGCACCTCCAGAAGAAGTGAGTGTAAAATTGTATATTTTATTTTAATCTTTGCAAATCGCTTGCACGCTTCACGTTGAATGCGGCTAAGGTTTACACTCAGGGTACATTACGGCATGTTTTCTATATGACGTTCTCAATACAGTGGCGGCGCCAGGGGGGAGCTCGTGACATTATGTTAACCAACCATTCAGAAAGGTCCTGTTCGAGCCTTAATTGTCGAACTTCTTTGTGGCTGTCATCTTTTTCCGGGTCCGACTCCAGTTCAAACCGATTCGATTGCACAGATGTGTCTCAGAGACTCCCGCTGCCATTCTCTCTCCAAAATATACCCTCAACTGTTGTCAAGGCAACACTCCACGTGCATTGTGTCAAAACGCCGGCAGAACAGAGGGGCGGAGTGAGCGAAGCTCATTATCATTTAAAGGTATATGCACTGAAACGGCGTGCTGAAAACAGAGCTGTTTTTGACCAGGTAAAATTTGTGTTTTCTTACAATACTAATGAGAATTTTTAATTAAAGTGTATCACAAATTTTTCATTTAGACCCTAAAGAATCAAATTAACTTGTATGAAAATGGCATTATATGACCCCTTTAAGCAGTGATGCGACTTTCAAGAATCATCTACAATGCAAATGACGACAAAAAATAAAACAGAGATCTACAGGTAGCCTACAAGCAAAGATACACTAATTTCCATGCATGCGACAACCACAAACACATACAGTGCTGAAACATGATTGCTATGTGCTGATAACTCTCATTTCCTGTTTTTTTCTTTTTGAAAGCCAGCCAACTTCCTCCGTGCCTCATGCACTCTTAATCCAGGCAATACTTCATCATGTGACAGAATGACAGGGTAAAAATGAGAGAAGATGCAAATGCATAAGCAGTCAAGAGTAAACAGTCCAATCAGTTGGAATGTTAGATGGGGTTTTAATGAAAGAGGATAAATCTGTTCCCTTTCTAGGGACTCTCTCTCACCATTTACTGACACCTGAGTTTCTGCTCACATAACTTGATGGATGGATATAATTACATATCCATGTATGAAATTGATGAATGATTCATTGAATTTTATGCTGAAAATCTCAGATTGAAAAAAATCCTTTAACAATGGCAGAAAGACACTGGGCTTTCTTTTAAGAGACAGACAGACATAAAGTTAATTACTGTACGGGAGTCATATTTTTGTGGGACGAAAATAATTAGGATGACAGCATTAAACTTCAACAGATACATTTACATGAAACAGAACAACAGAAACTAGAATACACCCTAATATAAATCAAGAACATAAAGAGGGTGTATATGTGATCTTAGTAACAGCTCTGAACGATTCACTCACTGAGTGAGTCTGATTCGAATGGCTAAAGTGGCGATCACACTTACACTTTTTGTTCTACTGACTTGCATTAAAACGTATGTGACTGCATGTGAGGAGACCGGATGTGAGGAGACCGGAAATGCAAGCTTTGGATTTTGCTGCATTCCAAAGTTCAAGTCTGATGAACACTGACCTGCTAATTCGTATTACATGAAGACGTGTGGCCAATAGAAGATCAACATATCACGATGTGACCTCTTAAATTAATTAAAATAATGCAAACTTTAAAAAAATATATATATTTTGAGAAATAAAATCAAAACAGTCCAAGAGCCTAAAGTTTGCCAAACCAATCAATTTCAGGTGAAAATCGAATGCACTGCTCTACATTAACTGACTGAATCTTCAAGACTGAAATTGTCTTAGCCTGACTTCGTCATACCCATACTCTAGTCAGAATGTGAGTCTGATACTGCTCCATAGGGCTTTGATTATGAGGCGTGTCTTAACCGAACCAGGAAAAAACAAAACTCTGCACTCAATTGGATAGACCTACACCAATCAGAGCAACGCAGTAAGTGACGTATGTTGAGCTACGCATAGTTGTCAACAGAACTCAACTGCACGCACGCTGGAGGAAGTAGTACAATAATGAGTGTTGCTTCTTTTACTTGGTCCTCCATGAGTGTGACCAAAGGAGAAACCACAACGACTACAGGGTTTTCATTTCATTCATTTCATCTTCTTAGCGACCATCGGAGCCAGCTGATAAATTAAACTTTTGCCGAATCCGGTAGGAAGGACGACAAACACATCTTTCCAATCGACAAATGCCTTGATTGCAGTTCTCTGTTCGTCTTTTAAAATTAATGCGCAGTCGATTTCTTTTACAACAGACGTGATTGCAGGAATCTATCTCAATTCTCCAGCTGCAGTCAACTTTGAGGGAAACCAGTTCAACCCAAGCGCTCTTTGATAACATGATGATTACGTAACTGCAGATCATCTGTCCATCATCGTATAAAGCCCGCCCTGGCAATTTGATTGGCCCGGCGATTTCTGAACCGATCATAATTACTCCTCAATGGATCGAGTTCAGACCGAACTTCACGACCAAAAAATGTTGTGGACGGGGTTCGGGCTGGCATCCAGGCTACAATTGTCTACCAATAGCGATGAAATCCCACAGTCTCTATGTTAAAGCCAGTCTTCATCAGCCCAGTCCGCTGGTTGATGAGATGACAGATGTGTGGTCACCCTGATACACTTACAATGGATGTAAACAGCTCCTGCCTTTTCAATGAAGTCACTGTGGTAATTTGTAGCATGTGATATACTGAGCTTTGCACAGAGGATCAGAGTCGATGAAAAAGTGCCACAAACTGGGCCTGCAGCCAGCTGCCTTACCTGCTGCCAGGAGCGGCAGGCAAAAAGAGGACAGGCTTGGAAAGAGGGGAAAATGGGTTTCTTGAATTACCTTTCAGTTGTGTATGCATGAAATAAGTGCACAATGATTGGTATGAGTTTACACCACCAGATTTCTCATCTATCTGCCTTCCTGAGAAACAATGGGAACAAAAACAAGAACAGAAAGCATCCAGGACGGGGTGTACATTTTTGTGTTAAATGAACCTCCTGAGCAGCTAAATGACTCTGACAATTTCATGACCACCTTAACTGAATTCAAGACTATAGTGTGGACTGTACCACTTTGCACACTAACCATACAGTAGTACACAAAATTTGAAAAAGTGTGTCTTAAATCACAGTATACAATAACATATTTAAGTGTTTTATTTTATTATTTAGACATTTTAAATATCACCGTTTTCACAGACAATAACATGAAATTAATTATCAGCTTATTGTATAGGCCAGAATTAGAGGTCGACCGATAGTGGATTTTACCGATACCGATATCTAGGTTTGACCGTACATGCCGATAACCGATAATTCAACCGATATTTTTTTTAATGGATACTGGATTAAAAACAAACATCATACTCACAATAAAACAGTGATGAACTGAAATGTGCTCAATTAAATAAATATATAAATATGAATATATTAAAACTTTATACAGAAAATAATTTAAACATTAAAATATTACAGGTTTCGTTAGCTATAACCTAGAAACATACACATTTCATAGGTAACACTTTGCAAGTCCCATTTGTAAACAAGGATGTATTAACTAGCTTTCATGAACTATATGCATAATGCAATATACCTTTTTACTGCATGTATTAATATGAGCAATACAATTGTACCTTTAACATTCATGTTAGTTCATTCATAGTACATTAACTAAGGTAATAAAAGATAAAATAAGAATTAAAACTCCATTTCAAATGCGTTAGTAAATGTTGAAATTAACAAACTACCGTAACAATGAATAATTCTTCTAGAACTTGTATTAACCTTAGTTAATGCTAAAAATGGAATGGTATTGTAAAGTGTTACCATTTCATATGATTCCAAAGAGTCGTGCTTAAAGATGGCCATTAAAATGTAATAAAGACCTTATGTATACGTAATATAGCCTATAGTCTCTCACTTTATTTGCTTCTATATTTTAGAACACTTGATAATTAGGCTATCTAATCAAAATAACAAGATCTATTGTAGTGATTAAAAAGATCTTAAATCGAATGCGTTTCTGATTAGTTTACGTTTCTGTCGGCTGCATGAACATAATGTTGAGAAAGAAATCACGTCACTAGTTTTAAATATGCAACTTCGTCGGCTAATGAATGCATACAAGTGACCAGCCGGATAAAAATAATGCAAATAGATGGTAACAATTGTGCCATAAAACATTTGGGTCAGGTCTGCGTGTGTTTTTGTCACATTGCATTAACGGTTGACTGTGGTAATTTTAGAGTCCTCACAGCCTCGACGGCAAACTACTGTTCTTTCTCTGCTGATGCAGCACCTAGTCAACAAATTAATTACTTTATAATGATATGGCAATATGTACTTTAGTGTATTGTATTCATACCGTTTCGCTGTCGGTGTTTTAAATGCGCGTCTGAAGTGTCAGCGCTCTCTATGCTGCGTGTTCTCTCCGTGCTGCGCGCTGCCTCACGTGTTAACGTAAACAACTCAGCCAGTGATAGTTTGTTATTTGTCCTCTAGAGGCCGCTCTCGCTCTGTATAATGCCAGCAGTCTCTTCTGTTCTGAGCGCTCTCCTGCTGTGTAATGACCGCGCGCACTTCTCAGTCGCTCCAGCAACGGACGCAACCCGGAAAAACTATCGTGTGGATTTTTGCCGATAACGATAGTTCCACCAAACAACTATCGGTGCCGATTAATCGGCAAAACCGATGAATCGGTCGACCTCTAGCCAGAATTGCAGTGCATACTAAGTATGCATGCATACTTGTGTAAAGTAATATTTATTTTTAAGCAAACTATTAAAGGGTTAGTTCACCCAAAAATGAAAATTAAGTCATTAATTACTCACCCCCATGCTGTACCAACCCCGTAAGGCCTTCGTTCGTCTTCGGAACACAAATGAAGATATTTTTTATTAAATTTGAGAGCTGGATCACTACCACATAGGCTCCCTAAGGGAATGAAACCTGACGGCCCAGAAAGTCAATGATGAAAATGTTTAAATATTCCATGTCACAACAGTGGCTCAACTATAAGTTTATAATAGTTTTTGTGCGAAAAAACAAACAAAAATAACGACTTTATTCGACTATTCCTTTTCTTCCTTGTAGGCCTGAAACGAGACTTCAAGAGATTTCCACGACGCACGCGCGAGAACTTAACTGAAGTAGTTGAAGGAGATCGCAATTCTCGCGCATGCGTCGTGGAAATCTTTTGAAGTCTCGTTTCAGGCCTACAAGGAAGAAAAGGAATAGTCGAATAAAGTCGTTATTTTTGTTTTATTTCCGCACAAAAAGTATTCTCGTCGCTTGATAAACTTATAGTTGAGCCACTGTTGAGACATGGAATATTCAAACATTTTCTTCATTGACTTTCTGAGCCGTCCAGTGTCATTCCCTTAGGGAGCCTATGTAGCAGTCATAAACCTCTCAGATTTAATCAAAAATCTTCATTTGTGTTCCGAAGACGAACGAAGGTCTTACGGGGTTGGTACAGCATGGGGGTGAGTAATTAATGACTTAATTTTCATTTTTGGGTGAACTAACCCTTTAAGCTTTATGCTAACATATATGTTGCAAATGCAAATAGTATGCAATAAAGGAGTCTGTGTCTTTAAGAGAAGTACATAATTAGTACAAACCCTGCTGAAAAAAAAAATAGCCTAAACCAGCCTACGGTGGTTACACTGGTCTGGTTTGATGGTTTTAGCAGCGTTTGGCAGCTTGGAAAGGCTACAAAACCAGCTGGACCAGCAACACCACCTTAAGCTGTTTTTTAAGCGTCAGCAGGGACGTGGCTTTGTTTTGGCATAATTCTAGTGCTAGTTAACCAGAACAACATCTAACTAACACACACCAGATGCAAAAGCATTATGTGTGAGAAAAACACTGTCATTGGAACACTGTTTCACTCCAGCTAGATGAGTATTCAGTTTCATCACGACCTCACTGGTCTACTAGATTGAAAGTATAGCTTTTGGATAACAGAGCCACTTCCTGAGAGGGGGGTGAGGGGAAACACACTTGGTGGGGGGAGGTGAGAGGAGAAAGAGAGAAAGAAAGAAGGGTCCCAATCTGGTACACATGAGGTCATTTCTTGGAAGAGGAGAGAGAGTATGCCCAGATTTCACACCATGAACAACAGACTCACAGATGCACTGTCTGTCTGTCTGTCTGCCTGTCTGTCTCTCTCGCTCTCTCTCAAAAAAAAAGGTGTGCTGATTATGCATAAAAGAAAAACGTGAGAAAGGAATATAAACCGTTTTAGGTAGTAGTATGCATATTCATAATGTGTCTACCGACTTTCTAATGACATTTTAAAGATACATATTTTATTAAAATATGTTTCAAAAGTTCTGGGATATGATTTTTTATTTTTATTTTAAAATAAAATTATGCTCTTATGCTCACCAGCCAGGGCTGCATTAATTTGATCAAAAATGCTACAAAAAACAGTTATGCTGCTTTATATTTTTGTGGAAATCTTGATGAACTTTTCTCAGGATTTGCTGATGAACATAAAGTTTTAAAATAACAGTATTTATTATAAATAGAAATATTTTTTAAAACTATGAATGTCTATAATCTGTTTATATTGAATTAAGTGGATTATATTGTATCATGTCAACTACCCAAAATTATTTAATGTCAGTTGCCACTTTATACACATATTCACACACATACACACACACGTTATGTTTTCATGTTTTAGGGGGACTTTCCATAGTCACGTTTTTTATACTGACAAATTGTTTATTCTATCCCCTTACACTAACCCTACCCCTAAACCCACCCATCACACAAAACTTTCTGCATCTTTTACAAAAAAAAAACATCCCTTGGTATGACTTCAGCGGTTTTCTTTAGAATGGCTGGAGGAATTTGCTTGTTGGATAATTGGGGACCAAAAAATGTCCCCACAAGGTCAAGGATTTATATTGCCATCTTTGTAGGTTTACCAGGCCACACACACACACACACACTGAGTGTGGTCTGCAGCTGATCCAAGATCCAGGTGTTATGTAATGCTGACAAGTGAACGCGTCCTTCTGGCAACTTTTGGGAGCCTGGTGACAAATTGCAAATGTGGGTCGACTGGACCGTTACCACCGAGACATAACATAACACACATGTATCCTTAACATACGGTCTTTAAATCCTGCAAACTGATTGTGATAACTAGACTAATATAGAGATCCCTCAAACATCAAATATGTTTGATGATTGATCATGGAAATCCATGACTAGACAAAGCTTCACACACTCGCAGAAAGCCTGAGTGTATTTGATGTCTCCACTAAAGCGTATGTGTGAACTCCAGAGACCATGTGACCCAGATTCCCAGCATACTCTTATTCGGGATCTATGTGCGTTTTCCAAATGTCACTTTCATATGAACTCTTTACATACAATGAACAGAGACAGCCTAACAACACTGAAGTCAAACCCCATTATGTGCAGGGCAGATGGAGTGGTACTCAGCACAAATTAGCGTAGCAGAAGCCTGCATGAGGCAGCATTATCATCACACGCGGTGTGGCCCCACAGACCACCTCAGCACACCCGCATTAGATTCAGCAGAGGGCGATTTATCCAACACGCAAATTCCTCCAGCCATTCTAATCTCAAAACCTCCAGACAGCCGACCTGAGCGCTTCTCCCCAGATGACACCAAAAGGAGAGCCATCTATGGCCCAAATCCATTACCACACTCAAGAAAATCAATGATGCAGCATGGATTTGAGTGGACTGTTTATACCAGCAGTGCATTTATTCTCAGGACTGGAATTTTGTTATTTGAGTAATTTTCATTAACTAAAACTATTAAAACACATTTTAGTTGTTTAGTTAGAAATAAAGCTGAAATTGAAAGCTAATTCAGAATATTAATAAAAACCATATAAATAATTCTAAACCAACACTGAAGCACACAGAACAATAACAAAATAAATAAAAACATAAAGATATTGGAAGAATCTGATGAGAAATTAGCTTCTTTGGCAAGTGTGGGGAATTTTTTTAGATCTCTTCTGAAACTCTAGAATAGACACATGCAATTACGAGGGATATTTTTTCTTAAGACAAAGTTCTGGAAACATGAAACGTCAGCAAAAACCTCAATTTATTCTCATTTCTGTCTAGACAACACACTTGACACAGACACATTTGTGATTTTTCCTCCTATAGGAAGTCAAAGTACAGGTACATTAGCATATGTAAACAATATAAATGTGGCAATCAGGACGAGTCCGAGAGCTGTGGGAACAGAGCAAGGTCAGTGGCATGAGTGTTAATGAGTTCAGGGAGGATAAAAGGAGGAGCGGCGACAGTGAAGGACGAGAGAGGACCAGGCCTGGACTTTGCATTGGGTTTTGTTTATGTTTCTGCGACAGTCGTTCGGGAGGGGCTGACACTTTACTTTTGTTTCGTGTTTGTGCTAAACGTTCGCCGGTTCCCACCTCCTTCTTCCCTTATCAACTAACTAGGGCTGCAACAACTAATCGATAAAATCGATTATAATCGATTATGAAAATCGTTGTCAACGAATGTCATTATCGATTAGTTGGTCTGCTTACGTCACGGGGAGCGTTTACTGGTACGCACACACACGCAAGGTCTCTCTCTGCCGAGCGCGCGCGCTACACGGTTTGGAGCAGTCTCTTCTGTCTCGCATGCGCGCTCTTGCTTGCGCGCTCTAGATTTCGGGAGTTTGAACTAATTCGCGGGCATCAGGGAGCCGCAATCAATATGAGGGAGACTCCCGGGACTTCCGGGATCTTGGGATGTCTGTATTTTGTCTCGAGCATCAGGTTGCGCAATCAGTTCGCTCGCAACGTAAGTGATGGATTAAAATAGCGCTACCGCAGAAATAGGTTAAATTAAAATGGTGTTTACAAAGTGAAGCACTAAATACAAAGGCAGTTAATAACAGCAGCAGTAAAATATTGTTTTTTAGTCACTGTACTCAGTGGTTTTCAGCGAATGCTTGTGCACTAATGCATCATTTCTCCTGTCCTTTACTCAAGCCTGTTAGCTTGCTGGGTAACGTTACCTCCATTCCGTTCTCTTTTTATAGCAATAGTCTACTAAGTTTTAATTGTTTGTCAAACGCGATCTACTGCGGCTCTACGTTTACACAATTGTTTTCAGTCTTTCTATATTTATTTAATCAATTTATCCTTATATTATATTCTTTTATATATTATATATAATATATATTATATTCTTTATCCTTATATATAATTAATTTTAAATAAAAATTAAATGAATTATATATTTTAGATGTTTTTAGTTTTTTTTTAGTTCAGATATTCACATCTGAACAACATGTCTGTGTAAATTTGTTTTAACAAAAATTGTGTTAAAACATAATATGTTGGATATCATTTTTTTAACAATAATCATGTTTGTCAACTTGCCATCAGCAATTATCATTAAAAACAATGCAAATATTGATATTAGTAGAACTCAATGTGTGGCTTTTGCACTTTTTAAAGTACACTTTTACACATAAATACCCTGATTTACGGTTTTATTTAGTTATAATAAAAAAAAATGTAATTTAATTTCTATCCGATTAATCGATTAATCGAAAAAATAATCGTCCGATTAATCGATTATCAAAATAATCGTTAGTTGCAGCCCTACAACTAACCTTACAATAAACTACAGCCTAAAGCCATTATACAGCCATAAGTCAGCCACTTATTAATGTCATAATTAATGTCTGCCCGACACCAACTCAATCATATAAACACTAGGCGTGTGATTTGTAGTAACATCATCAGAAAATGTCACGTTTGTTAGTATGTCGTGGCCTGACTTCACCTGTTGTTTCCTAATATGCAGAGGCGTGCACATTGCTACCGAGTCTAGATATTTTTCCATTTGTCAATGACACTTGCTTGGTTTAACAGCATCTGATTTGATTAAATGCTCCTGTGTTCACTCAACCAAACGCACAATAACCCACACACAACCCTTTCCCTTTCACTTTTTCCCTTTCTCACATACTATTGATAAAAATCACCCACCGCTATTCTCTGAGCGGCGATATGAACTCATAAGAAAGATGGTGAATTGATTACCAACAGAAATGTCACTAATGCAGGTTTATATTTAAAAGTTGTGATTTATGATGCATTTGTGACTGACACATCAGAGATGTATAGCTGTCAATCATTATTCTTCAAGGATGATGCATCTATCACCCTCCTAAACAACGTCTACAGTCTTAGGGCCGGTTTACACAGAACACGTTTCTGCTGTTAAAAATGCGAGACGCAGGTCAGTGTAATGAAAAATAGCGCTAGGTCTAGATTTTTTTTACAAGTTGAACTTCTTATAACTTGAGCATTTTTAGAATGAGATGCAGCAAAAGACGTGAGCGCAACAGTTAGAGACGTCTATCTAGCGCATTTACATTGAAAAACAATGGAAAAGTAGCCCAGTGGAATGGAAAAACGTGTTCTGTGTGAACAGCCCCTTAGTCAGGAATCAGGATAACTGCCCACACAGGTTATAGTAACCTAATCCCATTTTACTAGTAAGATCAATCCAAAAGCCTTGGGCCTAAAGAGATAAGAAGGCAAGACTCAGAGCAAAGGTGAGGTGAAGGAAAGCTAAAAAGCAAGACAGATTCTCCTTCTGAATTTCTGGATTGCTTTGGCCCTGGGCGATTTGACTGGAGAATCTGTTGTAGCAAGTTTAACTAACAGAGTTTTAGCTAAGGACAAGTTGCTCTGCTAGACTGTCACTTTTAACATCTCATGCTATACGAAAGCATATTGCATGACACCTGGAAACACTCTCTGCAACCTGCTGTAAGCATAGATGGAAAATCATCTTTAAAGTTCCCCTATTATGCTACTTTAAAGCTTCTCTTACAATAGATTTACATGCATTCAAGGTCAATAAACACTCACTTTTTCTCATAATATACATTGTAGCATCACTTAAAAATCCATAGATATCGTAGTTAGTTCTTACGGCCGTTAACACTTTCTCTGACAAGCGGATGCAATGAGACCCGTTTTCCGGTTTGGTCACGTGACGCTCGGCATAAAGCCTATTGTCTCTCTAAATCCCTCCTTTCCCAAGAGCCTGCTCTGATTGGTCAGATGGCCCAGTCTGTTGTAATTGGTCTATCGCTTACAGCGTGTGTTGGAAACGAAACGGCCATTTCCATCTGAATTTGACATGTCGACAACACGAACCAAATTCTTCTAGGAGGCCAATGAATGGCATTGTGCAATTACAAACCTACTTAGGCCATCCTTAAAAATATTCTTGTTTGCCGTAACCCGACCGACCCAATTATTTATTTTTTCCCCCTTTTAGTCCGACCGACTTGCCGGTTGTAAACTTGCATTAAGACCGACCGATTTTTTTTTTACTCTTCAAACAACAATACAAATGCAATAAAATAATATAAATTATATTATAGTAAGTATTGTGAATATAAATTGCGTAGGCTACGTTCTTTCTTTTAAATAAAAACCCGTGGCGATGTTTACACCATTGGTTTACGCATGTCACACTGGCCTGTGCGTTCGCTTCGTTTCATTCGCTGTCAATGGTTCTCGCTCGGTGATGATGGCTGCGGCGCGGCTGCTTGTGAAATACGTATGTATGAGCGTACATTTAGGCGCTCATTATTCGAAATTCTTAATGGTCAAATAGGGAATAGGAGAATAGGGAATCGATGTTACGGCCTTTTCTCGGAGCGCGTGCAGCTCGTCATGGTCACGATATGCCCGCCGCGAACGCGCGTCACAGCAACTGCAGGCTCTGACAAACAAACACACATAAGTATGGGAAGCCAAACACACCGAAAGTGGGACGAAACGGCACGGAGTCACAGAGTTCACTCTGCGCTTGGACCGAGCCGCGCGAGTCGCGACAGACTCGACAGCGCAGAAGGAAGTGTTTGCTTGCGCCACCCAATGGTCAAACTATAGGCCGACCATTGCGCTGGTGAGATTATTCACGCCGCGCTGACCAATAAAACAGCACATCCCATACCGAAATGTACTAAATTGCACTAAAGAAAATCGACCATTCCATAATATGTCAGGACCACTTAATAGGCCTATAGTTTCTACAATGTGCCTACCCATTTGGCCTCACTGATTTCCATTAATAATAGAGGTTTATGGGTCAAATGTAAACGAATGGTGCCACACTGCCAAATGCGCTGTTTTATTGGTCGGCGCAGCGCTAGTGAGATTAGTCATTTTAATTTATTTGTTTCCCTCTGAAAATCCACTTTCATTGAAATCTAGTGGCTTCTTTTATTTTTTGATTCTGCCTATTGTTTTTTTTTCAAATGAATGCAGCTGGAATTAATGCAATAAATATGTTTTTTGACAAAGATTTCAAATTGTTTGTGGTCTATAACCTGTATCAGAATGAGGTTCACAATGGTGCGCCCAAAGGCATGGGTTGAAGACCCAGTCAGTGACGTCACGATATGCAAATTTGTTTAAATTCATACCGACATGATCACCATGACCAAAATTGTCCCTTTTTTTTTTACATTGAATCTTGAAAAAAAAAATATAGACCTACCTACTGACCCTTTTTTTTTTTTTTTTTTTGCTGTTACTGCAAACCAAAATATTTTTAAGGATGGCCTTATGCTTGTGCAGGAAATAAAGACTATAGAATTACTGACGACTCATTTCAGGCAGTTAATTAACTCCATTTATCGTGCTTAAATCTTTTAAACTTTGCAGACCTTTTACATTCTCAAACAGCTATATAACACATTGCATGAAAAGAAATATAAAAAAAGCACAACAGGGGCCCTTTCAACCGGGGAAGAAATAGGTCTTCTAAAAAGATAATGGCATGAAACAGTATTTGCAAAAGAGCAGTCAAACCAAGCCCTATGGCAAGGCAATAAGACAGCTAGTTGATTTCTAGCAACTGGGTAACGGAGATTTAAGTATAGGAAAGTTGATTCTCCATATGAGACTTAAATTCTGTGTATTAGTGGGTGTCTTAATTAAATACTGCTTACTTCCAGTCAGCTAAATTCTTCTACACAACCACCACAAATTCACACCAAGTTAACTTTGAGAGCTCAGATGTCGGCACTTCGCTTGTTTCCCTGTCACACTGGTCCTCTCGTGGGTGCCAAGACACCCACACAGTCACAAAGGAATTCAATAAATTGAGGGAATGGGAGAGAACCATGCTGTTTTGTGTCAGTTGCTAAGCAAAGTTAATCAACCCAATGACAATTTTGACGTTCGGCTCTTGGTTCATCTCAAACAGCAGCATTGACCCACAATGACACACTGAGCAAAACAGCCTCTGCTTTAAAACATAAAGGGTGAAGACCATTTTTGTGTCTTGAACTGCCCTCACACTGTCTTAGTCTTTACCTTTTTTCTCCTTCCATCTCTCTTTTGACCTAAGAACAATCTTGACATCATAGGTCAAAGTGCAGTGATTCCTAACAGCATTGTGCATTAACAACTAAGCCACTGCATCATCTATTGTTTGACAATGCAATGACGACTAATCAGTTGTATTGATTCATTGATCCAACCCAAAGCCTTTGGTTTGCACTGTCATCCATTAAAATTCACCCAATTGTGCGGTTCAGGCCCTCTGTAAACTATAACGAATAATGTTTTCAATTAAAACGCCACTTGACAGCTGTCCTTCCAGTCGTTGTGTTGCTTAAGGTTCAGCTTAAGTTCAGAACTGCACTGTCACCTGTGCTTTACAACTGTCATGTAAATATGTTTCTGAGTACCTTAACAGACATCAATAAAATTATAATAAAACACGTTACTTATGATCCAGGATTGTAACCAGGTCGTCTGACAGACAAAATCTGATGAGATGCCTACCCGGACAGCATTTTGGATGCAGTGGGGCTCACTTTCATGGCAATTCATAACCATTTTTTTTTTCAGGTTTTGGTGAATCAGTAATCTTATTCGCACATTTTTCATACTATCTACTTAAGTCCCACTGGCGGTTTGATTTAGGGGTGGAACAAATCAATACGAAATCAGCATCGGCAGCACCTCGTAAAATAGCCTAGTTCTGTTTCCTCATGAGAATGGGTTGTATAATTAGTTTGATCAATATAGGTATCAATATACTGTAGGCAATAAGTCAATATATGATCAATAGGTAATCAATTATTGGTTCTTTAACATCAGGTCTACCGATAAGTGCCGCCATTTGGTGCTTACCTAAAAGTGTAGCTTACTTATTCAAATGTATTGTTTAGTTTAACAACAGAAAATAAAATTACAAATTTATTAAGAAAAACTTTTTACATACTTGGTCAAGTAAGTTTTAAGCTTAGTACATAACTCAAAATAGTCCTAAGGAAATATGCATAAATATAAATTGCAAAAACAATAGACCTACTAATTAAATACTTAAAATTATTAAAATATTCATAATGGGTAGTAGCCAACAGTTTTAATGCTGCAGCCTACTGATTATTTATTACTCAAAATAATCATCAAAATACTCTAAAAATCTACATATTGGTTATCTAATAATTGTCAATTTCTTTAGTGGGCATAAGATTTCCAAAAGATACCGGCATTCCAAAATCTTCTACATAGGCATCTCACTTGATTTTGAGCTAACGTGTCAGGAGGACAGTCCTAAACAGCGGAGGGCCAAATAAATAGCCTATAGAAACAGTTAAGAAGGTAATGCTACTACAAAATGTGTTTCCTGCAGTGGACGGTTCCGTGGGCATTTGCACCGCTGCAGAGCTCTGAAAGTCCTCAGTCAATAACAAAGTGATGACACTCACTCACCTTCATAATACCGCAAGGTGGATTCCCGGTGCCGGTGCACCTCTCTGCAGAACTGTCGCGGTTCCGGGTACCGATCCGAGGGCTGCTGTGCTCCCTGTAGCCCCGTCCGTTAGAGTATACCCCTTCGGCCCCGTACACCGGGTGCGCAGCCGCCGACACGTCCAGGTATGTCTGGTAGGTATCGCTGATGCTCAGTCCCGATGCCGCCGCCGCCGCGTCCCGGGTCAGAGTGGTCGCCTCGGAGACGAGCTCGTATAAGGGTCCCGCCACGGATTCGGAAGCCTGCGGCACAGCCATCGCGCGCTCTGCCGTTAGCTACGCCAAAAAACTCACCATCGGAGTGAGTGAGCCTGTGATTTTAAAAGCCCACGGCGAGACAAACAGCCATAGGAGTCCTGTGAGTCCGCGTGAAACCGTAAAATCCATGAACATAGAAGGCACCGCACGTCCTCTGCCAACCGAGGTGGTGAATAGATTGTGCGGGCGGCTAGATTCAAACTCCCCTCTCCTCCTCCTCCTCCTCACCCTCACCCTCACTCCTCCCTCCCTCTCACCCACCCCCCTCCTCACTCCTCCCTCCCTCTCACCCACCCCCTCGTCGCTACTGGGAGAAAATAAAGCGCACAGATGGCGTTCGCGCCGTGTTCAGCCGGTAGGCGTCCGTAACTACCGAGATAATACAGGGTTATGAGGGCCAATTAGCCTCGTTCTGTAGTTTGATTGCCAGACGCCCTATAAGCAGTGATGGAAGCATTTCCGATTTCTCGGTGTTGTCAGTAGCCTACGCGTTCAGTCACCATACTGTCCATCCAGCGTCTCTCATGCGGAACCAATCAAGGATGACTGAAGATGGTTGTGACTGGATTAAAAACACATTTGGAGAGTCAGGTCCTGCCACTTGATTTGCAAACTATCCCAGCCATCTCACTTAAACGGAATCATTCAAATCCATAAACACGAGCTGATTTATATAAACATGCTACTCAACGATTTCCAGCCTGCCTGAAAATGATAAACAAATGCCTCCGCCTGTGGTACACTTAAGTAGCCTACAACATGAAATTATCGAGTTTTGCCCCTTTTAAAAAGGCAGCAATGGATGTTTTGATTTTTAAATAAATGCATACTTGCATGGGAAAATAAGGGAACAAACAAAGTATAATATAGGCCTATATTTTTATTATATTATAAAGTTGTCACAACCTTGTAAAGTCAAACACAGTTTCTAAAGTTTTGGGCAAGACCAGAGGAAAATTGTATTGCTCTCTCCAAGCCTGATTATTTTTTTATTAATAAGGATATAATAACTGTGTGTGTGTGTGTGTGTGAGAGTGTGTGTGTGTGTGTGTGTGTGTGTGTATGTTAATACAGATTACACTAAAAATATATTGTAAGTGGCTTAGGTGGTGCACGGGATCAAACACAAAGACAAAACACCATCAGGGTAGCACACATTAAACTAAAAGTAATGCAATAAACATTAACTAAATAACAAAGTGTAACACAGAACACCCCAATGCACATTACTGACAACAAAAAATCAGAAGAAACAAAATTATGTATGTAAAATATAATCATATAATATATGACACATATTATGTGATGTGACATGCAGGACTTGAATGTCCTTTTACTGTTTTTCACCATAAATTATAGCCTACATTAATTCATAGGTTTTTACTGTTTTTACCATTTTTTTGTTGATTTTTTACATTTACACAGTATTGCAATGTTAGATCAATTACAAATTGTCACTATTTTTTTACTGTAGCATTTTTACACTTTTTTTCTGTAAACATTTTTAACAGTATTTAGTATAGACTGAATTTGATCATAAATGCTTGAGTTCATACTGAAATGTTTTGATTGCAGACATCATGAAAGATCTTTTTATTTATTCTTGTATATACATTAGCCTATATTTTGATTAATCCTCAAAACACTGAAACCCTGTGTACTTTCATATAACCTCTGCTGTTTTTATTCAGAGCTAATGATATTCTCTATCCCTTAACCCTTACAGCATGACCTTCACGCAAACCTTTTTGAATTTCTACATTTTCATTATGATTTTATTTAATTAATCCCCCTCCCTCCCACACACACACTTACACGTATCATAGACATATAGGCAACTATGTGCACATAGACATTAAAAAGAACAGACAGAAAGAGAGGAAATATTATACTGTCAAATTATATCCTCCAGAAAAGCCAAATCACATTAGCTGGTGATGGCATGATAGAAATCATATGCTCCTCTGCCTGAGCAGCCATTACAGCATAATTCATCACTCCCAGACTGTTGCAATCAAATGCCGAGCTGGGGCATTAAGGCCAGACAAGAGCAATATGACTCAGAACAAGGTCATAAACAGCTGACCAGAACGCCATTGCCACATACTCCTACAAAACTGCATGGCACGTTTACATTTACATTTAATCATTTAGCAGATGCTTTTATCCTACGTGATTTTAAAAAGAGGAGAAGGCAACAATAGGGCAACAATAATCAAGTGTTGTGACAAGTAGCACAGTACAAGTAGCAATTTTTTTTTTAAATAAATAAAAAATAGATTTGAAATAGAATAGATAAGTGTTATTGGGTCAAGTGTTGACAAAAAGATGTGTCTTTAGCCGTTTCTTGAAAGCGGTTGAAGACTTAGCTGCTTGGATTGAGTTAGGCTGGTCATTCCACCAGCAGGGAACAGGCAAGGTAAAGAGTCGCGAAAGTGATTTTGTGCCTCTTTGGAATGGCACCACAAGGCACCATTAGCCCCTTTCGCACCAGGTAGTTCTAGGAATAGGAATTTAGAAACTAGCCACCAGGGTGGTTCCCCGAGAACTAAATGTTCCCCTTTCCTGGTTGCATTTTCCTGGTTGCATTCACACCGCCAGTAGGAACTTTGAAGTGACGTGAGCCGTGCCTGTTGTTGGAACTTTTATTTTGATGGTGCTGCAGACTTTTATGTTGACTGCGCTGAGAAAGTCAGAGCCTGAGCGCACAGCGCTCCCATTCTATGTCTTCATTAGTTTACGATCTGTTTAACAGTCTTATGTTATTAGATATAACTGTTATACAAAGAAAGTAGACAATATATGAAAAAGTATTTGTTTCGTCAAGAAAGAAGTATTCACTTCAAGTTCCTCCATGTTAAGAAAATTCCTGAAGAGGGCAGTGCAGGGGAGAATAATATAGTGGTGCACCTCTGAACCGTTTCCAGGGGAGAATAATATAGTGGTGCACCTCTGAGAGCACATGCTGGTGGAAAAGTCCCTTCATTGACAAATTTGCTACAGTACTGATTGATGCTAAGCTTTGTATGATTTGTAGTCCAAGTACTGAGCCCTGCTAGATGTTGCGACTTAGACACCTCACCCTGGACCTACCTGAGAGGTAAGACTTGAACCACTGGAGTGCAATTGCTGAGAAGCCCATTGTCATGAGGATTGACAGGAGTAACTGGTGGTTAACCATGTCAAAAGCATCAGACACCAGTATGTAAAAGTAGAGTAAACGTAAAACCAGTATGAAGAGAGGTGTTGAAGATATGAGTGAGTGCTGGTACAACTGAAGAAGAAATGGCTTGAATGAGATGAGTGGGGATAGGATCAAGTGGACAGGTAGTAGGGTGATTGGAAAGGATGAGTTTGGAGACTTCTGCCTCTGAGAGCAGAGAGAAGGAGGGGAGAGTGTGTATGTTTGCTGTTAAGATGTGTTTGTCAGTTTGTGGCATGGAGAACTGGGCGCTGATGGTTGTTGTATTTTATTTATGAAGAATTTGGCAAAGTCGCTAACTATTAGAGTTGAGGAATGTAAAACATCAGCTTTCGGCATTCAGGAGATCTGATGTTCTTGTGATTTGTAAGATGATGCAAGACAAGTGTATCATTTATTAATTGTCAGACTAAGACATCAGGGTGATGGATGAGGAATTGCCTCAAGAACAAATGTCCATAATTCCCTCAGCACAATCAGTTGATGCCATCAAAACATTGTCTGGAATACATTTCTTCTGAGAAACTATTTTCTGGCCAGGGTTTGACTTCATGTTTCCTTTCACAATGAATCCCTTCTGTTCTAATAAGGCTGAAAAATACTTTGGTTTCATCCACTTTTTTCTTTCTCTAGAGCTGAATGAGGACAGCAGCCTTGCCGTGACCCCAAAACATCCTTGCAGATGACACTCCACTCCCACCACCATCCAGTGCACCAATTCATTAGGAGTTCTCTTAGAAATTCAGGGATTTATTGAATGGTGTGTTTGTCTTAGTGTGAGAATGCTGAAGAGGGATTGATGAAGGGAGACTAGCAAGAGAAAACCAGGAAGTTTATGACAGACAGACAGAACTCCACCTTTTTTTGATTGGGGAGGATGAGAGAAAACGCCTCTTAATATAGATTTGCCTCCAGCAGGCCACAGTATACTCTGCAGGGATTTAGCTCTGAAGCATAACTTTGGAGAGAGAGGGAGAGAGAGAGAGAGAGAGAGAGAGAGAGAGAGAGAGAGAGAGAGAGAGAGAGAGAGAGAGAGAGAGAGAGAGAGAGAGAGAGAGAGAGAGAGAGAGAGAGAGAGAGAGAGAGAGAGAGAGAGAGAGAGAGAGTAGAGAACATGTCTGGAGATCCATCAAAACTCATTAGGGGAGAGGAGGGATAATTTTAACACAATGTTTTTACATTTACTCAGAAAATATTTAGTCTAAACCTTTTAAATTTGATTTCACACATCTTTGTATATAGCAGACCAAGGTTTCAATCATAAAAACCCAAGCTGGATATTTGTAGAGATGGTATGTGATAAAAAGTAACAGTAATCATAAAACATGCTTAAACATGCACTAAATATATCTTAAGTATATATATTTTAATAGTGACATAAGGCTATTTGTAATCACAAAGCAAGTGAGGACAAGAAGTTAAAATGAAAATTCACTCTATCTTTTTAAATGTATGTTATGGATCTTATTGTGAACCATTAATCTGTGCATATGTTTCAATTTTCTTTTAAACTTTTGTTCTTGTAATGTTTAATCAAAATGCCATAACCGGATCTTCTGATGAAAACAACAGGCTGCAAGCTCATGTTCATCTGCCATGTTCCTCTACATCACAAAATCCAATCAAATTCCCACACTATCCATTTTTCTTTTTCTTTTTTGATAATCCATTACACATGGATGTATGTCACAATACAAAAGAAATGTCGCTATACTTCTATTTTATCGCGACTTTGGCTCTGTCCCAAATGGCACACTTCATGTGCACTTGTGGCCTTACAATGGCCACAGCGTGCATGTGTCTTTTAAAGTCTACAAGACCGTGGGTGGCCCATTTGTCATTTTAGGTTTCGGAAGGGTACTTACCAGCATCCTCTTCGTGGCCGATATGCCCTCGATGCACACTTTTGCCGAGCCCGCGAGCTTCGCTACAGACTTCTACCTGACAGTCAAAGCAGCATTACGTGTGGGCTCGGAGAAAGATCGCAAGGGGGTTCCATTTGGGACAGGGCCGGCCTTTAATGTGGGAAATACATAATGTACACAACAAATATACTTTTTTTAAATGTAAAAATCTTTATCCCTCTTCCACATCCTCATGCAACTGATACAAAACCTTTCATAAATCGCATAACTCTGCAAGGGGTTCACTCCTTTGTGTAAGGCAGATAGGAAACAACAGATAAAGAGAGAAAAAATGTATCAACAGATAAAGAGAGAAAAAAATTATCACTTTGATCTCTCTTTTAGCAAATTGTATAGGCTATTAATTTCTTACCATTGCCCACAACAACATCCTGAGACAGGAAGTGTGCCATGTTTCAGTCTTACACCCTCCAACGATTCACAGCAAAACATCTCATCACAGACTCCACCCTGAACCCGCCATGCAAAAACTCGCTCAAACAAAACAATAAACATATGAAAATCATATAATCAAAAAAATAAATAAATCCTACTGCAGATTCATAAACTACAACTAAACACAAATGAGTCATGGTGCACTGTGTATTTTTAGTGGCATCTAGTGGTGAGGTTGCGAATTGCATCCAACAGAAGTTATGGTGGCCGACAGGAAAAGATGTCATCGTCTGAGACAGCAGAGAGTAGCCAGTTGAGCAATGATGTTGCTTTACAAAGATAAATGATCTTTACTTAATTATTCAGTAAAACGATGTTATTGCGAATATTTGTTACTTGTTCATCATTGTGTGTCAGTATGTTTTATTCGCTGACTTTAGCTAGCTTCTTTGCACGAAGAACAACATAGTGACGAAACGAGTTTGTCCGTTTAGGGATCCCGTAGAAGCATGTCGGCGCATTTCAATGTAAGGGGACCCGCGGTGTATGTAGATAGAAATGGCTCATTCTAAGGTAATAAAAACATAACGGCTCATTAAGTAAGTTCTTTATACATCACTGAAAACATAGTTATGTAAATAATATTGCATTTCTGTCAACAGATCCCCCTAAATATTACACAATGCAGCTTGTTTAAAATGGACATAGCCCTACATATAATATTGAAGGTTAATATTAACCCTCTCTCGCAGTTGTTTTCACTGCTTTCAGGTGAGATTAGTCAAATCACACGAATAATACAACCAACTGTTCTTGACACTTCTCTTACTTTTAATTGACAGTCTTCTGCTGAATTTTATAGACATGGTTTAGTGTCTTCGAAAAAGTCTTTTATCTCAACCGTTTTCAGAAGAGGTAGGCTAACTTTATAGCTTGAGCTTTTGTTCATGAAAGTTTGGGCTTTTAATCACCTCTTATGTGAAGATGAGAGGTTTTGATAGTTTTGTAAAGGTTTTACTTGGAAGTGAGCTAATTTATTTAATATAAACGTATTTAGGCTACTGTTAATCGGTGACGTCACTTACATGGAGCGCGGAAATTGGCTGAAACTAGCTCAATGGTAACAAAGAACGTATCGTTCTTCTATACTCTTTGATGGTAAAAAAATATTGATAAAAGCAGCAGCAACAAAATAACCCCTCTAAAACAGAGGGGAAGCTCCACGATTTCAACATTTCCGAAGAAATCTGCTGCCGGTGAAGTAGGAAACACAGGTGAACTGAGGAAGCTCATTAAATGACAAGTTTGGTATTTTACACTTAAAGCCCTGTTTTAAGATCGTTTCTGATTAAATAGAACGGTTAAGACTGAAATTTGGACACATGCTGCATGCCCGAGAATTTTCGGTTTCTGTCGCTGCAAAAGACGCTTTCCAACAGGGTTTATCGTAGTTTTTGTCCAACTCCATTGACTTGTATTGAGGGTATGCGCATGACGTCACCGTCGACCGGAGTGAATGCGGTCACGCCCACAAGTGGCAAAAAGACTGAGCGGCAGCATTTGTTTTCAGCGTGAATGCCGTGAAAATCACACAAAACACATCTAAAACGGGAAAGAGCTTTGCGATTGACTGTACAACTAGATTTGACCAGAAATCGGAGGTACTGTATATTTTTACAGACTGCAAAAAGCTACAGAACAGACTATATTCTGCATAATTGGATGTTTTTAAATAAACACTGACAAAAAACTATACAAGTTTTAGGGCTGGACGATATGATGATATACAGTATAACATTAATGTAAGTGATCACTCGGATTTAGACCTATCTATATTGTATTTATATAAAACGTTTACAGGCAAATTTTCTTCATTTATTTCCCCGGCGTCGAAATCAGGCACATATAAATGTCAGGAAACACGATTCCTGGCTGCATGTCAATATCCATGGATCACTGGATCTTTGGTAAGGAACACTATATCGAGTCCAACTTTTAGTTTAAACTGATAATAGTTTGTTTTACTCGCGTTAACGCAGTTTCCCCTATTAACTCCAGTCACGCAGCAGCTCTTCTGCCACTCAGTCCCGCTGAGGGGGGCGTGTTCCGGCGGGGAAGTGACGTTAATGCATTCCCTCTATTGGATGTGCTGTGAGGTACGGTATACGCTCATTTCACGCAGCCGCCATTTTGAAATCGAAAGCGAGCTCCGGTGGGAACCCCGGAAGTACAGACAACAATGCCTTGGACTACCAACCTGAAGCTGCTGTCGCGATTTACACTATTGGATGTTAATATCCAATATAGGATATGTATATAGTTCGTTCATGATTCTTTTTTTACGTTCTGAATTATATATAAAAAAATATTTTATTTATCAATTAATTTCACTGTGTATAGTCTAAAGTATGAAAGAAATGTATGTACGTTTTTAGAATAAATCATTTCTACATTAAACACAACAATACGCCATCGCATTCGCGACTCTCCTATGATTAAAGGCGACACTTCCGGTTTTCTTCCCACCGGAGCCATTTCAAAATGGCGGCTGCGTGAAATCCAAGGGGGTAATCCATCAGCCGGAAACTGAAGCCTCGCGGGAGCCGCCATTGTAGCTGAACTTCATCTGCTGTTAGCATTCCATTGACTCCCATTCATTTTGGCGTCACTTTGACAGCGAATTACTTTACATCTGAGGCGTCCAAAGACTTAATTTGTCCATTATTTATTTCTAAAGAAACACGACAATGTATAAAAGGCTCCATTACTTTATCTTACGTTATGGCCCCGTAGAAGCTGTTTTTGTAAAAATAGGCTAACGATTGCGTCATAACCCACGCGACTTTCTGTTGCACAATACAGACATTACCGTATAGACAGGAGGAGAAGCTCGCAGGCAATAATTTACTGTCTATGAGGCAATCGGGGGGACATAGAGCCATAGTCAAGGGAGAAGCCCATAGATAGAGAGTCCATAAAAGCAACGGGACAAAATATTTCAACAATGTTTTTGAGGAATTAGGTGATTCAGCTTTGTCTTCTGAGCTACTAAGATTTACAACTGTCAGACTGTCGTCAAGCTGTTTGAGCCTGCGCAGTCGCTCAGCCATCAGACAGGACGTGCAATAATCGGGCTTCAGTCTTCTCCGTTGAAATCAATGGGGTCGCTGTGTCCATTTCTTTTACTGTCTATGGTGAAATCAGTGTATTACTCCGCTGCCGGAAACGGAAATGGGGTTGTTTGTATACTTCTGTGTATTCAATAAAATGCCAGTGGTTTGCTTGCAATTGGCAACGGTGCATTATCGCCACCAACTGGGCTGGAGTGTCTATTATTCAAGCTCTCAACGGAAGAATGTATGGGTGTGAGGCGGTTGGAAAAATAGGTCCACAGTTTTACAACGAATGGTGTTACGACCACAGTGAAATGTGCGCTGGTTTCTCTCCGCGTTCTGCGCTGGTGTGCGAGTCTCATCGACAATAAACGCAAGCTCGTATCAGCCCTATCCACCGCGTTTACATTGTTATTAATAGTGGATACTTTCATGCGCTTCCATGTCCAAGTGTCTGCTATCAGACCCGTTGAAGTGCAGTTTCTGTTCATGTGTGCTATGTGTGTTAACCCTATATAGCCTACCCTACATACAGTTAGGGTGATGTACATGACTTAAAATGTGATATTGTCCGCACACATCTTGCGTTTCGTTTATGGTCACACCACAAGGTGTCACTGTGGCCTCAAAGCTTCAGCACTGCCACTCTGAGCTCGATTGCTGATGTCTGAGGTAAAACACACCCCCCTCATTAGCATACGGACAAAGAAATGTTGAAATAAATAAATGTGGAAATAAATAAATGTGGAAATAAATAAATGTAGAAATAAATAAATGTGAAAATAAATAAATGTAGACATAAAAACATATATACATAAATGAATGTGGAAATAAATAAAAGTGTAAATGAATAAATGTAGAAATAAAAATAAAAATAAATGTGTGAAAAAATACAATTATACATAAATAAGGAAATAAAAGTATAAATACTCATTTATTTGTACTTTTTTACATTTCTTTGTATATTTATTTGTGTATTTTTGCTTTTTTACATATCTTCGTATATTTATTTATGTATTTATTTATTTTTAATTAAGTCAGCTTTGGCATTCCATAGGTATGCACCATAGACTGTAAAAAAAAAAAAAAAAAAAAAAAAAAAACAACCCTCAACAAACTAGCTACTTGTCTGGCCTCAAAAATTAGAATACAGAATTGTATAGCGTCGAAGCCACACAGAGCCGAAACACAACCAAAACAATGTTAGCTTCCGCAAAATGCATGGAGTTTTTTAAAAAACAGTTTAAGGGTCAAAAGTAACTCATAATATTAATTTTGAGTAAACAGTTAACTATTTTCTTATAACTAATCAAATCTATGACCTAGGCTACTACTGAAAGGCTAAAGTGGAAAAGAAACAACGCTGTGAGAGAAAAGCATAATTTCCAGTCATCTGCTCATCACAGAATAAGGAATCGAAAGCAACACAAACTTTCACAGACCTGACATTGGAAGACTTGCAAAATTGAGAGGAAAAATAAATCAACGGGCAGACGTCAGAATAAGAAAGAAAGCCTGTCACCCGATTCACTCTTCAACACTATGCACTATTTTATATTTAGATGTTAATTAATTTGAATAGGTAATATGCAATCAGTCTTTTTGCTGATAGAGATGAGACGCTGAACGGCTACAGCTTAAGAAATTTAACGAATCTTGTCAGTTCACTCTCAAGTAGTGTTTCAGCGACATCTGGTGGTAAAAAGGGCTATATACATATACATAAACTCATTTGAACGAGGCAGATAGGAAACAACAGATAAAGATAATTTTATTCCAATGGGCTAACAAAGATGTCAATTATTTCTTCACTATTTGTAATATAACAACTTTGAGATTCTGTTTTCCATTTTTTTAATACATTGTTTATATATTTATTATTATTATTGTTTATAATTATTATTTTTTATTTCTTTGTTCAGTGGGTGGGTTGTGGGAAAGGGGGAAAATTGTAAAAACAAGGAGCATTGTTAACTTTTTCCAGATATGATACGTCATTCTGTTCTTCCTTCAATCATCATACTCAACATCATACTGATTTTATATATATATATATATATATATATATATATATATATATATATATATATATGATATCATCATACTGATTTTATATATATAGGCAATATATATATATGTGGGGTGGGGGGGGGGGGGGGGGTAAAGGGTTTGAAAGTTAGATTACATGAGTGAGTAGCTATATTTGAAGTTCAGTTTGATATTATTTTAAATTAACTTTCGAAATGTTGAAATGAAATCATACTGATTTTAAAGTTAGACAAACCAGCAAATGCCACTGTTTGTAACTGTTGTTTTCCCTCCAAAAATGATGTTCCTGCTGGATGCAAAGGAACTGGGTTTTGTTATTTAAAAAGACATGAACAAAATTGAACCTAGAAATTGATTACCAATTAAACCATTATTGATCAGAAAACGTAGGCCTATTTTGTTAATTTGTTGGTAATAAATGTCCATTTTGTGTGTTAGAATAAACAAAAATGAAAATGTTCATTCAAAAAGGAAAACTCTTGAAAAACAACGATTCTCATGTCAGGTAAATTATCCTTTTTAAATCCTGCAAGACATTTTCTTTTTGGTCTAGTATTTGGGTTAGTGATAATAATTATATTTGGCTTGATATAAAATGAGTCTAATATGTCCATGTTGTGTCCTATTTCAAATTGAGTTTGAATTCATACAAGATGTAATTGATAGATCAAATACATTTAATACAGATAATGAATAAAAAACAAACATGTGCTTAGGTTTAGTGGCACTAGTTAGGCCCTAATTGTTTTAGAATGTAGCCTGCTGCCAAAGATCCATTCAAACCAATCACAGTTGAATGACTTTTCTGCAGTGATTGAATTTTTCGAGTCAATGAATTTATTTGATTCACAATACCTAATTCTCCATCAGGTCAAACGGATCAGTTGACTCTAATTTATGGATCAGTCTACTGCTCTTCTTGGCTCTTTTAAGCGCATATTTCTGTATCCAAGCAACAGATAAGCTCTTCCCTCAAGCAATATTCTCTTTGCAATTAGAGACATAAAACAGGTCTCTAAAAATTTCCATTTTTTTTTTTTTTTTTAGAAAAACAAAATGGAAATTTACCGCCAGGAAAAACACTCCCTGACGGTAAATTTCCATTTTGTTTTTATAAACCATGCCTGAAAGGATAACCATTTCCGTGGGAAGAGAATAGGTTTGAGCTCATATAGGCTACGCTGTAGGCCTACAGATCATTTTAGTCCGTTGATTCGTTCTCTCACTGCTTGCTTCTCATCAGAATTGTTTTTATCCACTTTGACCAAAAGAGGGGGCAAGTTTAATTCATTTCAAGGGACCGGAATCCGAATCAAAATTGCAAATCTGTATTTGTGTTATCCTGTGAATTAAATTGAAGGGAAAGCAAATGTGTATACAACAATTTATAAATTTAATAAATATTTGCACTAAGCCTAATGTAGCCTAGTCTGTAGGCCTATATAAGCACTTGCAGGCCTCAACATTCACTTGTCCGGAAAAAAAATGGTGTTGTGAATATAATGTATTCTGAAGCAATATTCTTATCAGTGTTCAATTAGCTTAATTAAATCTGCATATTGTCATATCTGCACATTTAAAGATAATTTCTCCCCTAATCTTATTAAAGGAGACCAGGGACAGTTGCAACAGGGGATGGTTGCAACATGTCATTTTTTTCCAATCAGAAACAAACTAGAGTGATGACACTCACACTGCACAAGCTCAATTGGATGCCAATCTCCTTGCAGAGAAAAATCAAGGAGATTCGTGAGCTGCTCCAGGATTTATTGAAGAAAAAATGTTTTTAAAGTATGAAAGTATTTCTTTTCTTGAGCATTGTTTTTGTTAAACTGTTGTCACTGTTTTTGTGATTCAGCTCAAACGGATATGGTTTAAATGAGTGATATCTTAACTTTAAGCTAGTATGGTTAGCATGCATCAAGGTCAATTGTTTAGCTAGCACATGAACTTTTATCATGGTGTGATCCAGAGGCTGAGGCAGAGGGATCCATGTGCAAGACTTTATTAACCCTCTGGTCTAAGGTGTTTTTGGGGTCCTTGAGATGTTTTGACATGCCCTGACATTTGTGCTTTTTTTTTTCAGTTGCTTATAAACATATTAATGGCACAGGTGTAATTACACTCTATTTAGCACAAACAGGGCTACCATAATATGTGAGCGACCTGTATGTACATATTTGTATTTTTGAGAGAATATTGTTTATGCATGGTTATTGAAAAAACAAAAAATTAAAGTGTCTGAAATAAGGCCACAAAACACATATTGATTATTTCTTCACAAGACTTTTGAAAATTGTATCACATAGCCTAGAATATTTGCTCCAAAACTATGTCAGAAAGCTTTATGCGAGGAGGCGTGATCTCTCATTAATATGTATGCATTTCACACCTGAGAAAGACAAAGACCCTCCCATAATGGCCCTATAAGGTGCTATCAGGCCATATCATTATGAGGAGCCTTGCACAAAGAATGAGGAGATTTAAAAAATAATGGCTTTTAGATTGTTTGGATTTATTTACAACACAACATAATCCAAAGATACACAACAAAGGACAAAAAAGGACATTAGTAAACACACTGATCTAAAGACATAAGCTTGAACAGTCACACAACTTTGTGCCATTGAAACATAGTACATACCTGTCATTTCCAAGGTGTTTGATTTTTCATTTTACCATGTTCATGTACAGAGACTGTTGAATGTTGAAGGCAGCAGGACTCATCAGTGGCTCTCCCTGTAAAAAATGAAATAAAAAAAGAAACACCATTGAACATGCTGATATCAAGAGAAACTATATGGCTGCACGACTTTGGGCATGCATTGTAGATTTTTCTGGTTAAAATTGCGATTTAATTATATATATATATATATATATATATATATATATATATATATATATATATATATATATATATATACACACACACACACACACACAAACAGTGCTTAGAATAAGTGAACACACCCATGCTAAAGTTGACTACCCTTCACAATATAGACATGGTTTTGTTTCAGTTAGCCTAACTGAACATTTATACATAAATAATATATTGTATTTAGACAGTATCACATATTTTACCGGAGGCTGAAATATATTTCACTAAATCCTTATATAACCTAAGCAGTTATTCGCAAGCAAAATAAATTACGCACAAGGCAGTATTTTAGCATGATAATCAGTGTCATAAACTAATCTCAAAACTGAGTGAAATATATGTAGTAGGCTAATATCACATTTAAAAAGTTTACACGAGCGTATAGGCCTACGTATAGGGATATTGTGACTGTGAGGTAATCTTTTTCCTATGTCAAAAGCTAGCCAAAACTAGGCAAAATATAGTCTGAAAATTCATTTGAGCTCTATAATCAGAAAAGGAATTATATAACACTAACCAACTTACTCCGAACTTGTATCCTCGGCGGGGTCAATTCGTTCTTCAAAATGCAGCCGTTGGTCGCCCGAGTTTCAAATTCCTATGAGGAAAAGGTGAATCCTTCCTCGCTGTCCAGAATCATCTGAATGAGTAGCGTGCCATTCTCAAAACACGATG
The DNA here is from genome assembly GCA_030578255.1 of Tiaroga cobitis. NCBI lineage: Eukaryota > Metazoa > Chordata > Actinopteri > Cypriniformes > Leuciscidae > Tiaroga > Tiaroga cobitis. Next base: position 21,568,771 of record CM060593.1, on the reverse strand, counting down.
AACTATCAGTGAATCTGATGAAGAAACGTGTTTTTATGCCATTGATCGCTGCTGGGCGTGTGCGATGCATAACGTTAGATCGCCTATTTACCATGTGAAAAGCTCTGGGGGCGTGGCGGCCTCGGCTCATTAAAGATAATGAAGGGAGAACGAAAAAACTGCACCTCTCCTTGGTTTCAAACGGATTACATAAACTGGAAATATATATTTTTTTAAATAAATTACTTATTTATTTAGAAGAGAATTTCAGCTTCATAAAGAGAAATCTCTCGTATCTCTGTGACAAGTATTGACAGAGTTACAGTTCCTTTTTCGGACGCGTTTCAGAATGGACCTCACTGACAGAGAGAAGGCAAAACGCGCATCATGTTTATTTTTCTTAAAATCAACAGAGTAATTTGAGTCTCTTTTGCACTGATAAGGAAAAAAGTGCGCTGGTATCGCCGGCGATACCGCCAGAGTTTTTGACCAAGAGTTTGGACCAAGGGGTTTTTGGGGCCCTTGGGATGTTTTGACATGCACTGACATTTGTGCTTTTTTCAGTTATTTATAAACATGTTAATGGAAAAGGTGCAAATTCAATGTGGTGCATTGTGGGAGTTGTTGTCTTACATACAAATGCGCCCTAAAGTTATTTTCTGTGTTTTCTCGGTCAAGAGGGCACCAAATTCAAAAATTCTTTTACATTTCGACTACATATGACCCACTTTCAATAAAGATTAATGTTGAAATGGGTGAAGTGTTCCTTTAATGCCTTAATAAAAAAATTTAGGAAAACTCCAACCTTTAGGGACATGAATTATGTCCTTGAATTCTTTGTGAATGAATAATGTATCGCAAATAATTAAATGTTCTTCTTTAAAATACAGGGTGCATACGTCTGGACACTTCTATCACACACCCTTCACCATATAGACATGGTTTTATTTCAGTTCAAAGTTCAAAGTTAGAGTTGGAAGCATCTTGAAAAGAAAGTTGTCTTTTTCCATAAATGTCTTAGTTTGATCATACATATTTCAAAGTTGAGGATTCATTATTTTGATATAGCTTGCATTGGAACAAACACTATAACACTTTGATTAGTTGATTAGTTTATTGACAAAACATACTAAATATTTAACATATGAGCAGAAACTCCTAACAAAAGCTTATTTGATGTCTATTTTAGAGTAAAAACTTTATACTCTATCCAAAACTAGTCAACGAAATGTTGTCTTTTATTTCGTCTATAACAGTGTGTATCTGTGCGTTCATTCATTCATTCACACACACACACACACACACACACACACACACACACAGAAACATGATTCACATTTAAACAGTATGCTATTTTTCCGTTTACAGACACTAACGTTATTCTATATCGCGATTAGAACAAAGCACAAGCATAAAACACTTACACACTTCTCAGCTGAATCTGTTGCTCCTCCTCGTCGTGAAAATAAACCAGCACTTGTTCTGTGGTAGGTAAATGTCTCAGGATTATTCCTCATAGCCGCGCAAGATGACAGTAGATTAATCTGACTAAAAAATATAGTGTGTTTTCAGAGTTTATAAGGGGGGTATGGCAGTGCATGGTGCTCTGCTTTGGCTTCTGCAATGCACCAGCCACTTTTGCCAGGTTAATGGACAGGGTGTTATCGGGTATTCCGTGGTCAGAGTGTCTGGTGTACCTGGATGACATCCTGGTCCATGGCAGATCATTTCAGACCTCGTTGGAGGCACTCAGGCATGTGCTGGTTCGCATAAGTGAGTATTGCTTGAAGCTGCACCCCGAGAAATGTCATTTGTTTAGGAGGGAGGTGACGTTTTTGGGGCACGAGCTGGGGGGCCAAGGGATTGGCCCCATGGAAGAGAAGGTGAAGGCAGTAAGCAACTGGCCCACTCATACAACCTCACAGCAGCTCAAATGTTTTTTAGGGTTGGCCTCATATTACAGGAGGTTTGTGCATGGTTTTTCCAGCATTGCGGACCCACTTTTCCGCCTGCTAAAGAAGGATAAGTCCTTCGCTTGGACTGAGGAGTGTCAAAACTCTTTTGCTGCCATGAAACAGGCTCTGGTCACAGCCCCTGTATTGGTTCCCCCTGACCTCGCACTGCCCTTCATTCTGGACACGGATGCCAGCAATGTGGGTATGGGGGCGATTCTCTCTCAGACGAGGGGTTGGGGGAGAGCGAGTTGTGGCTTACTACAGTAAAGCGTTCAACAAGGCCGAACGCAGATACTGTATCACCAGACGGGAACTTGTTGCGGTGCTGTTTGCAGTCCGACACTTCAAGTATTACCTGTGTGGGCTACCTTTCACTGTACGCACTGATCATTCAGCTCTCCAATGGCCAATGTCATTCAAAGAGCCAGAGGGACAGCTGGCACGCTGGATTGAGGAACTTCAGGCATACAATATGAGAGTAGTACACCGTCCAGAGTCAGGCCATTCAAATGCAGGCGCTCTTTCTCGTCGGCCATGCTTTGCCGAGGGGTGTCGGTACTGTGTTAAAGAGAAGCCAGGGAAATGGAGCTGTAGGACCCGGATGCCAGTGGGGCTTCAGTGGTTTGCAAGCATGGCAATACGCCGGCGTGTTTGACGGTGGGGACAGTGGGAGTAGAGGACTTAAAGCGGCTGCAAGAGGAAGATGCGGACCTGCAGCCAGCAATCCAGTGGGTCCAAACACAGCAACGACCTCTGTGGGAGGAAGTGGCCATTCTCTCTTTGCCCACGAAAAACTTATGGACAAAATTCAAAGACCTGCTTCTGCAAGATGGGGTGTTAGAGAGGGAGTGGAAAGACCCTGCCACTGGGGAGGAGAGGTGGCAGGTGGTGGTGCCCAGGTCGCTGTGGGAAGGGGTGATCAGGGCTGCCCACAGGACGGTGGGGTCTGGACACTTTGGGGTTTCAAAAACACTCAAACGTGTCAGAAAGAGTTTTTACTGGGGGCTTGTGAGGGGAGATGTGGAGGATTTTTGTCGGCGGTGTGATGGTTGCACTGCCCGCAAGGGCCCGTCTGGCCAGTCCCTCGCTCCCCTGCAACAGTTCCCCGTAGGAGCCTCTATGAAGTGAGTGGGGGTAGATGTAATGTGTCCTTTTCCATGTTCCGAGAGGGGTAATAGGTTTTTGCTGACGGCCATGCATTATTTCACTAAATGGCCAGAAGCTTATGCACTGCCTGGCCAAGAGGCCGAGACAGTGGTGAATGTATTGGTGGATGGCATGTTCAGTCAGTTCGGGGTCGCTGAATCCATCCGCAGCGATCAAGGCCGGAATTTTGAGTCGCGTGTCTTCTCACTGATGTGTGAAAAAATAGGGATTCACAAAACAAGGACCACCCCTTTGCATCCCCAAAGTGATGGCCTCGTTGAGAGGTTTAACAGGACACTGGCGGAACACCTGGCCATTGTGTCTGCCAAGCATCAGTGAGATTGCGATACACACTTGCCATTTATCCTAATGGCGTGCCGATCCGCTGTGCAAGACACAACCTCTTGCAAAGCCGCCCTTTTGATGTTGGGGCGGGAAGGTGGCCATTCACCGAGACAGATTAGCACCTTATAGAGGAAGTACCGCTACAGCCCAAACACTGGCCTCTTCTACAGTTGTGCCTACCCCGGAGGGTGGACCAGGTCCCCAGTCGAGCACTTCCAGTCCTCTGGCAGACCCACATGCCACACTAGTTCTTGACCTGCAAACCTCACATTCACATAGCCGATTTCAGTAACACAGGAAGGGCAACTGCGGCCTCAGCGTGTCAGAAGGCCGCCGAGACGATTCAGGGACTTTCTTTGTTCTCTCGAGGTCGAGTAACTTTGTGAAGGGGGAGCAGTGTAGCAAGGCAAGAGCATCGGCTACACAGGTGCTCACGTTAATAAAATAGCCTTAAAACTGTTAAGTGAGTCTATCCTTTTCTCTAATCGTTACAATACTTTTAAACTAGAGATGTGATGGTGATCAAATTCTCCACTTCACTTTTAAATTAGCGTCAATTCACCCTTCGCAGGGAGTTTGATTGACAGGCGTTCTGACCAATCATAATCCGTCATTTTTGTCCGACAAACTAGTCATGATAGTTAGAAGATTAACGTCGGTGGATTTGAACTTGAAAAACGATGTGTACTGACGTCTTTCCGCGGTTAAAACAAATGTCCTTCTATTGTTCATTTATGTTTATTTGATGCTATAAATGAACTAAGGAAGAGATTATCGGTTCACGAGCAGCTTTAACTGAGGCAATCTGTCACGACTGTCTTTTTTTACAGTCTATAGAGAGCCTAAGTCCCTCCCCTTCCCGTAGACCACTTCGGGACCTTATTTCGGAAAAATATTGTATGGTAGTCAATGGCGAGAGACAACAAATATTTTGATCTCGTTTGAATTGTGCCCTGAATAACACATATGATGTTTGTCAATTTAAAAAATACATTTTAAAGTCAAAGTTATTTTAAAGTGAAAATACGTAATTACAAAGACTACAAACCCAAAAGGTGCACATACCTTTTCTCTCAATGACTGAAGCTAACTTTACTGAAGCTAACGTCTGTCATTTTTTTCTATAGTCTTACTTTATAATCGTAACGTTACGCCGTCATGCCTGAGTGTTTTTGTACCAGACTGCACACATACGAGCAACGGGTCTTGCTCGTTTTTTCGCTTCCCGGGCGATGTACTTCATTGAGCGATTTTCACATAAAACTAAATGTTACTCTTCTGTTTTATGACAAACTGCGACTTTCTTGACTTTCATAATCATCTTTTAAATTGACAAACATCATATTTGTAATTCAGGCCACAGTTCAGACGGAATAAAAAGATAAGTTGTCTCTCGCCATTGACTACCATACATATTTTTTTCCGAAATAAGGTCCCATGAGCCGGAAGCGGAGGGGAGGGACTTAGGCTCTCTATAGTCACGACACATTAAGCACCATCTTTGATTTTTAACATATGAAAGCGAGGCTGTGAGGGGACATGCACCTCTTCAGTAGGTTGCACTGTTATTATTGTATCTTTTAGTTTTCTTATTATTTTTCCCAAATGGGAGTCAATGGCAGCCCTATCAACGGAACATAGGAAAATTATGAAATTTGGCACACTTGTAGTGATGGTAATGACCAGTAATTGGATCAATTTTGGAGTCTCTAGGACCAACTCTATAGCGCCAGCACCAGTTCAAAATTCAACATTGAAATGGTTATAACTTTTGAACCCTTTGATCTAGAAAATTTTAATTTAGTACACCTAATTCCTCTCATCATGGTGATCACAATCAATATCTTAAATTAAGACTCCACCCTTTACCGTAGTGGCCATTTTGAAAAGTACAGTAGGCCTTTTCAGTTTTTTTGCTACTCATTCAGATTTTGTTCAATTCTTACAAGAATTGGCTCAGATGATCTTCGGACTGAGCCGCACAGAAATGACTGAACAGTTTTTTATTTATTCATCTTTGTTCAATAGTTATGGTGTCCCGAACTTAACGAGGTCAACCCAAAATTGCTTAGCATTAGCCAGGAGGGCCGGGGAGAGTTCATTTTCATCTGTACTTCTGAATGCTTACAAACTACTTTTGTTTGCTAGCAATATTCCATTTAAAATGTTATGTTTAAAGTTTTTTTTTATACACGACTAACTTAATCTAACTTTTGTCATACTGAAACATTTATAAACCCTTTTGAATTTGTATTGTATTACTCATACGAAGACCCCCACTCTTATCAAAATCGAGACAACCTTTTTGATTCAATATCAAAAACAGATCATACTGTATCTTTGACTATTTTCATTGTCATTGTGTGCGTTTCCTCATGTATACACACATTCCTTTTTAATGCTGAGTGTGAGAGTGGCTCAGATTTGGCAAAAATGACAGTGCAGCTGTTGCATGCTGATTCATGTTCACCATCCATTATTGCAGTGCGACATTGATGCCCCATCATGATACTTCACACCATTATGGGAACTTTTCACCTTCAGAATAAGGAAACCAGCTCTGAAAATCAGGGTTGTAATATCTTTTCCGTTTACATATTTATGATGTTTTCACTGATAGATTCTATAACCTTTGTGTTTGAATGTTGAATATTTTGTTACATTGCAGAAAACTAGGCCTACTTCCCAGCTTGAAGAGTCCAACTACTGGAGCTCATAAAAGGGGACGGTCTGTTTTTAGTTTATAAAGAAAAGAAAAAAAAACTTGTGTAAAAATGAGAGCTTTCTTAGAAACATGCTGTTATAAAGAGTGGTTGCAAACCCACAATGATTAATGTGCTCTCAAATCACTCTTTCAGAAATGAATTGTTAAGGTGCCCCAAATGAAAATTACACCAATTATGAACCCAAGTTCATTTCATTCTCACAGAAAAGACAAAGTGCTCACACCACTTGTGCTGGAGCCCAAAGTATATATAAAAAAAATCTTTATTGTAAATTCAATTACTCTTCTCTACAGCCAAACCACAAACATATGACGGACATAGAACAGAGCAGAGCTGAACATACCAACACACACACTCACGCGCACATTGACACCTACAGTGTGAACCAGTCTACACAACAACATGACAAACACTTTGAAAACAAAGACAATAAAAAAAAAGATGAAGTAAAACCACACAACTTCCTATGCGGCTCTGCCATGGCAGGGAAATAGAGTTGAAAAAAAAGTGAAACTTCACAAATAAAAAAACATCCACTGAGAGGAACAAGCCATCGTTTGAGAATGAACAAGAGACAGGCATCTAAAAGTGGGCGTCACAAGTCAGGTTTGCAGCTAACATACAGCAAGAACACAGGAAACGTCTCTTTATGTTAACTTGATTGTTTGGCTTTTTCTTCCATGCGAAAGCTCAGCTGAAATTTGAAGTGAAACTTCAGAAACCCAGCAATCAGCCCCTTTGTGCCGAAAAAGGTTTTGAGGATGGCAGAAACTGATTTTGGATCAGTACGTCAGGGCTTTTACTGAGAATCGGACACAGCAACACAGCATTTTGCATTACACAGACGGACAGAGCCCTCTAGCGTCCTACAGTAATAAAATAGAAATATGTTAACAAAAAATAAATTCATATATAGGCTACTGGATATAGGTACTTTCTTTTCAATTTGTTGGTTATTTTTTTATTTTTATTTGTGTTTTACATCAGCTCTACATAATGTCCTGAGTGGGCAAGGCTTTTGTGCAGGTGTACGGGTAGGAGAGAAAAAAAGATGCCGATTGGGAACGAGCTGACATGAAGAAATGCTAACCTATAGGATGGCCAGTTAAGAGCAAGTGTAACCATGACAACAGGTTCTCTTGTTTTACACATTCTGAATAGGTAAACATAAGAACAGATGAGGTCATCACCTGTTGCGCTGGAGAGAGAGAGAGAGAGAGAGAGAGAGAGAGAGAGACTGTAATGGCCTGTGTAGTGTAGTGTGAGCCGAGATGGTCAGCAGATCTCTCTCTCCCCAAAGTGTTTCCATCAGTTTTCGTGGGACGGATGAGAGCGGGGTGTGTGCCGTTTCCCACGTGTGCCGCAGTTTCAATGATGTGAGTGACAGGTTGTGTGCTGCTGGTTTGGATGCGGGTGTAACATGGTTCAGATTAAACACAGACGGTGAGGGGATGGTAAGACCCATTCAGTCTGTCGGTGCTCATGTAGGTGCACCGAACAGCCTAGCAACCTTAACACTCTTTAGTGTACAGAAGCAATACATTGCAATTGCCATGGTAACAATAATGTCGTCTGCAAGAAAGCATTCATTTAAGAGTGCAAAGGATAATATGCATTTTCTTCAGATGCCATAGATATCTGAACACCCCCAAAATAAAATAACAACCATTAAAACCAAAACCAAAATATTAAATGTTCCTTACAGTAGTACATTTCGTTTTAAGGGTTTCACAGACTTGTCCTGCGAAAAGTCGATTTGAAAAAAAACAACAACACAAAAAAACAACAACACACGCACAAAGGAAAAGAGATAACATGCATCTCTCTCTTTTTTCTACAATACTGTTTGGTGGTATTTTATTAGAGGAAGGCTCATAGCATTTTTTTTTCTTCCATTAGTTCCTTTCTCTTCTATAGAAACAAGGGATGGGAAAATAAAGAGGTATGATGATAGGAAAAAACAGATAAAGAAAAATAACCGAAAGTCATGAAGACCCACACTGAGAAACAAATGGGGAACATACACTAAGAGGAGGAGAAGAAAATGTGATTAAAAAAACATTATTCAGCGAGAGAAGTCACAAATGACGAAGGTCAAGAGGTCATGACTGCTGGCCGCTCCACTGGCCCTCCATCGGTCGACGGAGCAGTTCCTCTACATGCCTCGCTACATCCATGGTGTCGTCCAGATCGAAATCGCCATCAGGGTCCAGCATAGGGTCAACACTAAGAGAGAGAGAGAATAACTCGCACACAATTCTATAGTATACACCACATTTAAGAAGGTAATTATATTAAATATTTACTATAATATTTACTATAGCGGGGTGGTGATGGCGCAGTGGATAAGACACATGGCTTTGGTGTGAGAGACCCGGGTTCGAATCCACTGTGAGACACCAAAGTGTCCCTGAGCAAGACACTTAACCCCTAGTTGCTCCAGAGGCGTGCGACCTCTGACAAATGTAGCAATTGTAAGTCGCTGTAAGTTGTAATTGTAAAAGCGTCAAATAAATGTAAATGTAAACTATAATAGATGTTATTATCTAGTCCAGGTGACATCAATAGATATTTTCTGTGCTGGGTCGGAAAAAAAAATGCAGTATTGATTTAAATGTATTGGAATCATAATTACTTAACTAACAAAAATATTACATGTAAGAAAAGTATGGGCCATTTTAATATTTTGCACAAAGTAATAAACTACTAAAAACAATGTACATAATCTAATAATAGAAAACTCTCATCATGAGCACAAAACAAAACTAGTCATTTAAAAAAAAAAAATGTCTCGCCATCTCTAAATAATTTTCCAAATTATAACTTTGTTTATTATGAAATTCTCTTAATATTCTGATCAATAATGCTAAATGTAAAGAAAAAAACAAAAGGTCTAAAAACGTGATAGCTTGTCACACACCTGGTTTAGTTGAACGGTCGGAGTCATCTGTATGACAGATACAAATAATTGTATTTGCTGCATTCTCGTTTTCTGCAGCTTTTTAGCAAAACTTGATTTTTCTGCTCGCTGTGTTAAAACAACTGCGTCATCTGCAGCTCTTAATGTGGCGCTTTACATCTTTAGCGGGAGTGAGAAGCAACACGCACAGAGCGAAAAGGGTTTGAATGAAGCGCGTTTGGCTCTATAGATGAAAATGTTAGAGGATGTAGTGGCAAAAGATTATTATCATAAAAGACTCTATAGATTAGTAGACCAATCACAGCCGATTGGGCCATCTGACCAATCAGAGCAGAGCAGGCTCTCGAAGAGGAGGGGTTTGAGGGGTTTACAGAGACTTTATCGAAACATTTCAGACACTTAAAAAAAAGGTGATGCTGCAGTGAATATTATAAGAAAAGTAAAGTGTTTTTTGTTGTTGTTGGTTTTTTTTTATACCTTGGATGCATGTAAACCTATTGTAGGAGACTTCCAAAGCAAAATTAGGAAGCTTTAAAATAGCATAATAGGGGCACATTAAGAATAACAACGCTGATGCAGAAACATACAGACAGACGGAAACACACAAATATCTGTGCACTACTCACATGGGAGGATAGAGTCCATAAGTGTGCTGAGGATTGACAGCTGGAGATGCCGCATGGTCCATGTAGGTGGGGTTTGCTGCAGGGTCAGGGTTAGGTGTCGCAAACCTGTGGCAACAGAAACGCACACACAGACAGACAAATATTTAACATCACCTGTTGTTTTAGTATTATGTATATACTATTTATTCATATTTTGAATGATTATTTTAGTTTTATGTTTTCAGGTTTCATTTCAGTTTGATTTAGTAATTTTGTTTTGTTTGTCAATTTTATTAATTTTAGTACTTCAACTTAAAATGATTTTATTTTAGTTAGTTGCTAAGGCAACGCTTGTGATTTTAATATTTATTGAAAAAAATATAGGTTTTTCATTTAATATTGAGAAACGAGTTTGAATCCAGTCCGTGTTACAGTATGTATTGATACAGCTTCCCGTAACATTTCCTGTCATCTTTCTAATCTCTTCCTCAATAAAATGTCAGAAAGCTCAATAAATAATTAACCAAAGACATTCATTCTATTCAGCTCTAGTGCACAGCTTGCTACACACACCAGTTGAGTGCTAGCGGTCAGAGGCTAACCCTTGTAAAAAGTAAGAGCTTGTTTATTAAATCACTCCCTCAAAATGCTGATGAGAAGAACTGAATTATCTGAGTCTGATGGTGTATAACTCCCTGCTGAGTTTGACCGAAGTGTACGGCTTGCAAACAAGACAGACGGGGTCGTCCACCTGTGGACAAGTAATGCTGCTAATTAGGCTAACAGAGCTAAGTGTATTCTGAAGAGTGGAATGAGAGCAGAGTCTCAAGTATCCGTGGCAACCTGTAACTGCCGCTGAGGCAGGCCAGGGCTAATGCAATGTGTGCAATTAGATTTACCGCTCTGAGATGACAGGTTAGCTCCAGAATATCAGAGATTTAAAGACATGTACTGAGGTCAGAAAACACACAGACACAGTGGTGTGTGGTGTGTGTGTGTGTGTGTGTGTACTTACTCTGGGACTACTTGTTTGATCTGTGGTTTGACGTATCCGTCCACAGCTTTAGCTAGAGAAGTGGAAAAGATAAACAGATTATTCCTAAACCATAACATAACACTGGCTCACATTGCTATATTTACACATGAATACAAATGTGAAAGAGAACACACTCAGACAAACACACTAGATTACCCAGAGTGATACACTTTCATTTAAACCCAAGAACATAAACACACACACACACGCACACACACGTTTACTTAGATATCTAAATGGGGACATTCCCTAGACGTAATGGTTTTATACTGTACAGTACACACTGTATATTCTCTCCCCTTACACTAACTAACCCTACCCCTAAACTTGCCATATATTTTCAAAAGGCAAAATTTAGTATGATTAAGCTGTTTTCTTCATGGGGACCCAAAAATTGTCCCCACAACGCAGCAAATACCTGAACCAGACACACACACAGTCTATTTATAATGATTTTACTGGCTATATAAAATTAAGCACCTTTGTGCCTATTGTGAGGATTTTAATGTGCTTTTTAATATGATCATTAAGTTTCCTAAAGACTGCATAATTATACTAAATTCACAATCCATCCCTGTCTTGTGACTTCTGAGTAGGGTGTTAAGACAGATGTTTTAATGGTATCTCTGATTTAAACTTGCAAAACAGTATTGGTAAGTTTAATTAATTTTTTTAATGAATCGTTTCATTCAGTCTTTTTAAATGAATCTTTTCAAAAATCTTAACTCTCTTAAAGTTCTTCGAAATTCTCTTAAAGTATGTAATGTAATATTAGTGCATATAAATAATTTTGAATACATACATTAATTAATAAATAAGTAAATATACACTACCATTCAAAAGTTAGAGACTGTTGAATTTTTTCTAGGTTTTTGAAAGAAGTCTCTTATGCTCACCAAGGCTGCATTTATTTGAAAAATAAATAAATAAAATAAAAATACAGCAAAACATTTCTCATTATTCACAATTTTGAAAAGAGTTGTGCTGATTCATATTTTTGTGGAAACATGATACATTTTTTTCTGGATTCTTTGATGAATAGAAAGTTCAAAAGAACAGCGTTGATTTTAAATTGTAATCTTTTGTATAATTTATAAATGTCTTTCCTGTCACTTGCATTCTTGCTGAATAAAAGTATTAATTTCTTAAAAAAAAAAATCATACTGACCCCAAACCTTTGAACGGTGTATAAATAAATTCCGTAATGTCAAAAAGGATCAACTTTCATATTTTATTTCAAATTCTGTCTATAGATAATTAAAGATCAAGCTTACACAGTGGAGGGGTGTAGTATTTGGAGAACACCTCATCTTTGGGCCGGTCGGGATAGAGGTACAGTAGATGATTCAGGTCACTGATGCGATCTGCCAGGGAGCGGATGGAGAAGTCTTTGGTTGTGTATGGCATGAGGTTCCACACCATCCTTTCCCCTGTGAAGAACACACATACACACTCTTTTGTAGAAGCTTTGAAATAGTTTTATGTGCATTTATGTGCCATATCTACATTCATTTTAGACCTAATGAAATTGTGCCTGTTAATTTTCTTTCTGAGTGTATTTCTAAGATGAAGGAATAGATGACTGATAATTTTCTTTGTCTTAACAGTGAAAAGACTGAGATTATGCTTGTTGGTTCACCCCACCAACTACGCAAAGTAGAGCCAGTCACTCTAGCTCTTGATGGCTCTACTGTGGAGTTTCAAACTAAATTATGGAATTTAGGAGTAATTTTTGATGCCAATTTAACGTTTGAGCCACATGTTTTGAATGCTGTTAAAATCTCATTTTTCCATCTTAGAAATATTGCCAGATTGCGTCCAATGCTGTCGTTTACTGTTGCAGGGAGATTGATAAACACTTTTGTGTTTTCGCGTATTGATTACTGTAATGACTTGTTAGCTGGCGTGTCAAAAGTAACCTTAAACAGAATGCCGGTTTTACAAAATTCGGCTGCCAGAATCCTTACAAGAACATACGAGACCATATTACTCCCGTTTTGGAGTCTTTGCACTGGCTTCCCATTAGGTTTTGGGTGGATTTCAAAATTTTGATGCCTACTTACAAGGCACTGCATGGTTTGGCACCTCAATATTTGACAGAGCTTTTAACTCCATATACTCCAAAACATGATCTTCGTTCTTCAGATACTGGTCTTTTAACTGTTCCCTCAACCCGTTTGAGATTAATGGGAGATAGGGCTTTTTCTTCATTAGCTCCAAAACTTTGGAACTCTCTACCGATTGAGATCAGGTAAGCCAAATCTTTTGGAATCTTTAAATCTCAGCTTAAAACTTTTTAGCTTAAAATTTTTTTTTAGGTTAGCTTTTAATTGATTTATTGTCTTTTATGCTTGTTGTTTTTTATGTTTATAAAAAACATAAACTCTTTTGTGTTTTAAAAAACAAACTCTTTTGTGTGTTGTATCTTTGCTATTTTAGTTGTTTTTGTACAGCGCTTTGAGATGTACATTTAAAGGCGCTATAGAAAATAAAGGTAATTATTATTATTATTTAAAGCCACTTTATGGTATTTTTTTGGAATGCAGCACATAAAATGTCCCTACACTCTTAAAAATAAAGGTTCTAAAAGGTTCCATTTTTGGTTCCCCAAATAACCCTTCAGTGATCCATTTTTTATAAGAGTTTTTATCATCTAACATTTTTTTTCTTCTTTTTTTTTTACATTTAAAACCCTTTTATTTTTGTAATGAGTATATCATAAATCTGAATATTATAAAGTGCAATCAAGCCATGGCAGTGGAGGAGCAATGTAATGGTTCTACCTGCTTTGTTAGGGTTCTCTGCCACCCAGGCTATGGTGATGCCACCGATTTCCGAATCACTGAAGCGCAACAGGAAGGTTCCGTTGGGTTTGGACATCAGCATGTCCTGAGCTTGCTGTTTATTCACAAAGCCAAGAATTGCTCTGGGAAATACAAGCACACAAACACAGGTGAACACAAACGCATGCAGAAACTCCTTGATATTTTATCTTACTCCTTTGTCAATCCATCCATATTTTAATGCCTTAATGTATAGTCTTAACCAGGACTACCTCTCAATCAGCCAGTTGCCATAGCAAAGAGTGCTTCATAATGAATACATCCGTAAGATATCAATCAAAAAGGAACAAAAGGACCAGAATCCAACAAGAATGTGATGCATTAGATCAGGGGTGTCCAAACTCGTTCTTGGAGGGCCACTGTCCGGCAGAGTTTAGCTCCAACTAGCCTCAAAACACCTGTCTGGCAGATTATCCCTAGTAAGACCTTTATTAGCAGATTCAGGTGTGTTTAATTGGGGTTGGAGCTAAACTTTGCAAGACAGTGGCCCTCCAGGAGCAGGACTGGACACCCCTGTGAAAGTCACTCTAAAAAGTAATGAATTACTAGCTACTGATTACATCTTCAACAGTATAATTGAATTAATGTACTAATTTCTCTGTTTAAAAATAAATAATATAAAATTGCATAAATTATTCTTGAAATGACAAAGTACTTAAAGGGAGAAGGTTACATTAAAAACCTACATTTTAACATTAGACGTTAAATGTTGATGTTAAATCCACAATGTTTTATATAGAATTGTTTTATAGTCTATCTATACAGTATTTAATGCAATTAAATCAGAAGTAACTGTAATTATTACAGACAAAATAAGAGTAATCCCTCACTTTACTTTTTCAAGGGAAAAGCAATTAAATTACATACATAAATACAATTTATATTTCAATCATTTATATTTCAGCCAAAAATCATAAATAATTGTGGCATTTTCTTGCCTGTCAAATAAGCGCACTTTCCATTGAAAGTCACATATAACCGAAAGAGGAACAAATGTCACTGTTATTTCTTCATGAGATTCACTAGGTCAGACAGTGTAAACAGCACAGTTCTCAGATGAGTGTGAGAGATGTCTATGTTATGAGAGGAGGAAAAGGATTTATCCTTTCTCTGTCTTTTTGAACATTGACAGAGCTACAAAGAGAGATTTTCTTTTTAGGTTTTACACATGGATGAATTGTTATCTTCAACAATAAATCTGTAGGAGTGTGATGTTTATATTTCTTCGTGTTCTCACAAAAGTCAGTTCTTACCCATCATTCCAGTGGGGCTTCAGGTGTTTTTTAGTAAGTTCCATGACACCATCAAACCACTGCCAAAATGTGAAGTTCCTGCCTGGTAAACTCTCCTATAGTGACAAGACGCAAATCGGGTTTTAAATGACTAACATGATATATTATATATATTCTTATATCAAGTAAATGATGTTGGGAAAAACCCCAAAGATTTACCTACAGTTCTATTCTGGAATTCTAACACTTTCTACAACTTTCAAAAACAAAACTCAATGCTGTCAATATAATATATAATATATAATATATAATATATATATATATATATATATATATATATATATATATATATATATATATATATATATATATTATATTATATTATTTTTATATTATTATTTTTTTTTTTAAATAGGTCTACACTGATTGATTGATTTTGTTGCTGATTTTGTTATCACATTTAATAACTTGAGAAATGTGAGAAAATGAAGGGAAAACTTTGCATAGAGCTGATAAAACTTTTCTTTCAGTTACTTGATAATTGTTACAATGATTGTAGATTTTAAATCATGTCAACTTAACATTTTAAAGGGATAACTCACCCAAATATGACAATTACAGTATGTCATCATTTAGTCATCCTCATGTTGTTCCAAACCTGTATGGCTTTCTTTCTTAAAGCAACACAAAGTAAGAATTTTTACCTTAAAATAATCGTTTCAGTGGTTCATCAAGTCGTGACATGGTGAAATGCACTTATGCCACCGCTTTGCGGTCCTTTATCTGATATATCCACGCTATGTAAGATTGCCAAATTTGACTTGCAAAAAAGCGTTACAATTGCCGATAGGTGGAGCGTACTCGACAGTAGACTACAACTACATAAGATACCTAGCAGCCGGGTAGCTTTTGAATTGTCATCATGATTCCAAAGCCGGTGCTGGATAAACAGAGAGCATGTGCGTGCGTGCGCGTGTGACAGTAGGCTGCGGTAGGCTAAATTATTTACGACAGCAGTAATGGACAATTCCGCTTCCAACCTGTAGGTCGACCGCAGAGGAAAAGTTACTTGGTGTTGCTTTTCTTAATAGAATATAAAACAATATATTTTGAGAAATGTTTTTTGTCCATGCAATGTAAGTAATTGGTCTACAAAACTGTTTGGTTACCAACATTGTTCAAAATATTGAAGAAGAAAAAGAATATTGAAGTAGAAAAGTTATACAGGTTTGAACCATCATAAGGGTGATGATGAGTGAATTCACTCACAATATTAAGTTAAAATAATTATGCAATTGAACATAATTAGAAAAAAGCAAATGCAAACTGTTGCCTTTCTTTTTTTGCCAAATCTATTTTTGTAGGACTACATCTATAGAGTGTGTAAAGATCCAGTGTTAAATAAGACATAGTAGCATGTTGTAGACTAGAACCTCTTAAATGCATGTATAAAGCTTGTTTCCTCACAGATACTGAACATAAACAAAAAGAAAAAATGAAAGTATGAAAAAACAATCGGCTGAAATTCTAGTACATGTTCCTCACAAGTGATGTGTTCATTGGAAATGGACATGGAGTTGACATGAATCAGAGAGTAAACAGCTAGAAGTGCGTGTGCTACAGTGTTTATGAAACGCAGCCTACGCAGGCATGACTGCTTAAATCAGAGCATGATCCTCTGGTACATGTTCATTATGTTTTTAATCAGTGATCCAAAAGCAAAGTCACATTACTTATAGAGATGAACGCTTCCTGTCTTCAGTCCTGTCTCCATCTCTTTCACTTTAATCACTCTATTTCTTAGAACATGGTGTCCCGTGTCCTGACCGCTTCAGTAGTTAGCATGGCAGACCACACAGAGACACACAAACACACGGATCCACTGATGTCTCTTGAACGAACAATGGGGTTTAGATGTGAAAATTTGGAATCTAATTTAAACATGGAAATAAATAGAATATTTGGTAACACTTTACAATAAGGTTCCATTTGTTAAAAGTACAGTAAGCCATTTCTAAAAATAAAATCAAAAAACGCTTATGAAAATTGAAATCAACACCCAAACAGAAAATATTATGAATATTTGCTAGATGTAGATGCGTGTGGTAATGCAGTGCTGTTTGCGGACAGCAAGAGCAGCAGAAGAAGAGACGATCTATGCACCAACCCAAAACAAGAATGGCCACTCACCATTGGCGAGTTCAAATGGCACACAAAAGATTGCTAGCCTATACGCTGACTTTCCATTCATTTTTGTGACGCACTCCACTAATGTCACGGAAAGGAAACCGGGATGGCATCCTGTCTTTTATTTTTATTTTACAAAAGAGTGACCACAAATAAAAAATAGACCCTTTACAGTTTTGAGTGATGTCTTGCTCGGAGTATTTTAAGTTGTTTCTGTTGTTATGAGACAAAATCATTATGCATTGTGCCGATTTGTGCCGTGAAAGTCTCATTACTGCAGCCCAGTGATGAAATATGTGTGTCCTGGGAATGGGAATCCTCATATGCTGCTTCACTCGCTTTCTCCTCATGGAAAGGTGAAGTAGGCTCATTTTCCCCTTTTTACTCGATCTTTCCGTGATTTCATGAAAAAGCGTAATATTGAACTTTATGCATCCATCGTTGTCACCATGCAAATTATACTTTGTTCTCAAATTGTTAATGTTAAACATCAGCATTGCGTGACTACATTTAAAGCCCTTCAGATTTATCCTTGTTTTCGCATGGGCCGGTTGCAGTCTCTTTTTTTTCTGTAGCCACTCCGGAGTCATGGTGGTCTTTTGCATTTTACAACGGGTGAATCTCCAGTTGTCACTGGTTATTGACGTTTGAACCTTTCTGGATCCAAGCGTTTCCACTAATGTTCTCAGACTTTTGGACCCCACTGCATGAAAGCATCAATCATTTGCATGCTTTGAAGATTACTTGGTGTCTATTTGTGCAAGTGTGTGCATAGTGAGTATCAGTGACTTATGCGTAAATGAACAAAGCCATAAACGCATAAAATGCCTAAATTCCAAAGGCCTCAGTTGGGAACACTGCCCGCTTAATGTAGCAGATCAGCACATGACCATTTCAAAGGCAGCCACAGCCTTAGGCCTGCCTGCACATCAAAAGCTCTCCGATCAAACCTCACTTTCTGAATAACCATTAACTACTGCAATGGACGAGAAGCAATGTCAATCTGATCGGCTAACATGCTGCCTTGGGTCGGCGGATCGCCACTTAAAATGAAGAAAACAAAGCCAGAATGATGAGAGACTAGTTTAGGATTAAGCCATCTGTGAGAACATTGCTCGATAAAGGCAGTGCTGTTGGGTAACAGAGTAGCTGGTCACAGTCATGGTCAAAAAATGTGTTACAAAAGAACTGTCCATGTTGCTTTCAGCTTAACTGAAGCTCATATAAAGCGTATGAGCAATAGGGAAGTACAAAAATACTTGTATTGAAGAACAGCTAGATGGGGCCCAACTAAACGCAGCGGTTTAGAGATTTCGAGATGCAGGAATTTCGAGATGGGTTTCAAAAACAGCATGGGACACGTCATTATGACTGATTACTGGATGATTTACATTTTGGACCCAAAATTGGCAGTCAATTTGTCTATTTTGCTTCACCAGTGAAAATAGCTCAAAAGTTTGGGGTCAGTTAATACTTTTTATATACTTGTATAAGTATTGTACACTGTATAAGTTTATAAGGATGTATTTAACATTAAAGTGTGACATTAAAGACTTATACATGGTTACAAAATATTTTTATTTCAAATAAATGCAGTTCTTTTGAATCTTCTATTCATCAAATTATCCTGAAAAAATGTATGAATATATGTAAAAAAAAAAAAAAAAAAAAAAAAAATTCAACTGATAATAATAAGAAATGTTTCTTGAGCACCAAATCAGCATATTATAGTGATTTCTGGATCATGTGACACAAGAGAAAATTCAGCTTTGCCATCACAGGAATAAATTGCATTTTAAAATGTATAGAAATATAAAACAGTTATTTTAAATTATAATATTTCACAAAATTACCATTTTACTGTATTTTCGTAAATAAATACAGCCTCAGTGAGCAAAATTTACTTCTTTACAAATCTAAAATGTTACAGACCCCAAACTTTTGAACGGTAGTGTGTGTGTGTGTTTATACTTGTATGTGTATAGATATCTGAAATATAAATAAACAATTTGACCTCACTAAAGCAACAGTCCATTAGTCTTTATCTTGCATAGGTTGTTGGCTGTTTATCTACGTACTTTTTTTGTGTTTTCTTTGATAGGTATTTCCTTCTATGTATTTTTTTTCACTGGTATGATAGACAAGGAAAAACACATTTTACAGAAGAGTTCTGACCTGCTAAACTAATTCAGTACAGTACTGTGGTTGAGATTGAGTTGTGTATTTACCCTGTTAAACTGTGACCAGGTCATGGTCATGTTGCGGTATTCCTCTGGGTTGACGCTGGAGCTGCTGAAGGCTTTCTGAGCGAGGAAGACGAGATTCTCCTCGGACAGACCTCGATTTGACTGCACTTCTGCCTTGTACTTCATATTCAGAGCCTCACACAACTGCGGCCATAACACCTTGTCAGGCACAATAAAGGGCACCCGTCCCTGAGAGAGAATGAAAAATAAAGGACCTCATCAAAAACTTAATTCATCAGGCAGGTTCTCAGTGGGTCACAATCACTTTGGTTTTAAGCAAGGGCATAGAATGTAGTAGGGACGCAATATCCAGTGACTACTTAATTGCCCCTAGCAATAATTTTGATCAAACAATTAAAATAAATGTATTTGTAACTACTGTTATAATTTTGGCTGCATCTGAAATATAGGGGTCGTACCATTGACATTACATGAGAAGTAAATACGTTAGAAAACTGTGATCTTTCAAGGATGTGCATTTAATGCATGCAGTAAGGTAAGTGTTTAAAACGTGAACAGTTCAGTTGAATGTTAAAGTTTACACTCTTTAACTAAATGTTGTCAAACTGAATGTGCACAGCAAACTATGAAATATCCACAAAATTAAAAACAACACTGAAATAAGAACATGTGGTTTATCTTTCGATCTGATGCACGTGAAAGTTGTGTTTGTTACATTAGCAACAGTAGACTCCTGGTTGCGTTTTCTTCTAAAATCATTGTTGGTCCAGTTAATTTTTTATATTAAAAGAATATACACTACAGCGTCAATAAGAGTGCCCTGACCCCTAAAAACACTGTAATTTGCACACTGCCTGCAAGCGCTTTACATACATTTTGTATATGTACAGCCTCCTTGACGTCATTACTGATAACTTATAACATTACAGAATTAATTCATTGAAGTCAATATAGACTCAAAACCTCAAATCACTTTTTTTGCTGTTATGAATGTATGCTTGTTTATTATTTATGATTATTACTATTTTTGCTTGTTTATGTAATTTATGATATTCTATCATAAAGTACAGAAAGCTAAATTGCAATGTGGTTGGTTTACATAATCAAAATCATGTTATAAGTGGGTTGGCTTCCATGTCTATAAATAAAGGCTTTAGATTACTTGAAATTGAAGTTAAAAGTGCAAAAATGTCCCCACCAATCTCAAAACCTAAACCTACGCCCTTGGTTTTAAGCTTGTTTTTAGGAAAAGAGCAGGGAAATTTCATGACAATATAGAGGCAATATTACATCAACTCCTTCACTCACCATATCCTGCTTGATTTGCATAAGTATCTAACATGTTCTGTACGCATGCCATTCACTGCTGCCCTTAAGAAAAATTTATTAGTGACTCATAATGATATGATACTAACTAGACATCTCTTGAAAAACCTAATATGAACTACATGTATGCTGCTTTTATTGTGCTTTTTTGTAGTTTGACAGCCACTGGTCACCATTCACTCACTTCTCCTTTTGTGTTCCAGGGAAGAAAAAGTAATACAGGCTTGGAATGACATGAGGGTGAGTAAATGATGACAGAATTTCCATTTATGGATGCACTGTTCCTTTAAGGAGAATAAGGTACAGTAAAGGATTGTTAGTCATATGTCATTAGTCATCCAATCAACACCAATGCTATGACACATGACAGTTTTGTTTGTTTGTTGTGGGGAGTTTGAAATCCTGATGAGTGGGAGAGAAATTACATTACGTATGGTTTGAAGAATTTGTCTTGTGTTGTCAAGTCAGGGCTGATTTTTGATGTTCAACACGGTTAAGTTATAGGATCTTTATTTATCGCCAAATGACCTGGGAATTTATTTCCAGTACTTTCTTGTG
Source organism: Tiaroga cobitis (assembly GCA_030578255.1). NCBI lineage: Eukaryota > Metazoa > Chordata > Actinopteri > Cypriniformes > Leuciscidae > Tiaroga > Tiaroga cobitis. The sequence continues at coordinate 21,547,706 of CM060593.1, read as the reverse complement.
ATGTAGCCATATCCTGGGTATTAAGTACTTTGCTCAAGGGCACAATAATGATGGCCTGAACTTTAACCACCACACCACCCAACCAAAGATGCACTGATGTTATCAGGAACTAACCGGTTCAGCAAATGCATTGTCCCATAGAACTGTGGCTGTAGCATTGTTGTCTTGACTTCCATGGACAATTACCACCACAGGCAAAGAGAGAGTCTGGGGGGAAAATGTGTGGATGAGAAAAATTTGTTGCAATTGACTTTATTATACATAATTACTTTAATAATATTAATTGTACAATACCAAAAATTTGGGGTCGGTTAGATTTTTTCTTTTGAAATAAATAAATAAATTATACCTTTGTTCAGTAAGGATGCATTAAATTGATAAAAAGTGACAGTAAAAACTTCTATATTGTTAAAAAAAATAATTTTATTTCAAATAAATTCTGTTTTTTCATCTTTCCATTCATCTAAGAATCCTAAAAAATGTATCTACAAAAATATATTAGGCAGCACAACAGTTTTCAACACTGATAATAATATTTTTTTCTTGCACAGCAAATAAGCATATCAGTATGATTTCAGAAGGATCATGTGACATGTGACCATGACTGGAGTAATTGCTGCCGTTAACAAAATTAAGAATAAAAAAGTTTTGAACAGTAATGTGTAGCATAAATATAACAACTATAACTGTTGACTTTGTACTGCTAAATATACTAAAACATTAATTTCGACTGAATTAACCAAAAAGCAACTCCAAAATTTACATAGTCATTAAGGCATGTTTGTTTGAAAATGAATGACAATCTATGTGATTAACATAGAAATGTCTCAGTTATAATTATTTCTACATCCCTATATGTGGTTCATAACAGATCATGAGATATCTCAATCTCACCTTAACCTGAAATACCAACTCATTTCCGCCAACACTGAACTGTGATTCAAACAAAATGGTAAACTTCTCCTCTGTAACAGACTCCGCTCCTCGGCGGTCTGAACGCCTGATCCGCTTCAGAGACTACAGGACAAATGAGAGAGAGAGAGCGAAATATATAGTCCATTTAGCATGAGTCACAATCACAAAAAAACACCCTCCCAAAAATACAAATGTCATTCACAGTATATGAATAAGAATGTAAAATTAGATAACAAATTGCCTAACCAAGTGTTTATAATAAAGAAAGTTTAAAAAAACTTGAAGTAAAACATTTAGGGCCCTATCTTGCACCCAGCACAATTGACTTTGTACACCGACGCATGTATCATTCGTATTTTGCACCCATGCAATGCAGACTTTTCCCTCCACAGACGCAAGTCGACAAACTAGGGAATGATCTTGCGCTCCCTGGGCGGTTCAGCGCAAAAAGGAGGCGTGTTCCGGCGCAAACAATCCGTGGTGCTATTTTGCAGTTCCAGAAAACAATTGCGCCACTGACCAGAAAAAACCTAGTCTAAAGTCAGTGGCGTGTTGCGCGTACATTCAGATGCTATTTTAAGAGCGCATGCTTGGCCATAACAAGCGCACCTCGTTCATCATGCTCTTAAAGGGAATGTGATATGACGCTCTTATTGGTTTGTTTCCCGTTACGCCCCAAACCACACCAATGAATAATGAAGCTACTTCAGACCAACCCCTTTTAGATTTGCGTCGAGCGCAAGAGTCATTTATCCCGTCGATAAAATGGCAACAGCTCCAAGATCCGCCCACAAAGTTACTTGCGTTTTAGATCGTTAAAATAGGGCCCTTAATGTTTCAGTCATTTTTCATTTAAACTTCCTTTTATTATAAACAAATAAAATATAGTGTATAAAAGTAAGACAGAATTACTTGGGTAACAAGTAATTGTTACACTTTCTGGTTAACAAATGGTTAACAGAAATAATATAATTATTTTGTTATTGTTTGTCATGGCTGATATGTAACCGAGAGTAGATCTCTGTTCTCTAAAGGCACAGAGTAAATTATGAATAAATGTAAATGGTGGCTTACAGTGTACTTTGAAACATTCACACACTCTTACAGACATTTTTTCTAAAATTGGCCCCTAGACGGCCACAGTGCACTCACCATGTTTCTAAAGTGTGCACTGAGGGTGCCTGTGGTCTGGTGGTACTCCATCACACAGTTGTTATTCAAGATCTCGCCACTGCTGTCACTGTTAGACAGACACATATACGGAGAATATTATTCAGCATGTAGACGTAAAGATGGAGATAAGCATTTTAACCAAGATCAGAGCCCATTGAGCGGCAAATGCAGGTAAAAATTGGGTTTGTGAATAAAAATGTGTGTGTGTTCGTAAATGTAGGATGGTGTATCAGGGTGCCTGATGAAACATGCTTTGTTTTAGCAGCTCCAGGCATATTAGGCCAATTCACAATGAGTAATCAACAACACTCAAAGCAGTTACTAAATGCAATGTGTTGGGTTTCTGCTTACTTTCTGGTGTTTTCATTCTTGAGCAAGGCCTTGGCCTGTTGTTCGCTGATGATGGTGGCTTTGACCTGCGGTGGGTTCATGTGCACGTTGAGTTTCCCACCTACCAGCAAACGCACTGTTGCAGCAAATTTAGTTTGTGTTTTCAGCACCTGAGGAGGCTGCTTTTCAATGATAAAGGTACTGCAGAGAAAACACACACACACCCATACACATATTTACTGTAAATCCTTATCCATAAAACATACTGTATATCTACAGGAAGAAACACATGTACACTACCGTTCAAAAGTAAAGGGCCAGTCAGCTTATTTTAAAAGAAATGAATATCTTTATTCATCAAAGATGCATTAAATTGATAAAAAGGGACAGTAAAGACATTTACATTGCTACAAAAAAGAAAAAATATGTATTTTAAAATTTTTCCATCCGCTCGTAAAAAAAATCAAAGGTTTTGCGAGCTAACGCAAAGTTTCTCAAGGGAACACAAAACTTTTCCGAGAGAATGCATTGAAATATATTTCTTCCTCCCTTCTCCCTTAACCCATGTATGATCCGTGCTCTTTTCATTCGCTACAAAGAATCGGCTCTTAGAGCCGGCTCGTTCGCAATTTTTAGAGTAAAGAGGATATGGAATGATGAGAAGAGGGGGAACTGGATCAGGAAATGTCATGGTAACACTTTATTTTGATGGTCCCCTTTAAACATTCTGTTGACTATAAGTAACATTTCAAGTGCATGCCAACTTACTAACCCCTTATTCTACTTACCCTACCCCTAACTAGGGTTGTGCGATGTCTACCAATTTGGCATCAGACGATGTGTACAGTGAAACATCGCGATGGACGATGATATCGGGAGGAGGGCGGGGCTAACATTAAAATTTTTCCCTTAAGCAATAAGCCCCGCAAAGCCGTGTTTTACAGTGGATTTAGAACAGCTAAGAGGCGTAGGCACAACGCGAAGATATTTTCCTCTACATCTCATCAGCAATTTTGATTTCAGCACGCTCTGCAGCAGCAGCTGAGCACTAAGAGCGAATGTACAGTGACGTGACAGAACTGTCAGATTCACACTGTACTTTCGCGCTGTGGCTGGCGCTGAGCCAGAGACAGACGCGCTCAACGCTTGGCATCACAACTATTCAGTGTTTTTAACCACATAATGTTTATTTTAGGTTTCAGACATTTAAATACATATAATATATAGCAAAACAATACATTTATAGATTGTAAAATACACAATGGTGTCTATGGAAGCACTATGGAAGCACAATGGTGTCTATGGAAGCAGCAATAACAACCCATTCACATATATTTCCTGACGGGTTTTATTAATATCAGACACACAGTGTAAGTAACTATAAAGTCAACTCTATTCTTCTCCCAGTTCACCGGCCATGTATTTCGGGAGAAACTGATGGATTCACGTGCTGTAATAAACCCAAAATTGCGATGCTGGCTTAACATCGTGATGTCCGTCAGCCATCACGATGGACGATGATATCGTCTATCGGCACAACCATACCCCTAACAGTCTACTAATACTCAACTAACACTCAGGGAGTTAGTTGACATACGTGAAATGTTACATACGTATAGTCAAAAGAATGTCTAAAGAGGACCATCAAAATAAAGTGTAACCAAAAGCACAATTCCTATTAAGCTCAGTTGTTTCAATGACTACTTGGCCTGAGGCACCAAACACAAACATATGAATGTACCCCCACATTCATCCCCTGTGGTAGGTGTGAACACTGACAGCATAAGATATAATGAGAAAGAGAGTAAAGGAGAGCAGAAGTTTGTAGACATCCCCAGTGTGCCACAAAAGTGACGACTGAATGTCTCTGACAAATGGCCTCTATTGATTTCTCACAGATTCACACGAGCAGGGTGAATGCTACATAAACTAATTTGGCACCGACATGTGCATCTTTTGATTTCATAAAATGTGAGGATGAACAATGTGAAAGAATAGTTCATCCGAAAAGGAAAATTACATCATCATTATTCACACTCATGCCTGTATTATGACTATCTTTCCTTCAGGAACAGAAAAAGACTGGGGATGTCAAGCTTCAAAAAGGATGCAAAAACATGATGAAACTATCATAAAGTGGTAAATTTGACTTGGCCGCTGAAAATTCTGCTTTCCCATCAAAGGAATAAATAACATTGTAACATATATTAAAACAGAAAACACTTATTTTATTTTGTATTGTATTTTACATTGTTATATTTCACAATATTTTTCTGTACCGGTATATGTTTTTACTGTATTTTGGATCAAGCAAAAGCAGCCTTGGTGAGCATCTTACTGGCCCAAAACTTTTAGTAGAGTAGAGGACATTTAAGTTGCTAGTCACTGAAACTCTTGACATATGCCCCAGTTTTCCTAGGTGCATAAATAATGGTTAATGATAGAAGTAGCAAATTCATGAAGAATGAACTTTCACGAACTAAAGCATATATTTTCTGTGAATAATGACTTGAATTTCCATCTGTTTCACACAAAAAGCTACTGTACTGTTTGGCTTTAGAAAACTAGGAACATAGTGCATGAGTTTTGTATAGACCACTTTGATACGTTTATAATGCTTTTGCATCCTTTTTTAAGCCTATTTATTGTCATTTCATGGAAAAAGTGACTGGAACATTTTGTGTAACATATTAAAGAAAGTCATACGCTTTGTAATGGCATGAGAGTAAGTATTTTTTTGGGGGAAATATATCCCTTTAATATTTCTTTATAGATTATTCATATTCATTATTCATATAGGTAGGTTGCAACATCTAGCTATGGGGGTGCCTCAGGGCTCAGTGCATGGACCACTTCTCTTCTCCATCTACACCGTCATTCGGAAACATGGTTGTTCCTATCAATGCTATGCTGATGACACACAACTCTACCTCTCATTCCAGCCAAATAATCCAACGGTAGCTACTTGCATCTCAGCCTGACAGACATTTCGTACTGTATGAAGGACCACCACCTTCAACTCAACCCTGCGAAGACAGAGCTGCTTGTGATCTTGGCCAACCCAACATTTCATCACAACTTCTCCATTCAGCTAGGTTCGTCAACCATAACTCCTTCCAGGACAGCTAGGAACCTTGGAGTTGTGATTTATGATCAGTTGAACTTCACAGACCACATTGCTAGAACTGCCCCGTCCTGCAGATTTGCATTATACAACATTAGGAAGATCAGGCCCTTCCTATCGGAGCATGCTACACAATTCCTTGTCCATGATCTTGTTTTATCCAGACTGGACTATTGTAATGCTCTCTTGGCAGGCCTTCCAGCATGTACTGTTAAACCTCTGCAACTGATTCAAAATGCAGCAGCAAGAGTTGTCTTAAATGAGCCGAAGAGGGCGCACGGCACACCTCACCTCATAAACTTGCACTGGTTGCCCATTGCTGATTGCATCAAATTCAAGGCACTGATGTTTGCCTACAGAACTAGACCTATGTGCCTTCCAGAAGCTTGCGTTCTGCAAATGAACGGTGCCTTGTGGTGCTATCTCAAAGAGGCACAAAATCACTTTCACGGACCTTCACCTGGACTGTTCCCTGCTGGTGGAATGACCCGTCTAACTCAACCAGAGCAGTCTTTAGCCATTTTCAAGAAACTGCTGAAGACGCATCTTTTCCGGCAACATTTGACCCATTAATACTAACACTTACTATTCTATATCTGTTTAAAAAACAAAACCAAAAAATAAACACTTTGCTAAGTGTACTGTGCTGGACTAACTGGAGACAAGTCACGGCACTTGCATATTGCTGCCGTATTGTTAGTTTGTTTGCTTCTGTTGCTCTCCTCATTGTAAGTCGCTTTGGATAAAAGCGTCTGCTAAATAATTAAATGTAAATGTATTAACCACTTGGAGGCTCTATACTGAGTGAAAAAAAATAAACATACAGAAAACTGAAAGGAAGCAAATGTATGACTTTGAATGTGGTTGGCATGTCACCATGGCAACTAATATGATGCTTTCAAATGCATTGTGAAGTCAACACTTAAATGGTAGCAATGCCTAGAAAGAGTGCATATAATAAAATTGCATGATGTTGATTACAGTGAGGATATTGGTTGTGTTCCTCCACTTTGCAATCACTTAACCGTAACTGAACTTAACCGTATCTCTCTCTCTCTCTCGCTCTCTCTCTCTCAAACACACACACACACACACACACACACACACACACACACACCTGGTGACTAAAGCTGAGATGATGTCCGTGATGGTGCTATTGAGTTCGGTCAGCAGCTCTTCGATGGGGCCAGGAATGGGCAGCTGCTGTCTCAGATGCTCCGCCCTCCGGATCTGCTGACGATTCTGCCAAATGGTTTCTGCTAGCTTCTCACACCTGTGCACATCCACACATGCAGAAACATGTAACGAAAACATGAATGAAAGATCTGCTGTGTTAAGTTGTCTATGTGTAATGTAAATGCAAAGTGTTTGGGTTAATCTGTAGTAATTATAATTAACTTTAGCTTTAAAAAACAATAGAGGTCTATGATACATCCTAAGTAAGTGTGTGTGCGCACCATGACTGCAATATGTCCAGTCCTCCCTCAGGCGGCCCACCGTTTCCAGCTAGCTGTTGACGTCTCTTCCACTGAATCAGCTCGTCATCAAGAATCACCGTCTGCTGTTTCCGTAGCAATGCCAGTGTCTTCTGGTGTTTCTCTGCCAAGCCCTGAGCACACACACACACACACTAGCTCATATGACATCACATGAACAGACGTGAACATATGTACTGTACTCATGTAAATGACAACGGCCCTCAAGTTTAGTACTGCACTTGAAAACGAACGTGTAACATCAAATGGAAGTGTTGTTTTCATTTTAAAGAAGACATATAATGGTAAACAGTATCTTTTGAAATGAATGTGTTCCTCTTTTTACCGGGTTAGCCAATCAAAACAGAGGTAATTTATATATGCCTTAAACTAAAGTCGTGATAAAACAAAAGTAACAACATTTTCTTCTGTATTGTGATGTATACCCAAGTGAAATGGATTATCGAAGATACATTTTTTGATAAATAGAATTATCAAAACAGCATTTATTTGTAATAGAAGTCTTTGTAACAACATGGTTAATGACTTAGGAATGGAAACGGATATTAGTATGGAGAGTAAGACTAGTTCAAGATCTGCAGTTAGTAAAGTCATTGAACTCCAAGTTTGTGTCTGTGGCTGGAGCAAGGCGACAATGGTCAGGGGTTTGAAGATTCATCAAGGGAAAATGAAATGCTTGAGGGAGAAGGGACAAGGGCCTCGCATTGATCAGTACTTCTTACGAAGTCAGTCAAGTCAGTCGAATGAAATCCAGCGACAGGAAGCAAAGCACAGCTCGCAGGATATCAGCACTCCTGTCATAGAGGAGAGGAGGGCTTGCATAGTTAGTGATGAACATATTCATACTTGTGAACCCGGTCAGACTAACCAGCATAAGAGAGAAAAGAACCTCAACGGGCATAGGCCTGGAGTTAGATGGCCAAGAGCTTGTGAGAAAACTGCATGGGACACGGTAAACACAGATCTATGCTTTGCATTGGAAAGATTAACTGGTACAGTTGAAAAGAAGCTGGATAAATTTGGCGACATCATTTACGCATATGGAAGTGAGAGGTTTGACATGACAACCATGACTACAACAGTAGCCTGCACTAATCGGTTATTGAGTAAGCTAACCGATAATATTGAATGGGCACGAATGCAATTTAAGCCCTCTAAATCAAGGAGCATCTCGATAGTTAAAGGAACGGTAGTAGATACAACATTCTTCATTAATGGTGAGGCAATACCAACAGTTTCTGAGAAGCCAGTGAAGAGTCTTGGGAGATGGTACGATGGGGATCTAAAGGACACAGTTCGAGTGGGAGAAGTTAGATGACAAGCAGTGGAAGGGTTGAAGAGCATACATAGCTGTGCTTTACCAGGCAAACTAAAACTCTGGTGCTTTCAGTTTGGTCTACTGCCAAGGTTGCTGTGGCCACTGACTGTGTACAAGGTTTCTTTGACAACAGTGGATAAGCTGGAAGCGTTAATAAGTTCATACATCAGAAAATGGTTGGGAGTTCCACGCTGCCTCAGCCGAGTGGGACTTTAAAGTAAAGGAATATTGCAGCTGCCAGTCTCTGCTTTAACCGAGGAGTTTAAGTGCGCCAAGGTCAGACTGGAAATGACCTTAGTAGAGTCACGCGACAAATGTGTAAGGGAGGCAGCACCTGTGTTAAAAACTGGTAGAAAGTGGTCAGCAAATAAATCTGTGGTAGAGGCAAAGGCTGCCCTTCAAATTGGTGATATCGTGGGACAGCATGGAAGAGGGGGTTTTGGGCTCAGTTTAGCTCCTAAATGGCACAAGGCAGGCCCAGCTCAAAGGAGGAAGCAACGAGGTGCGAAAGCAGGAGGAGAGGATGAGGTGTATAAAGGCCATTTCCCAGGCCAAGCAGGGAGAGTGGATGAGATGGGAGAGTGTGGAACAACGCAAGATGGGCTGGCAAGACCTTTGGTCAATGGAAGAGAGTAGGATCAGTTTCCTTATCAGGTCAACATATGATGTTCTCCCATCACCGCAGAACCTAAACCTCTGGGTAGGAGAGGATCCCTCTTGTCCTTTGTGTTCATCACCTGCAACATTAAGGCACATTTTGACAGGATGTAAGGTGGTTCTTAGCCAAGGTCGGTTTACTTGGCGCCATGACCAAGTACTGCGATGTTTGGCTTTAGCATTGGAAGGCAAGCGTAACATGACCAATAAGTTGCAGCCTGTTCTAGCAAAACATTACACGCAGAAGACAATATTCCTCCGCCCAGCCGAGCAACCACCAAGAAAAGGTGTCAAAACCAATTCTGGCCCAGGACAACTGGAAGCTGCTAGGGACTGGAAAATGCTGGCTGATCTTGATCAACGGCTTATTTTTCCATCTGAGATTGCCACCACTAACCTATGACCAGATATTGTTTTGTGGTCTGGATCAGGACGCATTGTTCAACTGATAGAGTTAACAGTGCCATGGGAGAATGCGGTAGATGAGGCTTTTGAGAGGAAGAAACTGCGGTATGCTCATCTGGCCATAGAAGCAGAACAGCGAGGATGGAGAGTCCAGGTTTATCCAGTGGAAGTGGGTTGTCGAGGATTTGTGGCACACTCTACAACCCGGTTCCTCAGAGACGTCGGATTAAGTGGCCAAGAGTTGCGTCGCACAGTAAAGAACTTATCTGAAGCAGCAGAAAGGAGCAGCAACTAGCTGTGATTGAGACGGAAAGATTCTAGCTGGCTGTGTACAGGCCGCCACGCTACGGTTTCGTAGAATTCTTGAAAAACTCGAAGAGTCTGTTGGTTTATTTGTATAGTTTGCATAGTAATTACTGTTATTACGTTCCTGTGTATATTGCGTGAATGAGGGTTGGTGTTTGGGCAGATATTGTGTTTTTGCGGTAGGTGGTATGCCATACGGAACCGTTGCCACCGAACCTACTTTAACGAAGACAGTGGGGCTCGACAGCCTTTGTCAAACGGGTTGGCGCGTATGGTTGGGTTGCGGAGAGATTGTGGTTAGGTCACATGTGAACTACGAGGAAGGAGCAACCTCAGCAGCAGGAGGGATGTAAAGGTCAGTAAGCTGGGCTGAGTTGAGTGGGGTACGGAGGGGGGTGACTCTGGGACGCCAGAGTCACTGTCGAGCCATCTTGAGGTGTCGTGGGCTAGTCGACGAAACACTGAGGACGGAAGGTGCCCACTTGAAGACCCTATAGATGTCCCCTACTTGGCTCAATCCAGACGGTTGTCGTGCTGGTCCACTGGGGAGACCACACTGTAGTTGCAGCCGTTGTGTGTGCTGACGCGCCAAGTACACTGCAGTCGTTAACGCCGGACAGAAGGAGATTCACATCACCATATGGAAAGAAGCGTAATGGATGGAGAAGCATAGGTTACTGTAAAATTACGTCTTAGTTTGTGCTTATCTTGGCGAAAGCCGAGTACAAATCAGCATGAAGTGTTAACATCTACTCTCGTGTAATGAAAATCATTTATTAATTGAATGCATTCTTGCTGAATAAAAGTTTTAATTTCTTTTTTTTTTTTTAAAGTGCTATAAATGTTTAAGACGCGGCTCTTAAAAGCATGTGCTACTGATGTTACAGTTTGAGTGTTGTATTATGCTAATGCTATACACACTATTCATTCTGAGCATGTATGTGTGAGTACCAGTCTGTATTTCTGAAGGGTGTTGGCCTCTCGGGTCAGCCAGGCCTCTACTGTGGCTCTCTTGCTGAGCAGGCTGGGCTCTCGTAGCTGTCGGTCTGCTGGAGGCAGCGTGGACAGGCTTGATAACTGAGCTGCACAAAGCAGAGGAAGATTTAGTCCACAAACAAGTTTTGAAAAATACAATTTCCATATTCTTGTGCAGTATGTAGAAGAGCCACCTGGGTATGAAAAAAGTGGGGTGTGCATCTAGCAATTCCTGTGACAAAGAGTTTTTTTTCCCTGAGCTGACATATTTTCAGTTGTTTTTTAAAGCAATTATCTTTACAAATAATGCTTATTTATACATTATTAGAGGTCTAAATTCAGACTTGATTTGTAATTCAGTGGTATTCTCAGGAATTATGTGAACATACAGACTGTTTTAATAAGGACATTTTTTGCTGTATGATGAGTTGAATAATAAAATAGTCTGTGCATATGACTGTATGGTTATGTGTGTGTGTGTGTGTGTGTGTGTGTGTGTGTGTGTGTGTGTGTGTGTGTGTGTCCTGTAGCTCAAACAGCAAAGCATGGCTCTTGCAATCGCAAAGTTTGATTTCCAGGGAATACATGAACTGATGAAAAGTATATTTTGAATGCAAAGATAACAGCGTTTGCTGCATGTATAAATGTAAATGTGTGTGGACGTATACCCTGTATTCTGAGGCTCTCCTGGTATTGTATAATGAAGTACTCCTGGTTGTGCTGTAGTTTTCTGAGGTCATTCTCTGTGTCCTGAGTCAATATTCTGAGCTCCTCAAACACCTGGTTTATCTGATGGTACTTCTGCGACATGCTGTCCATCACCCCGCCCACCGGTGAGCTTGACTGCCAATCACAGACATACGTGAGTGACAACCAACCATGGTTCAACGTTCAGTTTCACTAACAGAATATTTCAGAAAAGCATAGAAGCATGATAGACTTTTTGTATGTTTTAGTTTTAGTTTTGATAAACTAGCAGGATGAAGAAAGTTTGTAGATACTTTTAAAACAACCTGATCAACGGTTCTTCTACGAAAATCCCACAAACCAAACCTTCAATGTGTATACTGTCCTTATCATCTCTGTCCCATTGTGTATGTATAAACCATGCAGGTGAGGTTATTCCTCTATGCCCACGTAAGACTGGGTGCACGTATATGTGTGTTTGAGAAAACTATATTGTTTGTGTAGTGCATACATGGTATGTGAACATAAATATAATGCGTTGAGTGGATCTACAGGTTTGCCTAAGAACATAAGGAATGTGTGGGCATTTTCATGTGCATGTGAGCCTCTAGATTTACTGATATTGTCTTTAGTTTTATGATTTTATGGGATGTCAGTTCAGTTAATCAAATCTGGAAATTCCTCTTTTACTCTCATAAAACTGAGCACTTTCTTGGCAGGTATCATGAATTTGTGTGTAGATGTGTATATTTAGCTATGTATGTTCATCTACACATGCACAATGCAAATTCTATTTCTGAAGATTGTAAAAGTCAGTTTCATTTACAGCAGCCCTGTTTATTACTCAATGAAGACGACAACATAGTTATCTCTTTTTATAAATGGTACAAACCATTTTTCATGGCTTGTTCAAACAAAGTGTTTATAAATCAGTCGAATGTAGAGAGAACTCTGGGAGTAAAATTATGAGGTCTGTAAAATGTTGGAATCATATGTTATGGAACAATTCACAGACCTGGGTTCCCACACATTTTGACCAATGCCATTCTGTGTATTTTTCCATGATTTTCCTAGTCGTTCATGATTATATTGTAAATTAAAAAAAATCTATATATAGACATAATTTTCGGGGCAGTTTTCAATATTCATATCAGGTATCAATTCTTGAAATTAACAGATTTATTACTAACTATTACACTTATCTGTGTAACAAAAACGCAATAAATAGACTACTGTCACTGTTACTGTTTATCATTTTAACGCGTCCTAGCTGAATACAAGTAATAATTGATTTAAAAAAAAAAAATTGGCCTTGAACTTTTGAACAGTAAAGACTTTCATGTTGTTACAAAAAAAGCGTTCTTTTGAACTTTCTATTCATGAAAGAATCCTGAAAAAATGTATTACAGTTTCAACAAAAATATTAAGCAGCACAACAGTTTTCAACAATGATAATAATAAGAAATGTTTCTTGAGCATCAAATCAGTATACTAGAATGATTTCTGAAGGATCATGTGATACACTTTACAGTATATTAACATAGAAAGCAGTTATTTTAAATTGTAATACTATTTCACAATATTAATGTTTACTGTATTTATGATCAAAATGCAACTGTGTGTGTGTGTACGTATATATATATATATATATATATATATATATATATATATATATATATATATATACACGCCACACACAAAGTTTGGTGTCATTAAGGTTAGATAAGACGTCTCTTCTGCTCACCAAGTCTGGATTTATTTTATATATATACACAAAATAAAGATAAAGAACACATACGATTCATTTTAAATCACCCGTTATTACACAGAAACTGTCCTAATAAACCGACTGCCTACTCTGTCCACTCACATTAGTCGCCTCTCTGACGAGTCTTTGCTCCGTGTACAGGATGTGTTTGATACATCTCACCAACTCCAGGGGACAGCGGTCATATGTGCTCTGAAAACACACACCGAGTCAAAAATAGAGGAAAATAAACACAAAATCACACCTCCATCTACTCGGCCTTGTTTACATTAACACACTCAAGTACATTGTGCAACACTAATGACAGTAAACACTGCGGCTGCACTTTCTTGACTGGCCTGTTCTTAATAATGGCTTTATCATCATGCACTGATATACTGAACGTCAACAACGGTCATTTATTTTTAATTTTTTCTATCTATATTCTCTAATTTTATTTCTCAAAATATCCTTTAAGAGAAACATCTTAAACAAACATATAAAAGAGATCTGTGTGAGTCTGCATATTTTTCAGTGTGTGTGTGTGTATAAACATTTATTTAGGAGCTTTTGAATGTGTGAAAATCAAAAGTCTGATCTGTTATCACTTTTTTTTTAACTTATCATTCCTGACTGTCCTCGCAAACAAAGAACAAGCAGAACCTTCAGCTGTGAAGCATAATGTCCTAATTTGATCTTGAGTAAGAAGCCGTCCTCTCCCACTTGATGCTCTGCTTTCTTCTGTAGTTCCTGGATCAGGTTGTCCAATAAACGCTTGGCTTTAATCTCTTCTTGAGGGTTCTCTAAATCTATCGCATCCCTGACAGAGGACATACAGACACAGTAAATAACATTGATGTAATAAAAAATGTCAAAATCTGCAAATCAGTTGCAGTTCAAATGAGCGCAGGCAAACTCTTCACATACCAGAGTTGTCCCTCTATCCACTGGGACAGGTAGTGTCGCACCTCTATGGGGAAGTGTTGCCCATAGAGAGACTGCATCTGGTGCAGAGCATCTCCCTGCAGCTGCTGGGCCTGGATCCACACTGCCATTTTCACTCTGACAGAGACGCAGCATCAGGTGGTGTACAACAAACAAGTGAGAGTTAGGGAGAAATTTGAAATGCTAAAAAAAAAAAGAGAAAAAAAAAAAAAGGAAAACCAAAGAGATGCGTTTAGGTCACATTTCACCCCAAAAATTTAAATAAAGAAATGAGAAGTATTTTTAGGATCATTAAGGCTCTGTGGAATACTTCTGATTGGTCAATCGCACCATCCCGCGTGTTATTCCCAGATAACAACCGCTCAAAACAGATAACGGCTCATCCGGGTTACTGAAGTCAGCAGTGCTATAACTTACGCCTGCTAGGAACGGTTTTTCTTCATGGAAGTTTTACATTTGGTGAGCTAATAAAATATTAAAACTCAGTCGAATCAATATTTTGTGTACAGTTATTTAATTATGCCATCCAGTATCGTGGACTCGCTCTCTCTTTCATACAAACACAGCTGCTGCCATTTTGTGACTATTGTTTTGTAAGTTACACTGTTGGATTGTGAGATACAAACAGGTACGATTTTAAAACAGTTTAATCTGAGATCAATATACTGTATCGTATCCCTATAATTATTTATGTGACGAAATGCTGTGTAATAAAATGATATGAATGACTGTATACCGTATCTCTTGTCCGTTTAGTTTGAACTTGCCGCGCTGCAACTGCTCTCTCCGCGGAAGCTTTGCGTTTAAAGACCTAATAAAATATTTCAACACAGATCAATATTTCGCGTCTAATTATTTACTTATGTGGCAAGTAGCCGTGTAATAAGCGGGATAATGTACATCCAGCTGGTGGTTCTCTCAAAATAACTCCCTTCAGGCGGTCCTCAACATCCTGTCAGGAGTTATTTGGAGAGAACCACCGGCTGGATGTACATCATCCCTTACATATATATATTTTAATTGTGACATTATTATAATGACAATTAAGCAACTAAGCCATTTGTCATTACTGTTGTAACGATCACCAGCTGGAGTGCCCTCGAGAGCCACCAGAGGGCGCTCCACAATAGACTATGATCTGTTCCTCACAAACTACATTTCCCATACTCACTGCCTGGACTCATCATCACTGATCACATTCACCTGTACCTCATTGTCACTGATTGTATTCACCTGTGTCTTGTCATCCTGCTAGTCTCAGTCTATTTATACCATGTTCATTCATTCACTCACCGCGAAGTCTTGTTTAAGTGTTACACTGCATTTCTGAGCATTATCCTCCCGAGTTTGATTCCTGTGTTTGACCTGTGGATTGTTTATCATTGCTAACCCTTCTCTGCCTGCCCTGACCCTGGACTGTTTCAATGGACTCTGATTCTCTCTGCCTGCCTCGACCCTTTGCTTGTATCTGGTTTGTCTCTGCCTTGTCTCCGTTGCCCTGTTTGCTGTTGTTGATCCCTGCCTGTTTGACTATTCTATAATAAAGCTGCATTTGGATCTTCACCTCCAAGTCTCGGAGCAGTTTAATAACAACTGTAATGCTAAAATAGAATTATTTTATTATAGTTTATTTTATAGTATAGTATAATTTTTTATTATATATTTCACATTATAATATTTTTAAAAATTATATATAGATAGTCATTGCTCATATATTTTATTAAATGATAAAGTATATATATACTATTTATTTATTTAATATATAGTATAATTAAACACTATATATATCATATAATTATATGATGTATTGTATAATTATATATTTAAAGGGGTCATGGCATGAGAAATCAAATTTGCCTTGGTCATTTGTCATATAAGAGGTCTTTGTACTCTTAAAATATAATTAAATAAAATTAAATGAAGTGTCAGAGCTTAAAATTTCCTCTTCATCATAAACAAAGCAATTAGTTATACATCATCGCACCATAGGATCTGCCTTCTGGCGTTCAGTTGCTTAATGGCAACAATTACCAACACTGGACGTGAGCATTGCATTGCGTCAAAAGTAAATACAACCAATTATAATCACTGACGCCGTCTACACTGGAGACATAATATAGATGCGCGTTCAGTTCTCTTGCGAGAGGTTCTCTCGTATTGCGTAAGCTAGCTTACGCTACGGGAAAGATGAATCTTTTCTGAGATATTGAAGCCAAAAAATTTGCCTTCATTTTTGTATCCATTGTCAACGCAGTGCAGCAGCTGCAGACCTTGAGCGGGCTAGCTAGCGAGCTCATTGGTTGCTCTGCGGCAAACTGCTGCAGCCTATAGACAAACTCGAGTGAACTCGCGTCCAATGAGAGGCGCTCGCTCCGTCATAGCATCATAGCCTGCCAGAATGGGCGTGGCTAGAATGTATATAAGCGCGGTTTGCAGGCTGCATCCCTGATTTTCATCTCTTCAGCGAAGCTCTTCGCATCTCTGAACTGCAGAAGCCGCGTCGCCGTTCGAGGGGCATCTAGCAAGCTTGGACAGCGCTTGAAGAAGCCGGCCGTCTTCGCCACCTTCAGCCATCCTGCGAGCTATGCCATCCGGTGACATATCCTTTTTTAAGCAAACTAGTTCCTCAGCGAACTTTCACAAAAGACTTTCACTTTTTAAAGATACCTCGCACCACCTGCGGCTCATGCCGCGCCCCTCTCAGCGCCGGAGACCGCCATCTCATCTGCGCTCTCTGCCTGGGCCTGGAACATGCAGAGCTCGCTCTCGCTGACGGCGGATGCGACCTCTGCGAGGAGCTTCCGATGTCGACCCTCGACTCGAATGTCGACCGATGTCTCCGATGTCGACCCTCGACCCTTCCGGGTTCGACTCGAAGCGCTCAAAGCCGAAGCCGCCGCGCCGCCTTTCGTCTCGCCGCTTAAGAAGCGCCGCTCCCAAAGGCTGCCAGAAACGGGTGTTGGAAACGACTGTCTCGCCAGAGCCTCTCCCTCGAGCCTCGCTTTCACCATCCCCCCCCCCCCCCCCGGACACACAGTTGCCGCCGAGCGGCCACACTGCTGCCATCTCGGAGGACGAGGCGGAGGACAAGGGCTGCTGTTCCCTCATGGCTTCGGACAGCGAGGAGTGGTCAGGCTCCCACGCCTCCTCCTCGGCCATGGAATCCAGCAGGACCCGCGCCGGAGTCGAGGAAGATCTTATGTGCCTACTCTCACCGGTCGTCGACCACCTCGGGCTCGAGTGGTCACCGCCCCCTGAGCAGGCTCCCAACCGACTCGACGGCTGTTTTCTTCAGAGCCGTCGCCGCGCGGCGCCCGCAGCCCGGGCGAACTCCACGCCGAGCTCACCAAATCATGGAACGCGCCTCTCTCGGCCAGGAACCGGTCCCATGTCTCCACCTCTCTCTCTTCGGTGGATGGCGCCGCCGAGAAGGGCTACTCATCCATCCCCCCAGTCGAGGATTCGGTAGCAGCGCACCTTTGCCTGCCCTCCGCGAGATGACGGTCTAAGCCTTTGCTCCCGTCGAAGGCCTGCAGAACCACTTCCGCTTGCGTTGGCCGCACCTACGCCGCCGCCGGCTAAGCCGCATCCGCTCTGCATTCCATGGCCGTCCTGCAGATCCTCCAAGCGGACCTTCTTTGGGAATGGGATGAGAAAGGCAGGTACCCAGAGGCTGTTTCAGATCTCAGGAGCGCGACGGATCTCTCCCTTCGCGCCACTAAATCTGCAGCTCAAGCCCTAGGAAAGTGCATGGCCGCGTTGACTGTGACAGAGAGACATCTGTGGCTAACGCTTACTGACAAGGGATAATCTGAACGCGGCACGTTCCTCAACGCGCCGCTCTCTCCTTCCGGTCTCTTCGGTTCCGCAGTGAGTGGCATTGTTGATCGTTTCTCGGAGGTCCAGAAAGCCACCCAAGCCATGAATCTCTTCCTGCCTCGTCGTGCTAGCTCCTCTGCAGGCCGCCCATGTGACCAGTCTCCTGCACGAGCCTCTTCACAGCGCCCAGCTCAGCACAGCCAGACTTCACAGCGTCGAAAGGGCGGCCGCCCTAGATCGCGCTCAGACAGCCGCCGCAGACCGCCGACCCCACCCCCCGCGGGCCTCGGCCTAAGATCGCGCTGAGGCCTGAGCAACCGAAGTCCTCCTAGCTGTGTTGAGAAAACGACGGCCCAGTCCCGCCTTGGCCGGACCACCGTCAAAGCTTCGCCCCCTGTCAGTCCCCTTCTCTCAGGCTACTGCAGCGGTGTATTCAGCAGCCAACAAGCCGGTGATACTACCCGCTTGCCTGCACCCAAACGCCGTTTTTACGGCGACCCAGAGAAATCTCTTAAAGTGCAAACATGCCTTATGTGTAGAAAATGTGCCGACAACCCAGTGTTCACCCCTACACACAAGCATTACACTTCCCGTGTCTCAATTAGGGCTGCACGATTTGGGGAAAATGTCATATTGCGATTATTGAGGTCAATATTGCGATATGCGATTGCGATATAATAAACAAATGGTTTCATGAGTCAACTTGCTTGGTTCTAAAGCAAAATGCACACACAGATTAGTGATAATTCTGAAATGTGTTTTTCTCAACTCAAACTATCAACAACAACTAAATGATTGATAACACCTATAATGATCAATAAGCCATTGATGTCTGGATAAAAAATCATTTAATTTTAATTTAAGTGAACTTCAAAGAATCCTCACATAAACCCATAATAAATGTTATATTTACCTGTGCTCTTCCTGTCTAACAGGTAGGACATACAGAAATTTAATAAAGTTATTAAACAGTCTACGCTGCATAAATTATAAATTATGTGGACTAAAATCCTATTTAAAGCTACACAAGTTCTTTGGTCAAGAGCAGTGAGTGTTTTTCTCTGTTTCGTTTGTTCCTTGATTAACTTTACTGACAGAAAGCATTATTGGATGCTGGCCCTTTAAGAGTTGCTGACAGAGACGCGGATCTCACACGCGCCTTATTCTCTCACAACTCTTTACGTCGACGACCATCATAAGACTGCTCTTATGTTATGATGAAGACACTCGACAAATGATATTTTGCCATAATTGTGTGTGTTATTTTTCGTTCACTTCAAGCGGAAAGAGAACTGTATTCTGGCGCGCGGTCTGTGCATGCGCATGATACTGGCGCGCGTCTTTCAGTCAGGACATTCACAGGCAGCGCTCTCTTTTGACTGGCTGAATGGTTTAAACTAAAGCATTCGCATGAATAAGAGCGGGATCATGTAACACTAGCCAAAGGATGACAAAAAATAACAGATGCTGCGTTAACAGCCCCAATTTGTTTATTTCATATAAAATCGCAGTATTTTGCGTCATATAATCGCATAGGCTTGACATCGCGATTACGATTGCGATACGATTAATCGTGCAGCACTAGTCTCAATCAGAGCCCACTCTCATAAAGCGGGCACAGCCCACTCGAGTGTTAGAGTCAATAAACGTGCCCACGAGCCCGTGCGCGCGCCCCTTCTCTGCCCGCTCTGTCACACGGCCAGCAAACACCTCTCTGTATGTAAGTCCCGTGCCCGTGACTATGCTCGTGCGTCATTTATCAGATGTGACTCTTTCCCCATTCATCCCTCAAACGGGAAGTCACTTACAGAACAGCATGTCCCTTCTGTCTGCGAGCCGTCATGCATAAGCACAATAAGCGCGCTCACACATTCTGTTCAGCTCGCTGCGTGCGGCAATCAGGGCGATTTGGCCATTCACCCTCTAGCGATACGCTTCAAAGCGTGGGAAGCTATCCCAGGGATATGGGTGTTAAGCACGATAAAACAAGGCTATTTGCTACAGTTCGATCGCCGCCCTCCCCGCTTCCGAGCGCGGCTCGAAACTACTGTGAAC
This sequence comes from Tiaroga cobitis, assembly GCA_030578255.1. Taxonomy (NCBI): domain Eukaryota; kingdom Metazoa; phylum Chordata; class Actinopteri; order Cypriniformes; family Leuciscidae; genus Tiaroga; species Tiaroga cobitis. Next base: position 21,527,754 of record CM060593.1, on the reverse strand, counting down.
ACGGAAGCAGCCGGTATGCTACGTTCAGAAATAGCAAACCTTCTGTGCAAAAGGGCCATAGAGAGAGTGCCCCCTTCTCTGAGCGAGTCGGGGTTTTACAGCAGTTATTTCCTTGTCCCCAAGAAAGAGGGCGGCCTCAGACCAATTTTAGATCTCAGATTTTTGAACAAAGTGCTTGTGAAAAGACCGTTCAAAATGCTTACAGTCACGAAACTCCTCGCGCATGTGCGCCAGGGGGACTGGTTTATTTCTCTCGACCTGAAAGATGCCTGCTTTCAGATTCAGATAAATCCCCGTCACAGGCCATTCTTGAGATTCGCCTTCGACGGTCAGGTTTATCAATACACCGTCCTTCCGTTCGGCCTGTCCTTAGCACCCCGTACCTTAACGAAGTGCATGGATGCGGCGCTCGCACCCCTGCGGAGTCAGGGCTTGCGAATACTGAACTATTTGGACGATTGGCTGATTTTGGCACAATCACACACGGAGCTTCTGTCTCACAGGACAGTTCTCCTCAGTCATCTGAACAGCTTGGGTCTTGCAGTCAATTGGACCAAGAGCTCACTACAGCCCAGTCAGGCGATTTCCTTCCTTGGAATAGAACTAGACTCCGTGGCTATGACGGCTCGCGCACGCCGTGTTCAGCGACTAGCCGCATCTTTTCAGATGAACAGCCTCACGCCTCTGAAAACTTTTCAGAGAATGATAGGTTACATGGCCTCAGCCGCAGCAGTACTCCAGCTGGGTTTACTGCGCATGCGCCCGCTTCAACATTGGCCAAACATCCGTGTGACTTGCCGGGCTTGGGCCACAGGCCGCCAGCCGATCAGAGTGACTCAGACCTGTATCTCAGCTCTGCAGCCCTGGACAGTTGCCGAATGGTATCAGTGGGGAGTTACAATGGGAGCTGTATCTCGCGGAAAAGTCATCTCGACAGACGCGTCCAACACGGGTTGGGGCGGGGTCTGCGAGGGCTCATCAGAGGGGAACTCTCAATGCCCAGTATTTTTCTCGAAAAGCGAGGACGCGCTGGCCCAGGACTGGCCCAACCGCCCGCTTTACGTCTTCCCTCCCGTCTCGCTATTACCACAGGTAATACAGAGGATCAGGGAAATGCGCCACTCAGTGCCCCTCATAGCCCTGCACTGGGAGAATCAGACATGGTTCCCGGAGCTTACGCAGCTGTCACAGACAGCCCCTAGGCCCATTCCAGTGAAAGCAGATCTCCTCTCTCAAGATCTGGCATCCCCACCCAGACCGCTGGGCGCTGCATGCGTGGGTGATCAACGACTACCCGTCGCTTTGCCAGAAGGAGTAATAAACACTATCATACACGCTAGAGCTCCTTCCACGAGAAGACTCTACGCGTCCAAATGGTCTGTGTTTTCAAATTGGTGCACCGACAGAGATCTGGACCCACGGACATGTGAGGTGTCATCGCTGCTCGTGTTTTTACAAGAGCTGCTGGATAAGGGCAGGTCCCCATCCACACTCAAAGTATACGTGGCGGCCGTCGCGTTGTTCGCTGCACCCCTGCACGGCCAGTCACTGGGTAAAAACGAGCTGGTCATCCGCTTCCTCAGGGGAGCTAGAAGGATGAACCCCCCGTGCCCCCCATCGGTTCCTATCTGGGATCTTTCTATAGTTCTCGAAGCTATGAAAGCCCCCCCTTTCGAACCGCTTCAATCCGTGGATTTGAAATACCTTTCACCCAGTTAAACGTGTGGGAGACCTTCACGCGCTGTCTGTCAGCGCTGCGTGTCTTGAGTTTGGACCAAATGACTCCAAGGTCAGTTTAAAGCCTAGACACGGCTATGTCCCCAAGGTGATCGGTACTCCTTTCAGAGCACAGATCATTTCCTTTTCGGCTCTGCCAGCATCCGATAGCGAATGCGACGCCAAACTCCTCTGCCCAGTTAGAGCACTGAGATTGTATACTGCGCGCTCTGTCTATTTAAGCCGCTCTGAGCAGCTTTTCGTTTCGTTCGGAGGGCACGCTAAGGGTCTCGCCGCCTCGAAACAGACACTGTCTAGATGGATAGTGGACGCTATTGCTGCTGCGTACGCGTCAAAAGACCTGCCATGCCCGTTAGGCATTAGGGCTCACTCCATTAGAGGCATGGCCTCTAGTGTTGCTATGATGCTATGAGGGCGCAAGCGCCTCTCATTGGACGCGAGTTCACTCAAGTTCGTCTATAGGCTGCAGCAGTTTGCCGCAGATCAACCAATGAGCTCGCTAGCTAGCCCGCTCAAGGTCTGCAGCTGCTGCACTGCGTTGACAATGGATACAAAAATGAAGGATCATTTTTTGGCTTCAATATCTCAGAAAAGATGAATCTTTTACCATAGCGTAAGCTAGCTTACGCAATACTCGTTCCCTCATCTAGAGAGAACCGAGGTTACGTTAGGTAACCGATTCGTTTTCTGACATACTCCACGTGCTTGCGTCTGTCGACAACAGGACAAATGGAAGAGTGAAAGAGCGTTTTCTTTGACACGTCCAGTTTAAAAAGCTCGTTCACATCTCTGTACAGAGTTCAGAAAGACCTCAGAGTCAGAAACAAGTGGATGGTTTATTTTAATGGCATTCTCGATTGCGTCGGAGGATTATATGTTTGTTCAGAGCATTTTGTTTTGTAAATGACGTACAGATTAATGGAGAGTTCGCAAAGACAAAGCCAACTGTATTGGATCCGACAGCTGCATCACAAACCATAAATAAATTATTTCATAATGTTTTGTCTGTAAATGACAAAACATTCAGATGCAATAGCGAGTGGGCATTGTCATTTCAATGACAATGACATAGAGGGTCAAAATGAGGGATGCAAATAATCGTTTTTCCGCATATATATGATTTTTGTACATCCATGTCATGACCCCTAAAGTTAATTAAAAACACACTACCATTCAACAGTTTAAAGTTGGGAAGATTTATTATTTATTTTTGCACACATTTGCTCACCAATGCTGCATTTATTTGATCAAAATAGTAATTTTGTGAAATATTAATACATTTAAAATAACTGTTTTCTATTTTTATATATTTTAAAATGTATTTATTCCTGTGATGGTAAAGATAAAAAAAATTGTGAAAAATATGTATTATAAAAAAAAAGCTCATATGAACAAAATCCAGATCCATTGTCATGATGAGAATGTGAGCTAAAATGTGTGATTTATTGTAATGAAAATAATGTACCAATGCAAATAAAAAAATTAAGTAAAATAAATTTGATAAAGACCTATAATAGTATTATAATGATTATTAAACGTCATATATTGGTTGACCACCAATTTATGGTGGTCAACCAATATTAACATTTATTAACATTTGTGTATTAAATATTAACATTGTGTTTTGTGTTTGTGCAGAAGTGTTAGCTTCTATCTGTGTTTGTTAATCTAATTTATTTAAGCCGTCAATATAACATCCCCACGTGACTTGCTTGTCTCAACTACAGGCACTGCATAAAGCATCAAATTCTATGCGCATAAACACACTCGAAACTACATATTCAATCATCACTCGTGGCAGGGTCATCTGATCAGTCCACTGACAGTTTTTATGGCGATGACTGCACATGCTGAAAGGAACCAGTAATGTTAAGACTGAGGCATCATGCGTTAAAGGGGACATATTTTGCACTTCAGTAGCTATGTTTGCCCCTGAATTGCACTAAGTCAAGGCTCAAGGTTTCTTGCAACACACACAGACAGACAGACAGACAGACAGACACACACACACACACACACACGGCTGTAAATAAAATAATTTTCAATAGAAATTCACAAGATTAATACCTGGATATATTTTATCTTGAGATTTTTAATACTTTGATATATTTTATTTTGAGATTTATCTGGATTAGTAATTAAACATTAATTAATCTTGATCTTTAAAAAAAGTGAAAATGAAACTGTAATCGTATCAAAATTGGTTGGGTCCCTGGACTTTGGGTCCCTGTTGGGTCCCAGTTTGAAAATCCCCTGCTCGGAAGTTGCTGTGGTAAGAAAGTGTCTTCAAAGAACATAAACATGTAAGACAAAGCAGCAATTAAAATGAGGCATGTGAGAAACCGTTGCATTTGATTTGCTTGAGCTTTCACCTATGGGCATATAAGCTTCAAATCAAAACGGAAGTAACTTGTAAGAGAAGAGAGTTCACAGCCCGCCTCTTCCTGTCTAACTCGTTGTGTGTGTGTGTGTGTGTGTGTGTGTGTGTTCGCATACGTGTGAACATGTGTGTTTCCAAGCAGTGCAACCACACAGACATGTAAATGTATTGAAAGCTGCACACCTACACAGAGACACAAAAACCACAGATTTCCAGTCAGCTTGCCACACATGCGAACACTACACTTATAAAGAAGGCAGACACAAAACCACTCATTGCCAGTCAACTAACCACAAAGACAAACACTTGATTCCGGTTGATGTGATGAATTAAGAAGACTGATGTTTGATGTGATTTTGGATGATAGCTGCTGGTTGATGGCTGTACTCTCTGTACACATTAACACTTCCTCTCACACCTCACATTTGGCATGCTCTCTTCACCACTCATTCAATCCTATTAGTTATTTGTTGGCTACTGATTGGCCTACACTCTTAAAAATAAAAGTTGCAAAAGGGGGTTTTCACAGCAATGCCTAAGAAGAACCATTTTTGGTTCCCCTAATCTTTCAATGAAAAGTTCTTGAAAGAACCTTTTTTTTTTATTAGTGTGAAGAACATTTTAATAATCTAAAGCAGGGGTGTCCAATCCTGTTCCTGGAGGGCCACTGTCCAGCCACAATTAAACACACCTAAACCAAAAATCAAGGCATACTAGAAACTCCAGGAACGAGTTTGGACATCCCTGATCTAAAGAACATTTTCCACTATGAAGAACCTTTTGACAATTGAAAGGTTTCATCATGGATGTTAAAGGTTCTTTAAGGAACCATTGATGCCAATAAAGACCCTTTTTTGTATTTAGTAAAGAGTGTTTTTGTAAGAGTGTATTGTATGTTGTTGTTGTTTACACATATTTTAGCATTCAGATCATCATCCTGTAGCACTAAACCTAAAAGGATAGCAATATATGGCAAAGATTTAACCCTTTAGAGCATGACAACGATGTACAAAAAAACAGAAATGTTTTTTCTTTGTACAATGACATTATTCACACGTATCCGAGAAAATGACTAAAAACGCTGTATTATGCATGCCAGGTCAGTAGCTGGCGATGTCACTTTGTAAAGAAAGACTATGCCCCTGCGTTGCATTTCATGGTTTCATGTTCATCGTGGACAGACAAATTTGCTTGCCACTGTAAATTCTGGTCAGGGAACCGTGTTAGTAAACATTGAGGTAAATTCCAAGTCTATTTAGGTATCAAAAATTCCCAAACACTTCAGGTAAGTAAGTTCAAAAAGTAAACAAGCAAAAAATATGAGGAAAAACAACAACAACAAACATTATTTTTGTTGCTCAGAGTGAAAAATGTATATAAATCATTTATAGTAAAAGTTAGGCTGTGTATGAAGCATTGTGGCCTTCCTTGGCCTCAGGACCTTTATGACCTCTTAGTTGTGGAGGAGGCTAAGAAAATAAAAATACACAAACAGTACACTTCTCAAATACATTGAACCTCCACCTTCAGGGAGGAGGTAGATAATTGCTCCTCTCAGTAAAAACAAATTACAAAGGCATTTTCATTCCCGTAGCTGTAAGCCTTTAAATAAGGACAATGCCTGACTCTGTGAGGGGATGTGCACCATGTGGGAGTGCATATTGTCAGTCTCTGTTTTACTATGACTTATGGGTTATAATATGTGCCAAAAGCCAATGTGCAATAAATGGTATTGTATTTTATAATAACATTTTATAGACATATCTGGAATTTTTATTTGATAGAAATTTTGGTAACACTTTATTTTTTAACTCTAATGAAAGTTAGTAGGTGTAACGTTAATTATAGTCAACAGAATGTGTTAAAAGTGCAGTATGTAATATTGACAGCTAGTGGTTGAAATGGCTACTGCAGTCCAAATTCAAAATATTGGAAAGGGTTGTTTCCCCGCCACCTCCTCCTCAGACTCGATGCTCACGCGGGTTGCTAATTTCACGCGGGTTGCGCAATGGACAATGGAAGGCGATGAGCACTTACACTTGTAGGTTGATTCATCCGCATTTTAAAGGGATAGTTCACTTTGAAATTAATTTTTGATATGTTTTAGCTTACCTCTAGTGCATCCAAGATGTAGGTGTCTTTGTTTCCACAGTATCTTCAATTTTGATAATTTTAGGTAAAACCGTTGTTGTCTGTCAGTCATACAATGGAGGTGAAGGGGGTCCAACTCAAAGAGCAGTCAAAATTAAACATTATTTAATGACTCGTAAATGTAAGTACACATTGATGCCCTAAGACACGAAACGAGTGGTTTTTGTGAGAAAACGAACAGTATTTATATCTTTTTTAGCTCGTGTAAGCATATCCATGTCCAACTGATCTGAGAGCAGGGCGCTTCGGTCTGCGCATGCGTACAGCGTTCGCCGGAATGCCCCGGTTCAGGTTCAAATAAATAAGGTTGTGAAAAAAATCAACGTTGTCTGTTGGTATATAGAAATCGTCTTCCATTGCGATCCTGTATATCTAAATATGTTTAGATCTTCACAGTGTAAGGTAAAACTTCCGAAATCTCTGCATAAACAATGAGTGACGTAAACACGCGCGAGGGAGCCCTTCCGGGGCATTCCGGCGAACGCTGTACGCATGCGCAGACCGAAGCGCCCTGCTCTCAGATCAGTTGGACATGGATATGCTTACACGAGCTAAAAAAGATATAAATACTGTTCGTTTTCTCACAAAAACCACTCGTTTCGTGTCTTAGGGCATCAATGTGTACTTACATTTACGAGTCATTAAATAATGTTTAATTTTGACTGCTCTTTGAGTTGGACCCCCTTCACCTCCATTGTATGACTGACAGACAACAACGGTTTTACCTAAAATTATCAAAATTGAAGATACTGTGGAAACAAAGACACCTACATCTTGGATGCACTGGAGGTAAGCTAAAACATATCAAAAATTAATTTCAAAGTGAACTATCCCTTTAATATGCCTCTGGACATAGATCTTTGCTGATGGATGCCGAGGCTTTTTAGGTCAGGTAGAATCTGCGATCTCTGACCTAGCTTGTTTGCTGGCTTATTAGCTCACCAAATGCAAAACTTCCACGAAGAAAAAACGTTCCTAGCAATGTATAGCGCTGCTGACTTAAGTAACCCGGATGAGCCTGCGTTATCTGTTTTGAGCGGTCGTTCTCTGGGAATAACACACCGCTGGATGGTGCGATTGACCAATCAGAATCAAGTATTCCACAGAGCCGTGTAATAAAGTAGAATAACTGGCTGTAGCATTGTTTTTTGGAGAAAACTTAGACTGGTTCCTAAATATCTGCAAACGTATTATGGTATTTTATGGTACTTTAGTACCTTCGAAAAGTTACATACACAGAACCTTTAAAAGGACCATCAAAATAAAGTGATTTTTTTCCACAAAAGGGGATTGACAATTTTCTACTTTTCAGTTACCTGATTGTCAATATAATAATATATAATATATTGGAATCTGTATTAGTCTATATGGTTTTATATATGGATGCATCGATTTGGGAATTTTTGGCCGATAATGATAGTGATACCAATTTAGTTTTTTTGTTGTTTTATTTTAAACATGGCCAAATGGATGCATCCTTTAATATTTTATAATCTTATAATTCATAATAATTCATTAGATTGTAATTAAAATAATATTTAATAATTTATATATGAATATTTAATATAATCTTGAATTATAATCATAGTATTCTTATTAGTGCCATATTGAGATAATTGTTTTATAAAAAAAATGCAGTTTGTTCCTGAATCACAATAACATGTAGATGAAATCTGATTGTCCGTTATAGCTGTTAAAAAAATAATTAAAACACTGCTATGCGAGCAGTAACTCTTTATCCCTTCCGACTAACTCAAGGTAATAGTTTTTGTTCCCTTTCGATTTCGGTCACTTTGACATTATATCAGAAACTGATGTTATGGGGAAACATCTTTCTCCTTAGCTTTTGATGTAATGTCTCATTCCCTCATCTCAGGGAAATGAGGTTACGTTTATTAACCGGAGATGTTTTCTACTAATCTCCATCATTACATCATTATAACAGCAACAACAAACAATAGTGATTACATCTCAATAGGAATCACATTGCAATTAAAATCACATCAGAATAAAAAAGACAATCATTCACACACACATGCAGACATTAATTTTACCTCTTATCTCAAGCTCTCTGTTACCATCTAAGAACAGGAACTTTTGGAGAGGAAACCTGGAAAACCTGTGGGGTAGAGAGACAGAAAGAGAGAAGGAGAGAACTGTATAAGCATTTTTGTCTTAGCTTGTACAATTTTGAGGAAAAAAAAAACATTGAGAAGTATACATTTCTGTATGAAGAAGTACACAATGCAACACTCCTATTTAAAGGTATTGTAGGTTGGAATTGTATAAAAAAAAACTTTTTTCCAAATTTGTTTAAACTTTCTGTATTTATCAATGCATAATTAAAATGTAAGTACTCTGAAAAAGAAAGTATAAAAATCGAGTGTCTGTAGACCTCTCACGACTGTTTTAAAGACAGCTCATTATTTCCATTCACTCCACCCCCTCCCTTCTGGGCTCCTTCCAAAGCCACGCCTCCAAAACACATGAACGCGCGACTCCGACCGCTGAGCTGAAGACGCATCATTTACCTGAGACGAGCGGAGAGGAAGGAGCAGTGCATGTAGTGACATCATGTCAGAATCACATGTAACAAAAAAATCTAACTTTATCATTATGAAGATAAACAAATAAGATGTATTTTAGTACTCACTATCAAGTAGCATATTGATATTGGTAAAGTTTAAAATATATAATTATTGATTCGCTAATGAGCTAGTTATCTATAAGGCAAAGCTAAAAACAGGTTGCATGATACACGTTTTTCCATTGCCATCATTTACACTGTGATGAAGATGAATTTCGTGTAACATTCATAACATATATGGTGTTCTGCATGTAAGAGTTTCCATAATGAAAGCATTGTTGACTCTGATGAGGACTACACTCCAGAGACAAGTACCGCATCGTCAGGTCGAGGACAGATCCGGGGTCGAGGGATTTTTTGTTTAAAAACAAAACAAAGGCGAAAAAACCGTGCAGGTAAACTTCCAGGTGAACATGGTAAAAGAGTTAGACAGAGGGTCAATATAATTCTAAGAAAAGTTCCTGGATGCGGATCGGCCTACTATCTGTTAAACATGTATTTAGTTATCTAAAGCAAAATTATGCACAATTCAACACTATAGCTATCATCTTGAGCTAGGCATATATATTATTTATCATCTCTCTACTACGGCTCGCTAAGTAATGTTATGTTAGCTATATTAGGCAGCTACGTGTGCTAATGACACATGCTTCATGAAAACATAAAGAAAAAAATATGTATGCTCAAAATACAAAAAGAAAGATTTACCTGTCCAGCAGAAATATAGCCACCCAGGCGTCACTTTCCAGCCCCTTGAGGTCTCTCAGTTCTCGCCATCGCTGGAAAGCCACGCCGATATTGGCATGCGTTTTATTTTGTTGTTTATCCAAATACTTTTTGTTCATTAACTTTTCTAGTAACGTTACTGTCTTCCTTTTTTTGCCTGGTTTGCCTTTGCGAACTGCATATGTGAATTTTGATTGGTCTTTCTAATCTCTGCCATTGTTTTGCTATTCCTAGGTTCCGTGCCTCTTGAATTCCTCAAATCAAACGGATGCGCGCGCAAGTGGGCAGGTCCTGTGTGGCAAAAGGGTGGTTGCCATGGTTGCGAGAGAGTGACAGTCGCCTAAGCCAATTCTGTGTTTCGTCCCGAATGTAAATAATGAGCTGTGTTTAGTGCAGATTAAACGGTCTAGAGTCACTCGATTTTTATACTCTTTTTATCAGAGTACTTACATTTTAATTATGCATTGATATATACAGAAAGTTTAAACAAATTTGGAAAAAAGTTTTTATAAAATTCCTACCTACAATACCTTTAATTAAAACAGAGATATACACACTGAACACGCCAGGTAAGAAGAGTTAAAAGGGATAGTTCACCGAAAAATTAAAATTCAGTCATCAAGTTGTTTCAAACCTGTATGAACACAAAGGAAGATATTTTGAAGAATGTTTGGAACCAAACAGTTGATGGTCCCCATCGACTTCCATAGTATTTTTTTTCCTCCTATGAAAGTCAATGGGGCCCATCAACTGTCAGGTTATCAACTTTCTTCAAAATATCTTCTTTTGTGTTCAGTAGAAGAAAGAAACTCATACAGGTTTTTAACAACTTGAGTAAATGATGACAGAATTAAAATTTTTGGGTGAACTATCCCTTTAAGGTCTGCAAAACTGTTACTTCCTCTCAGTCTGTTGTTCTTTCCTCAGAGGGAAAGACATTCTAAGAAAGAGAGAGAGACAAAGCTAGAGTCAGAATTGTTCTTGTCTTGTTTGAATGTTGGTACAAACGTACAAAAATGTGTGTTTTAAATGTTAAAAATGTATTCATGCATTTATTTATTTTTTACTGACTGATTTATTGATTTTTATTTTATTATATATATATATTTTTTTTTTTTGTGATTATTTGTTCATTGCATATGTAATGGCCAATGCTTTGGCAATACTGTACAAGTCATGCCAATAAAGCTCATTTGAATTTGAATTTGAGAGAGAGAGAGAGAGAGAGAGAGAGAGAGAGAGAGAGAGAGAGAGAGAGAGAGAGAGAGAGAGAGAGAGAGAGAGAGAGAGAGAGAGAAAGAGAAAGAGGAATATGTCTCCACTGACAGTTGAAACGTTAAATGTGAAGCATTAAATCTTGATCTATGGTTACTGGGTGCATTCACGCTGAATGGGGAAACTGAAGGAAAACCACATTCTCTGAACAGAGAATAATCAACTGATTGGATAACTAAACATATGCAAAATGAACACTCATATTGAATGCAAAATGTGGTTCTTTTCTACAAAAAAAACCCAAAACAAACAAAAAACTGCAGTGTAGGATTTAGTGCACTCTGGAATGATCCCTGAAAATCGCCTGATTGTCTGCCATGAACTATCTCTTCTAAATCAAAAATATGACCAGCTTCAGTCAGTTTTGGCTGTGTATTTTGTCTGCACTGCACAGGATGAGAGCAGGGTTCAAATCTAACACTTGCCAAGCACCAATATTAAATAAAGTTGCTCGTCAATTGGCTGAATTTTTTTGTTTGAAACAGCATGGTTTAAATCACATTGTAAGAATGAGAGTCAACCCTCTCTTATGTAAGAGACTGATTCAAATGAAACAGTCTGTTGAAGAAAACACATGTGCCTTGCCTAACTTACTTCCTCCTCTAGGATGCCCTGAGTCATTTTTTTCCTCTAGAATTCCATGTGGCTAAAATACATGGGATATTTCTCGCGTTCAACTTTCAAAATGAAAAGGAATAAATTCGCAATGTGTCTTCTTCACGTTTTTGTGCAATTTCACTGACAGATGGAGCTGTCACCAGCTTGTTTACGATGCTGCCAGTGAACACAATGACCTGCGCGGTTTCTCACTTAATGAAATTTGTGTGCAGTTTTATATTTGGTCACAATTCACTTTCATTCTATAGAAAAGATCAGCCAAAACACTATCTATATATAACTCCCATCTGTTCCTTTTACCCCAGAAGAAATATAATGTTTTGATCAACAGCTATCGACAACTCCGTCGACTCTTCTCCCTTTCGAGACAAGCGTGAAACCCAAAGGTTCAAATTCTTGCCCATTTTCAACACAACTGACTTTAGAAAGCCAGCCAGGATTAGATCCCATGGGGAGGATTATGTAATCTCAGAGAAACTCTCTCTTGACAGAGGCCATGGTAAGATAAGAAGGAATCCATGTAGAAAACCATGCGCGACAGATGTTAATGAGGCGAGGAGGGGAAATTTGTGCGTGATCTGATGTGATAGCGCCGAGAGAGGAAGACAAACATAAACATTTGTGAGTGAGTGCATGTGAGGAGGAACAGATAAGCAGTGAAGAGAATACAAACACTGCTTTAGATGGCAAAGAGGTGACAAGTTTATACAGAGTGAACTGACACACATCATCAACACAAAAACAGTCATCCCACACGGCAGCTGGAAGGGCCAAGGGGAACTTTCTATCAATGTTCAAACGACCACAAACACACACAAAATCTGTGTTTTTATTGCATTTATTGACGGCCTCACAAAGACAACCCTGAAGCTGTCGCGTCACTCACACTGCGCAAATACTTTCAAGCTGATATCCAAAGGAGCATTCCTCGCTCTCTCACACTCTTCCATCCCTCCAGCTAAAAAAGCTAATATGATGAAGCAACATTAAATGAATCCCCCACCATTTCCACACTGACTATCACTCGCTTTCTCTACAGCATATTTATGGCCGGTGAGGATATAGCAGACCCGATAGCAGGGAGGGACTGGTACCAGCTGACCTTATGGACCAACAACATAATATAATATATGACATATATATATATATATACACACGCATACACACACATTCCAAGATCAGTTCTCTTCAGATGTAGTTCTTGCTTTCTGGGAATAAACGAGCCATTTTCCCTCTCGATCTATTGACAGAAATTAGACTACTGGTGTAAAGAATAAAAGAAGGGTGAATCAATAAAAGAGTAATTTTCTCTTTAGAGAAATAATTCAGCTGTTACACACTCATTTCTGAAGCCGTATGATGTGCTTTCTTCCATGGACCAACAAAGACGATCTTTTCCATACAATGAAAGTGAAAAGTGACAAGCAGCTATATCATCAAAAAGACTAAAAAGCAAAATAACATAAAAGTAGTTTATTCGACATGTGCTCCATTTTCTGAAGTAATTTTATAGCTATGTGTGAGCAACGGTCACAGTTATGTTTTGTTATGGTCAAGTTTCTTTGTGTTTTGACTCTGCCTTCATTGTCTGCTAGTTTGACCTGATTTAGTCATTCATTGTATTCACCTGTTGCCCATCAATTATCTTATTAGTACGCTCGTTTAGTTCTGGTATAATGGTGCGTTCACGTGCTATGGGAAATATGATATTTTCCACTTGTGAACTGGTATTTACCAGTGTGTTGCGTTCAAGTGCTTTTGTTGTCGTACTGTGGTAAAAAGATGGAGATCCAGACCTGTTATTTAGCTAAAACTATTTTAGATTGCTTAAGTCATCTGCTACAGCAAGAAGATGATTTATCAAAACTCAAACGGTAAAATAATATGCTGTATATTTTCTAGATTATGAATAGTACATATTTTTTTATGTTGAAATCATTAGAAAGTAAATTTCATGACACAACCAGGCAATGTTTGAGCTGAAATAATTTATTGAGTCCCTGACACTGTAGAAGACATAACACAGTTTATTTACTGGTTACAATTAAGAATACTCTTTGGAACAGAATCTGTGTCTGTTTGTGTGTGTTTGGTATCATTAGTCTAAATCCTGATTAAAAGGTCAGTCTGAGCGCACACAGGCAGTGACTCATGCCTGTCTGTGACCTGATGAATGTGTGTGTGTGTGTGTGTGTGTGTGTTTGCATACCATCTGCCATTGCATATCTGATCAAGTTAGACAAACCCTCAAGAGGCCCTCATGACATCTATAAATACCTTGGTCTCTAAAATACCCTAAAACAATATACAACCAAGATTATTTCCAAGATTGAAAAGAAAAAGTCAGAAAATCATAATCAACAAACAGGAATTAATATGTCACGCATCTGGTGCAGATTAATCTGTGAGAAGATAATACCAGCATCAAACTTCCTGTGCAGGTAACAATAGCAGCCAACTCAACCGCTGTAATCGCCACGCCTACCACTAACCTCCGGTTGCCATGACGATGAAGCGCTTGTGAAAGGTGCATTAGGCCTAGAGGCTATCAGCAGGTTGCACTTACTCACCAAGAAAACAACACACACACAAGAAAACATGAACACTTACAGGCTGTTTGTTTCTTTTTTAGGATGAGCATGAAAATGAAAAAACATACTGTATGATTGAATGAATCCACTCTGATTACCTGCACCTGTCCATTAGCACAACGTATGGAATCTGCTTTTCACATTTTTAAGCAAATGCTTGGAGCCACTATGAGTGGGATGGATGGATGGATGGTGGGAAAATGAGGGAGTACATGGAACATGGAAGTCCGAAGGTGAAGGTGACCAGACAGAAAGACAGACACACACACAACATATCGTACACAGTATGAATAGCTTGAAGTGTTCTGTGAAGTAGATACATTAATTAAAGCATTAGAGCACAACACAAACACAAAGCAACAGATTAATTCACTATATTACTGAATCCCAAAAGCCTTGCGGTTATTCATTCCCTGAAATCAACACAGAAACACGTAAAAAATATAGCTGCAAGCAGCGATACGGGGCCAAGCCCGAAGGCATCGCAAGCACAGCAAGTACAGCCAGCAAAAAGTACAGCAAGCACAGCAGCACATCAAGCATTTAAGCACAACAAGCATTGTAAGCACAGAAAATACATCAAGCAAAAAGTACAGAAAGTACTGTAAGCACAGCAGCTAAGTAAGCACAACAGCACAGCAAGCATTTAAGCACATAAGAGAACCAACACAGTGACAGCCGACTTTAGAAAGTTATTTCTCGGGAACGGTAGCAAATGTAAAAAATCTGTTCAGTCTTTTCTGTTTGGCTCGGTCCAAAGATCATCTGAGCCAATTTACGTAAGAATTGGGCAAAATGTGAATGAGAAGTAGCATGTGAATGTGATCAGCATAAAGAGATGAATCAGGTGTACTAAGTTTCATTTTTCTAGATCAAATGGTTTAAAAGTTATAACCATTAGAAAAGTTAATTTTAAACTGGTGGTGTAGCTATAGAGTTGGTCCTAGACACTCCAAAATTGGTCCAATTACTGGTCATTACCATCACAAATGTAAACATTAAAAAAAAAAAAAACAGCTGTTTCTGAAGGACAAGTGAAAATGAACTCAAAATGAAGATTTTTCTATATAAATTTGCTGCATGTTATATTTATTGAGTTCCTTTCTCAGATAGACACCATATCTGGAACTTAAACAACTTTTGCACCATTACTGGCCACAGTACCTCTTGCGGTCTGGGCACGTGCCACACAGGATTCGAACCCACGACCAGAAAGGTTTGGGATTCGTGGCACGTGGTTTAACAGCTTGCAACACTCAGAGGACGCTGAATTACAAAGCTGCAGAGGAGAGGCTTCAGTGTAAAAATGAGCACACAAAAGCATGTTAAGCAGATTAGCATGCTAAGATAGCTTAATGATAATGTAGCTTATGGTTAACCTGATAGCTGAAGAGCCACATTAGAAAGAATGGCATCTGGTTAGCATGCTAACCAATTATTATGCTAAACTAACTAGCATAAGGATACAAATACAAGCAAGGTTGACTTTGGAGACGAATATCTCAGGAACGGTAGCGAATATCAAAAATCCGTTCAGTCATTTCTAAAGATCATCTGATCGAATTTTGGGCAAAATTGAGCAAGATTTGAAGGAGTAGCAAAAAAACTGTTTTTCATTTGCTTCAATATGGTGGACAGTCATATTGTTGGAAAATGACAAATGACACATCGGTGGAATCGGCATAAGCCAAGGAATATAATGACATGAATCAAATTTTGAACTATGATTTCAAAAGTTATAAGCGTTTTTGCAAAAAAAATTATATCTCTGGAACATTAGGTGGCGCTGCGTTCAAACTTCTCATGTCCCTTAAGGACATGGTGTCGATCATCCCTACCAAATTTTGTGCTGATATGTCAAACGGTTTAAAAGATATTGCAATTTATTAAAATTCTAAATGGCGGACACGGTTCATCCAATCTCGGATAATTTTTATATCCACGGATTCGGCATGATGCAAGGAAATATAGACACCAATATTATGATTTTCTGACAAACTGTTCAAAAGTTTTTGGCCAAAATAGCTATTTTCCAGATCTCATGACGCTGTTCCCAACTCTGACGAAGAGCCTACGTGCTCGAAACGTTACCACCTGTGTGTGAATCTATTACATTTTTTCACATTTTTGGAGCCAAGGTGTGCTGACTTTTTATCCCCCTTTTTTATATAATTTTTTTTTGTTGAGCACCCAACTTGAGCAACATAGTGTTTTGCTGTGGATGTGCGTGCTTTTGGATCTGATTTTGCTGTTCCCAACTTTGGCATGGACCGTCAGGTCATGGTTCCGATGATGAAGCGTACCAATTTTCATTTCGATTGATTAAAGTTTGGCCGAGCTATAGCTTCTGAACCAATTTTGGGTCGACTTCGTTAAGTTTGCGACATCATAACTTTTGAACAAAGATGAATAAAGAAATTTGTGCACACTCATTTCTGTGCGGCTCAGTCCAAAGATCATTTGAGCAAATTTTGGACAAAATTGAACACATTTTTAAGGAGGAATGGCAAAAAAACTGAATGCTGTACTTTTCAAAATGGCCACTACTGTAGTGGGCGGAGTCTTAATGTAAGATATTGAATGTAATCAGCATGAAGAGTGGAATTAGGTGTACTAAGTTTCATTTTTCTAGATCAAAGGGTTCAAAAGTTATAACCTTTAGAAGATTGAATTTGTGAACTGGTGGTGGCGCTATAAAGTTGGTCCTAGAGACTCCCTATTGTATCTGTTGATCCTAAACTAACAGATACAATAGGGGCCCCTGATAAGGCCAAAATGGGGGAATTATAAGTCTATTTTCTCTAAATGATCGATGATTAATGACTATATAAGCAATGTTATTCAGACCATATGTTGACTTTATGATTCCACTGCACTGTTCCCCAGTTCATTTGTAATGCTTTAAAGAGAATGTGTACAATACGGCTCTCTTGGGCCCTATTAAGACCAAGGCCAAAGTTACTTTAATAGGGATGTTCATTCATTCATTTAATTAGTCAAGCGAATGGATTGTTTTCTTGGGACTAGGTGGACAGCAACATCACAGCGCTTGAAACTGGGTGGACACAAATATCTGTCATATATTCTCTCGTTGCCCGTTTCAAGTCATATCACCATTAATAAACACAAACCACCATCATGACAGACCTCGTATACTCATCCCATCAACGGCAACATGAACAACAACAAACTACTTTTTGCACATTACTAAACAAAATACAGATTAAAATATTACCATTTTGAAAAAGCTGCTGAAATATGATATATATGTGATGTGTGTATAATTTCAGAAACTACTATGAGTGCACTAAACACAGCAAAGAGAAGAAGCATTTGCCTGAGGATGTAACCATAGAAACGGTAGGCAACTCTAGCACTTTCTGTTAGGATCAATAAAATGAATTCAACAAAACAGAAGTACAGTCATTATTTAAAGCTTTGCCATTTTTAATACCAAAAATGTATCAAAAACATTTAGTTTTTAGTTTAGAATGTCTTGAAGCAATCTGAAGGGTAGTTAGCTAGTGAAAGCCACTAATTCACACACTACTAATACTTTGATTAAAAATAATTTATAATAAAAAATTATATATATATATATATATATATATATATATATATATATATATATATATATAAATAATCCATTATTATTCTTAAATTGCCCTTTAAATATGTTTTAGGCATCAGGTCAAGAATGTAATTTAATTCTGTAAATTCAGAAAATGTCAATGAATGTGGCCAAGCAACTTGGGACTTTGAAAGCAAGCTGTTGTCTGTCTGACAGGAAGGGCCTCGGCCAAATGAGCAGCATACCAGTGACATTTATGAGACCCATCATACTGTTTATTGGGATGTTGAGGCTGACTGTGCCAAAAGCTTTGCAACTTCACTACTTAATAGCCAAATTATCTTCATTTGCACTAAATTCAAAGTGCCCAAATAATGTTTTTTTGAATATACACCTTTACACCTTTCATGCAATGTGTAATGTAGCTGTCTGTGAATGTAAACGGTCTGCAAAGTTGTGATGCAGAAAGTGCACGATAAATAAAGATATTGACTCTCAAAAGAAAGAATCAACTCTGGGTAAGACATTTGCACAGTGCCCACCTATAGTCTTCATTGACTGTCCGAGAACAACGTTTACTTTGACCCACCCCCAAATACTGTAGCTGGTGTCTCAAATGCTGTACACATGTCGAGAAGGCGCCGTTTCTGAAATCGACTCCATTGTTACTGTCTTTACAGTGTGTACAATCACTGAGGATTTAGGAAGCCTCCAGAGCAGAAGTTCATTTATGGTAATGGATGTTTCGTTTCCGACACGTGTGGTAAGAGGTACAGTAAATCAATCACAACAGACTGGGCCGTCTAACCAATCAGAGCAGAGTAGGCTCTCGAAAAAGAGGGATTGAGAGAGACTGAATTATTGGATGAGTCGTTTGAGAATCTTTGAAAAAATGTGGTGATGTGCAATGTATATTATGAGAAATTTTTTTGACCTTGTAATGTAATGTAAACCTATTGTAGGAGACCTCCAAAACAAAATTAGGAGCCTTTAAAATAGCATAATAGGGGCACTTTAAACTTTGAAAGTGTTCTGCAAGAACAGCAACAGATGTTTAGCAAGACTGGTATGTGGAGTCTCTCTGTGCATTTGTGTCTGTCTGTCTATTACCAGGTCCTTTGTGAAGCTTATTTTAAACCTCACACACTTTTTAAATGCACAACATCTGATCATGTTTCTGTTAGAGTCTAGTATATGTTTGTGAAAGGGAAAAGTATATGTGTATGGTACAGGAATGTCTCTATCTGCATGTTTAAAATATGTGATTTCCATTTAACTTCCGTTGAACTAGATCGGTCTGTAGGTATAGCAACCAGTTAGTAAAGCATCTTACATGCATGCAAGACAAACAGAGGATTTCATAGTGTTTTATTCCAGAGCAGCTGAATTGAACTGTGGACAGATGGTCCAGTTCTGTTCCATGGAAAATACAGCTGTCCTGTACACATTTCTATACCCACACTTTTAACAAAGGTGCACATTATCTAAAAGCCCAATTTTCCCTGAATGATAAAAACTCCAAAAAGAACATACAAAGACAGACTGGGGAAGTAGCGAATGGATGTTAAAAATAGAGAAGAGAGCTCAAGAACGAAGGAAGAAAGTGAAAGGGAAATTGCGCTGTCTGGACATGTGAGGTGTAGAAACAGACTGAACACTGGTGGAATGAGAGCTGTGAAGACGAAATGATCAATAAATATCTTCATAACTACTGGTTGCCATAGAAAACTCTTAAGTTTAAAGCGTGCCGGAGACACAGTCAGAAAGAGAAACTGGCATACTGACTGACACACACACACACACACTGTGTTTTCATGTTTTATGGGGCTGGGGCTGGGCGATTCTAGCCCTGGACTTTCTAGGGCTGGGCGATATGGCCAAAAAATCATATCTCTGTATTTTTTGGTTAAAGCTTCAGTCCGTAACTTTTTTGGGTTAAAAATTATCCAAAATAAACTTTTGAGCAAGTACATAACCAGCCAGTGTCTGCTTGCCTTAGCTCGATTCAAAACGGTAAGCTTGTAATAATGTTTTTAATTCCAGTGGTACTGGTGGATTTCCGCAGGAAATTCAAGCATGTCTTTGCGTCATTACGTCACATCTATACACATAAAGAAGGAGTCTCGGCTAGTATAAGCTATATTGCGAGTGAGGGTGCTGGAGGTGGAGATTTATAGCCTTTTCTCACAGCACTTAATATAATTAAACTTATTAATTTGATGGCGGATCCAGAAAGGTTCAATGCAAAAGTTGTAAAATGCAAAAGACTTTGGACTGAGAGTTTGGAAAAAGAGACTGCAACCGGCCCACGCGAAAACAAGGATACATCTCTGAAGGGCTTTAAATGTAGTCACACAATGCTGATGTTGTTAACATTAACAATTTGAGAACAAAGTATAATTTGCACGGTTTGGCGTGATATGATAAGTGATCGTTAGATTTAAGCAGCGCGATTTACTGCAATGTTTTTTTTTCAGTTAGTTGGTCAGAAGAACAAAAGTGGATGTTACTTGTTCAGAGGACATTTTAGGGTGAAAATTCTTATGTTGGTCATACTTCCAAAAAGTAGAATTTGTGATTCTTAATGTCAGTATTCACACCGGCACAGTGACTGACAGCTGCACACTCTCCTGAAACATTGGATTCATCCGCGCTGTGCCATGTCGAGGCACAACCCACGTAAAGTTGATAATTCCGCGAATTACTGTAATTGCAGATTTCGATCAGAGATGGCGACACAGAGGACAGCTTTAAATGGCGATATACAATATATATGTTGGTACTTTCTACGTTTTTCTATTAACAAATACGGTCATCTGTATTTATTTTTTAAAAATTTATTTCACATCCTACCCAATGATATCCTACAAACAATGTTGATATTGAAGGATATGGAAACAAATATAGTGAATGTAATGTAGGCTATATGCAATATATTATGTGCAAAGGTGGTTAAAATCACATTACATTCTAAAATTGTAATATTACAATCTAAAAACAAAAATAATGCTTTGTTTTTAAATTGACTAAAGGCTAAACTAAAAATGAAAATAAAAACAAAAGCACAAACTAATTATATTAGCCTGCATTTGATTACCCCATTATAAGGGTCACTTTCATAAAAATCTACTTGTAGGTTTAAAATCCCACATATGCACATTTATTGTCTCCAACAACAAATATTTTAGCAATATGTATATCAGTGTTTCCGCTACATTCATTCTGCCGTGGCGGGCCGCCACACCTAAAATCATCCCGCCACGGCTGCAGCTTCTCAGTGAGCTCTGATATTGTGCATAGGCTACTATTGTGTTGTAACGCTAAAGGCATAAAAAAACATTGTAAAGCACCATAAAGTTTTCGCACTATATTCCAACACTTCTAAAGTCATTCAATAGCATAATGTGAGGTAAAAATGAATATTTAAGTCTTTAAGTGAAAGTAAATGGAAACTCATCTCTCCTCAGTCATTCTCCATTCAGCATTCAAACAGTGCGTCGCGTTCGGTTACGACAGTAACACGACGACACTCTCTTCAAGATCAATGTTCCCATTATTATTCTTTATTTGTAGATAAAGGTCTATGGTTTGCACTTTGCATAAAATGACTTTATCTTGCTGGAGTTTATAGCGCTTTCTAAATCATATTCCTTTCTCCCGGGTGTCTGCTAGATTACAGCAGTGGAGTTGAGAGCACTATGTATTGTTCTTCATGCACACTGTAACTGAAATTTAAAACTGTTAAAAGAAAAGGCTCGATAAACTGTTGCATAGATATAATACATTAAGCCAGGGCTGGACTGGGACAGAAAATCGGCCCTGGCATTTTGGTCCAGACTGGCCCACTACATCTTTGCACGCCCTTCAATATGTTTTTGTGCAACTCCTATTCATTAAATCCACTAATGCCATGTAATGAGTGAGTATAAACGAGTGAGAGTTAACAGATGAAATAAGTACAAAATTGTACTTTATTACTACAATTGAACTATACTCCACAGTGATGCATCCAAAAAACAAGCTATAATCTGCATTGGCATTTAAATACAAGTGTTTCTCACAGGAATTTTGGTAAAGCTGTGGTGGGCGGACCTCTGTCCTTCTAGGGGGTTTCGGGGGCATGCTCCCCCTAAGAAAATTTTGTGCATTTTAATGTTAAATTCATCAATCTGGTGCTGTTTGAGGATTCAAAATTAAAAGCTCCAACCCATATTCAGTGTGCAAATATAACAAAGAAAAAATTAAACCTATTTTAGTAACAGTGTCTGTCTATATTACACTACTACATAATAATAGTTATAACATTAATCTCATGACAGTAGCCTAATAGCCAAATATTGTAAAACAAATGCACTGAAAAATAAAGAAAACTTTCATAATTAGTTTTGTACTAATTTCTAAACTTGAAAGAGATAAGCACATGATCTTTTATTTTGACGGAAACTGCATCAAGCTTTTATTTTGGCGGAAAACATGGATAAAAACGCGTCTCATTAAACTTCTAGTAAATTTCTGTAATCGTCAACTATGCAGATGTGGAAATAATGCGTAACTGGGTTATGGGTTCCTACACTCATAGCCAAAGTGTTTTGAAAGTAGTTCTGCTTACCGCGGACTCTACACTTTCTCATCTCTCTCCTGATCCTCCTTACTATCCTCCTCATCTGCCACTGGATGTTTTCTGCAGCTGGTCCTGTTGCTGCAGAAAACATATTTTGACACATTTTACAGCGTCTGCTATTTCTATTACACGCTATTTCTCTGCACATTCCTTGCGTTTCTTCTCCATCTCTCAGACTATTTTGACAGATACACACTTGACACTGCACGCTCACTCAAAGCCCAAAGGGGGAGGTGTTTAAAGATGTGATTGGGCCAGCCCTGTGTCAATCAAGAAAACAACCAATGGGCCGCTGATCTACGCGTTTCATGGGCCGGTCTGTCAGTGGGAAAAAAAACTGACGCTTACTTTTTTTGACCAGTGCATTACACCGGGCACCGGCACTAAGTTACCCAGCGCCGTCAATTAAACAAAACAAAACGAATGGGCCCCCGATATACGAGTTTTATGGGCCGCTAAAAAAAAAAAAAAAAGTATGAGATGTATCGGCCCAAAAAGCACGTCGGCCCACCGGGCATTTGCCCGGTATGCCAGATTACCAGTCCAGCCCTGCATTAAGCATAGATGGATATAATCTCTTCGCTTTCTGCTTTGAACTTTTCAATGCGAAGTGCTGCGCGCTGTGACTTTGCGTTGCTTCAAGTGCATCATTCTGCGCACGGGATGCGCATAATCGCTTTGCCACTCTTATTGGAGACTTTTATATTCTAATACTTAGGGGATGTTTAAACACCTGTGACAAGGGGGCGTGTCCAATTGGAATATCACTCATGGGCCACGCCCCCTGGGGAAATGGGCCTGCCACCACGGCTGGAAAAAATCCTAGAGGAAACACTGTATATTTTAGTCAGAATTATTGCGCTACTATTCTATTGTGCTCCGTCTGTTTAGCACGCATGCGCACGGCGGCACTTGTTCACGTAAGCTTGAGTTTTAGCGGAGATTCATTTGCAGAAGGCTCCTCTCCTGACAGTGAAAATGGACATATTTGTTTGACTTTCTAACATTTACAGATGGATAATATACCTGTGAAATACCGAGGAAAGCGCCACATATCAAACACCTTAAACAGTGCAAGTATTTATCTGTCAGTCAGCATTCTCAGCAACAGTAGGCCTATCTGTAAAAGCATCTGACAGGGTTAGCTGCTTTAAACTTGTTAACTATATATTACCAGTTATTTTGAAGCCCTTAATGGCCTATAACATGTTTAGGACAAATTGTACTATACACTGCATCCTCCGCAATTTTTCAGATGTGCTCGTATCAAACTACTGTATCGATATTTTAAACGGTAACTTAGCCTATTGCCTCATTCCATATCGTTTCAAAAAAATATATTGATATATCGTACAAACTCGGTATACTTTCCATAGATGTAATGGTTTTTATACTGTACAAACTGTATATTCTATCCCCTTACACTAAGCCTACCCCTAAACCTACTCATCACACATATCTTTCTGCATTTTTACATAATTTTTTTTTTAAACTCATTCTGTATGATTTATAAGCTTGTTTGATTTATAAAGCGTTTTTCTCATGGGGAACAAAAAATGTAAAAACTTACTGATATTACTATGCTTGTGGGGGCATTTGGTCCTCACAATGTAGGGTTTACCTGGTACACACACACACACACAGATATATCTTTAACATTGGCATGTTTCAGGGCTTGATTTTTATTAAAACTAACAGATTTCATCATTTATTTTTCCTACTTTTTAAGCAACTTTACCCAGAATTTTAATCTTAAATTCTGAAGAGCCTTTAAAAAAAATATGAATTACATTACAACTGTCATAATTGTGCCATTATTGCTATCAAAATTAGCAATTTAAATAATTGAATACCGGTAGTTCTATCAAAAGTTCAGCATCTGTCAGTCACTACAACGTTATGTCGACTGACTAATGGTGTCTCATTTGGGAGCCCCAATAGCCTCTGAGTTTTTGAAAAAATACCAATGGAATTGGTGAGTGGAATTTGCATACCGAGCCACTGCCCCATACATATGGGTATACAAGATGGCAGCAAGCATCTGCACAAGTGCAGTGAAATTTCCCTGGGCACTTCAGCGCAAAGAGCAGATTTCCCTAAAAGAGCAAGCATGTCGGCTTTTTCGTCCGTGTGTTTCTGGATGCGGTCATTTCCAGTCTTCATCTGACGGCAGCAATCACTGTCACACATGCCTGGGCTGAGACGGCGTTCGTGGATGGTTCAAATCCGCACTGCGAGAACATGACCATGTCAGCACTGCGGTCCCAACTCTCCTTCCTCGTGAAGGCCCCTCTGCTGCTACCCAGCCCGCTGCCTCTGCACAATGCAGATCCACAGGCATGTTTAACATTCTGGGAGACCTGAGGGTTACAGTAGGAGCGTTTCCTAAGCATTTCTGATGGCGCGGTGGACCCAACGTGTCATTTGGTGCTCCAGGTGAGTATCAGATGTCGACAGCTGCATTAAAGTGGGCAATTATCCTCTGCAGAAGATGAAGCTGAGCTTTTCCCTTCAGGTATGGTAGCTCAGATAGTCAGATGCAGAGTTGATGGCCAGGCCAAAGCACTCAAAGAAATCCACAAGGGTAGTTCTGAGCCAGGGTTGATGCAGGAACTATGCACTGCGACTGACAAAAGCACGCACAGGGCCCTCGGCCAGACGATGTCCACTCTGGTGGTCCAGGAACGTCATCTCTGGCTGAACCTTGCTGAGATGCAGGAGGCCGACAAAGTACGCTTTCTTGACACCCCCATCTCGCAAGGTGGCCTCTTTTGCAACACTGTCGAAGACTTCGCCTAACAGTTTACGGCAGTCCAGAAGCAGACTAAGGCGATCAAGCACATCCTGCCCCAGTATGACAGCTCTGCCACCAGGTCACCGCGGGCTGCCCCCCAGTCTGCTCGTTGCCGGGAGCGTCCCCTTTACATCTGCGAAGGATGGCGAAGCAGCCCGTCCCTCAGGCCACTAAACCCTCCAAACGTCCATCGAAGCGGCTCTGATACAGGCAGCCCAGAGATGTGCGAAGCTGCTCTCAACCAGGAGGTGGTGAACACACTGCTCCTTCCCCCGGAGGAGAGCTGGCTGTAGAATCTTTGTTTTTTTCTTTAAACTGTTCCCACATTACCCACATTTTCAATAGAAGAGCAATTTCCTCAATCTCTTGGCCATACAGGGCACAGTCTGGCAGTGAGTGATACTATGCTTCCTCATTCCCAGCCTCTCCTTCCACATTCGCCACGAATCAAGAGGTCATGTTTCGAGGATGTGTTGCCTCCTCACGCATCTCTGGCCATTCCTTCGTGGGATCCTTGGAGCCAGTAATATGTCACACCACACTTGCCTCTACTTTCCCGATGGAGACGTTATGTCCCCCCTGCTACAAGCCTGAACCACCGCTGAATGGCCGGGGCCCTCATCTCGGCTCCTCAGCATAAACCTAAGTGAGTGGATGCGTGCCGCCATCTTATATACCCGTTTATATGGGGAGTTGTTCGGCATGCAAATTCCATTCGCCAATCCATTTGGCCGTTTTTCTAAAACTCAGAGGTGATTGGGGCTCCCAAGTGAGACCCCCTTGTCAGTCAACATAAAAAAAGTCTTCGTTCCCTCCATCAGGGAATGAGGGTTACATCAGTAACCAAGACGCTATTGTACTTGTTTATTCTTTTGAGGACTTGTTTATTAAACAGACATCTGTGTTAGTGAAGAGCATGCCTGAAATTTTGTCAAATTATGCAAAAAGTGTGAAAATATTATTTAATTGTATTTACCATTGCCTACATAAAATGCTAGCTATTAATTAGCATATAGGCAAAACAAATGTATCCGAATTTTATGGAAAAATGTTTAAATAAGAAACGCACATACACGATACACCAATATACTGTATTTCTAACTGCAGTGGCAAAACCCATCCATCACATCCAATCGAATCTCTCCAGATTGACTAAAAGAAGCATTATTTTAGCTGTCTTAGTATCCTTCACATCCTCCTTCAACTTTGGGGTGTGAAAATATTCCAAAAAATGGGTTTTAGAGTATTTTAAAAGGAAGAGAACACTTGAAGCACTAAAAATTTCATTAGACTAAAAACTAACTTTCAGCAATTTCCAGTTACGACACATGGGATCCAAATGTCTGAGGCCACAATAGCCGCGTTTCCACTGCCGGGCCAGGGCCGAGCCGTGCTAGTGCGTGCCAGGGCCAGTCGCGTTTCCACTGTCACTTCCGGGGCTTGATCGGGGATTACTCGGGGCCAACGGCCAGGATTTCTGGCCCGTCGAATACCTTGGGCCAAAGCGGGCCAGCTCGGGCTAGAGGCGTGCTCAAGGTAAAAGGCAGAGTTTATCGGTGTTATGGAACGTTATGATCTGAAGCAAGATGCACATTTCACTTTTTTATATCACGCAAAATAATCACTGCTCGAAATGGAGAATCGCCTATTGGTCTGTCGAAGATACCAAAGCTCTTCTGAGACTTTGGGCAGAAGAAAGGGTACAACGTCAATTTGACGGCGTGTGAAGAAACGAGGACATTAAAATACATCGATGCTGAACTTTCTAAGCTAAGCATTCAGCGAGCAACGCTTCAAGTTCAGGAAAAAATAAAAAAGTTGTGGGCGCAGTATTGTACAAGTCGATTAAAACGCACAATGGACAAAGCGGAGCTCAGAGAAGGAACTTTCCATGGTTCGACTTGATGGACGTGTGCTGGGTCACCGTCCCTCTGTTAGTGGCGACTCGCGAGACAATCGGGACACTATTGCAGCCACGGCCGGTGAGTTAATATACATGCTATCTTCCTAACTTAAATTCATAATATCCGCTGAAATGGGTTGGGTTGTATTTATGACGTTTGATCCAGAAAGGCGTGTTAGGGGCGGGGTTTAGGGCAGCGCTGCGGGGCTACTGGCCCGGCAGTGGAAACGCAAGCACGGTGCTTGAGGCCCGAGGCCACTGGCTCGGCTCGGCTCGCTGTTAGCCCTGGCCCGACCCTAGCCCGGCAGTGGAAACGCGGCTATTGAAAGTCTGAAATTAAAAACAGAATTTAAAGAGAAAGTAACTTGATCACATGAACTCTTTTTTGTACAGGTTTTCAGACGTTCTTGCTTCCATTGAAGCTCAAGATGCTCTTTGCATAATCTCAAATCAGGTTAGAGAACATGATCATCAGGTTTGACTTAAACATGAATTGAATTGAATTAAATTTAATTTGACATGTGGAGTTCATGTAGCTCAAGTGCTGCAAAAGAGGACAAACTAAATACTAAGACAATTTGAAAATCATTTTTTAATTTAAACTTTTCACTACATTTTTTTAAAATATATAACTAGTAATGGGAAAAAATAGTAAATTAGAAAAATGCAAAAATTACTTTTGACCTTTGGACCCCATTGCAACCCCATATGTGTTATTATACACACATTGTCAACAGAAACTCCACATAAACAACTGATTTGCATAACTGATAGATCACGAAATGTTATGTCTTTTTCAGTATTACTGTCTATGATATTGTGTGTTTTCTTACAGTTTCATGAATTGTTGTTATGTAAAGGAGCAACAAAGAAAAATCGAGATCTGAGGCTCCCAGACAAGGCAATTGTTTTAGTCAACAAGATGCAGAGACAGAGGCACTGACTTGTTTAGGTGACTTTACAAGCATTTGCAATTGTATACACAAACATGTTGAAAAGATACTAAAACAAGAAATTAGATTTAAATTTTTGAGAGAGAAAAAACCCAAGTGGTGAGTGGTGTTTGAGTAAAGCTCCCTTTCATTGAGCTAAAGGGTCTTCTGGGGGGTTGTTAACATGTTGCTGATCAGTTGCTATTGTGTTCTGGGTGGTTACTAGTGTTTACTTACTGGCTCAAGTCAGAGCACACACCTGTTTTTGAAGAAATGTATACTTTCATTTATTTAGAAAAGCTGTATAAAACTGAATAGTAAACATTTTAACATTGCTACAAAAGATCTATTTCAAATAAATGCTGTTCTTTTGAATCCTGAAAAGATATATATCAGTTTCCATAAAAACATTAAGCAGCAACTGTTTTCAACATTAATAATAATAAGAAATGTTTCCTGAGCAACAAATCATCAGAATGATTTCTGAAGGATCATGTGACACTGAAGACTGGAGTAATGATGCTGAAATTTCAGCATAAAACATTTCTAATAATAATAATAATAATAATAATAATTCACAATAATTTATTTTTATGTATATATATGATTTTTTTTACTGATAAATACAGTCTTGGTGAGCATCAGACTTCTTTTAAAAACATTAAAAAAAATCATACCAACAACAAACCTTTGAACTGTAATTTAATAGTTATCTATTGTTTGTTGTTTGTAATTATACTAAATAATAATAGTGACGCTTACATTTCATTGATTTCAGGACTGTCACACACGCACACACAAGCACGCACGCACACACACAAATCAGACAGACAGTTTCTTTTTGCAGACCACAAGCCTATTTTAACCTAAACCCAGAAGTTGTCAAGATACGTTAGACCAGGGATAACACTATTACATCAGTATGAAATGCTTGGAAGGTGCTTGTAAAACATTAGTAATACGTTTCATTCACTCAAATATGGGTAACAAACGTTTGAGTTTGATGAGTTCCAGCATAATGAAGGAGAGCACAGGTTCAGCTAACTCATCAGTGCACCTAAATTTCCAATAAAAGACTAATAGCTTGTAACTTGATGCTTGCAGAGGGAGGGACATTGCTTGTAAAGCAAAGGTGTAAGTGTGGCTGGCATGCTAACAAATCGCAGGTTCAAGGCTCAGAGGAGGTCAGTGCTAGTGCTGTGAACCACATGTCATCTGCTGATGACTGCTAGCACCTGTGACCGTTGCCGCTGTAAGAAGAGTAAAAAGAGGTCAATCTAAAAGAGAGAAGCAAGTCCAGATGTACACCAGCTAATGCTGTAAAAGGATCGATACAGCATGCTCTGGCAATTACTTGAACTAATTATAAGCTAAAGGAACATTCAGTAGTACAGTACAACTAATACTTCTCTATTGGTAACTTGTTTTGAGGTTATTATATACATTTAAATAATGATATAGCCGTCAGCATGCTTGAATAGTGACACCACTGTGGACCAAGAAAAAAGCTAAAAAGTAGATGGAAACTGGAAAACATATGCATAAAATTCTGGCCAAAATATATTTCTAAATTATAGTTAATATATCATAAACAGCATGGCTTGAAGATTTTTTTAAATTTTATTTTGTTTAAAGGGTTAGTTCACCCAAAAATGAAAATTAAGTCATTAATTACTCACCCCCATGCTGTACCAACCCCGTAAGACCTTCGTCCGTCTTCGGAACACAAATGAAGATATTTATGATTAAATGTGACAGCTGGATCACTCCTCCATAGGCTCCCTAAGGGATTGAATCCTGACGGCCCAGAAAGTCAATGAAGAAAATGTTTAAATATTCCATGTGACAACAGTGGCTCAACTAAGTTTATCAAGCGACGAGAATACTTTTTGTGTGGAAATTCTTTAACGTAAAGAATACTTTTTTCAGGCCTACAAGGAAGAAAAGGAATAGTCGAATAAAGTCGTTATTTTTGTTTGTTTTTTCGCACAAAAAGTATTCTCGTCGCTTGATAAACTTATAGTTGAGCCACTGTTGCGACATGGAATATTTAAACATTTTCTTCATTGACTTTATGGGCCGTCAGGATTCATTCCCTTAGAGAGCCTATGGAGGAGTGATCCAGCTGTCACATTTAATCAAAAATATCTTCATTTGTGTTCCGAAGACGAACGAAGGCCTTACGGGGTTGGTACAGCATGGGGGTGAGTAATTAATGACTTAATTTTCATTTTTGGGTGAACTAACCCTTTAAAGGAGCATTGCGGAAGTTCTGAAATTTCTTACCGTTACTGACACCAGTGGCCGTTAGAGAAACTGCAGCCAGTCTCATGATCGTTCTCAGTGCGCACGCTCGTTGGCCACACTAGATAAGGCTTTTTTTTTTTTTTTTTTTTTTACTTACAAGGAGTTTCCATGGGTATCTGGATTGTGCTGGAGGCTGGTCGCTTCTTTCCGTCCGCAGAGTCCATTTGAAACACTACTGCTAGCGATTGCCATTGCATACTAATGGCTGCCGTACGGATGTAAGCCAAAGTAGACGAGAACGCGCTAAACGGCACATTTTGTGAATTTTCACGCCAATTCGGATGCGACTCCTCCACACACAATTGAGCCTACAGGCTGATAGAGGCAACCGTGGTGGACAGTCAAGGTGTCATTCTTTCTATTACATTATGGTTGGCTCATAAATTTACAAATGAAGATATCTTAAAGATTTTTTTTAAGTAAAAACCTATACACATAGCCCCTTTAAACCTTCAAATGGCCAAATACTATACTTTATATGGCAAGAAAATAGAAAATTATTATAATTAGCCTAGATGCGCATCTAGTCAACAAATGAATTACTATGTAATGATATGGCAATATGTAGCTACTTTAGTGTTATGTATTCATACCGTTTCGCTCTCGGTGTTTTAAATGTCAGCGCTTTCTGTGATGCGTGTTCTCTCCGTGCTGCGCGCTGCCTCACGTGTTAACGTAAACAACTCTCAGCCAGTGATAGTTTGTTATTTGTCCTCTAGAGGCCGCTCTCGCTCTGTATAATGCCAGCAGTCTCTTCTGAGCGCTCTCCTGCTGTGTAATGACCGCGCGCACTTCTCAGCCGCTCCAGCAACGGACGCAACCCGGAAAAACTATAGGTGTGGATTCTTGCCGATAACGATAGTTCCACCAAACAACTATCGGTGCCGATTAATCGGCAAAACCGATGAATCGGTCGACCTCTACATAAAAGTAATAATAAATACGTATTGAAAATGTATTTATATAGTTTTTGGCATACAGGAAAATCAGGACTGCTTTTTACAGTAGGGTACTTTTTAGAGTACAGTCTACTACAAGTGCACTGCTGTAAAAGTGCACTAATCAAACTGTACAGCGGTTGCTGATAGACGAATGCAATTATATAAAGTCTGACTAAAAAGATAATTAAGTAAGTTGTTAGAAAGTTAATTGAGCTGCATAGTAAGTGAAGTTTCAGGTCAGCATTTGAAATTTTGTAAAGCGGCAATTACAATCATACTTTTCCTCACTTATAGGTTGCTTTAGATGGCATCAGCCCAATATAATGAATGTAAAAAATTCCATTACAAAAAGGGCATATTTTGATTAGACACATTCTCAACAGTGTATTATTATTAAGGGTTTTAGGCAGCACACATTTTTCACACAACACAGTATGTAATTTTCTTGGTCACTATGAGCCAGCTATGAAATTAATTATGTGATTCTGGTGTAACTCCTAGTTTCAACCTAAATATAAGATGGGAGTGGAAAGCAGAAGGTAGCAGATGGGAGTGGAAAGTTCTGAGCATTAGGGATGGAAAGGAAAATTCTGGACCGAAACCGACATTTCTGGATGCACTTGGCCGAAAACCGAAACCAAAAATTACTTTACTCTAAAATGAGAACTTTTATTTAATTTATTACTGATTTATTATTAGACTTTTAAATTAAATGCAATCATTTTACTGAATCTGAATTTAGAAAAAATACAAGCCAATAAAATAACCACACTTTTATTTAAAGTAACACACAAAAATTGGACAGAAAATGGCCCTATATTAATATAATATAAACTATAAATAATAAATATATCAATATATTATTCTTCATTCAGTTCTATGCAAAAGACTCAGATTTAACAGATTTATTTTTTGACTGATTATCAAAATAAAGTATAGTCCTTATACATAATTACCTTATTCATAAGTATATATAATTTTCGCTGGCTGAAATTTCGGTGCATCCCTACTGCACGTGATCTACTGACGATGCGCAAATTAAAGAACACAGACCCAACCGGATCATTTACATAACGACCAACGCAATCTATGAAGAGCTGCGCAAATTAGTGTCTGGTTTAAGACATGCTTTTTTGGGCGTTAAATAATGGTGCAAATACCAGTAAATTAACTAGCGGAAACCTTAGTAAATCATCTAGCATGATTCCTTTTAAAGGGATACTCCACCCAAAAATGAAAATTCTGTCATCATTTACTCACCCTCAAGTTGTTGCAAACCTGTATGAGTTTCTTTCTTCTGCTGAACGCAAAGGAAGATATTTTGAAGAACGATTGGAACCAAACAGTTATGGGGCACCATTGACTTCCATAGTATTGTTTTTTCCTACGATGGAAGTCAATTGTGCCAAAGAACTGTTTGGTTCCAATCGTTCTTCAAAATATCTTCCTTTGCGTTCAGCAGATATTTGCGTTCATACATGTTTTTGCAAACCCTTGTTGTATTCACCCATCCGACTTAAAAACACATGACAAAGAGTCAAAGCTGTGTGTATCTTTTTAGATTTTTAAACACTTGCTCCTATCCTAGTTAAATTTAGCAGAGACAATAAGTAAGCCATTTGTAGGCTGATTTCCAGAACAGCTGTAAACACGGCAACACGGGGGGGGGGGGGGGGGGGGGTGGGGGGGGTGGGGGGGGTGGGGGGGGGGGGGTTGGGGGGTATTTTTATTTTTGCAATTTAATTTTTGGGCACATAAAAATACACTTCCATTTTAAATCATTACTGGTTGAAACTGTAAAATTACACAAAAGCATTTAATTGTAGGATGTCAAAATCCAGCATTCTGTAGGTTGTTGTTATCCCCTCTCCTTCCTTCTCGGTCTTTAAACAGGCCTAAGTAGAGAAAGACACCTTACAGCAAAATTAACTGACAGAAAGTTCCAGGGCAAAATCCTGACCGGTTTAACCAGGCCATGTATCAAGCTACAACCTTGAAGCAGGGAGTGCCTGTCACCATATGCTAAATCATCAAATTCTAGCCGCACTTTAATCCAGCCAGACCAAGACCCATGATCCATTAGAAGGTCTGTCACCCAGTACATCACCCAGAATGCAACAGCACTGACTGATGATACTCTAGAGAATCCACAGGCACAGCAGGCTATAACTTAGACTGCATGCTGTGCATCCTCACCATAGATATAACAAACTGAACTTATTTAATTGAGGAATCTTTTATGAATATAAATATGATAAAATGTATGGGTGAGTTTGATTACGCATCACTTTTTTTCTAGCAACGCTATTGACACCAAGTACTGCAATAATGTCTGTTTTCAAACAAGTTCATGCCACTGTTCAGACAAACGGGTAGTCATTCACCAAACTAACAGCGTTGGTTGAGCTCATGTTGCTGAGTCAAACAAACAGATTGCAGTTCCGTTTGGTGCCACTAGTGGCTCTGGAATTACACCAAACAAAAAGCCAATGCATTGCATCAGAGTGGTCCCCATATTTAATATTTTATGTCCGCTCTCGAGTTACTGTGGCGGTAAAAAAGCTCAGGGCTCAAGGGGGTGAACGTTATCTTCAAATATTCACTCACCATAGCACTCACCCAGAAGTGAAAAGTAAGTAGCAGTTACAGTTACAGGAATATTGGCCATCCATATGTTTGATTACTCAAATTTGTTGTCAATTTTCTGCTACTGTCAATATTTGTAAAAGTATCAACTGAATATTGACTAAAGATTCCATGATAATTTACAGCATATAGATTATTGCATTATTCCCATTCAGATTGAACCTGGCTTAGTTTCATACAATAAATCCTTTCTGTGGTGTTACAATGTGTAAAGTTGTGTAAAACTTTGATTGTGGCCAGTTTTTGGGCAATGCAGTTGTCATTCTGTGATATTAATTCTAGTATTTTTTTTACAGGCTACAGTTGTGCCAGAGGCTGTGATGAAATAGACCATCTTATCTAATGCTGTCCAACAAAGACTGACCATTTTTGACTGACAAAAACACTTTTTTTATGAGAGCAGTTCCCTTAAAATATCAAATGAATGCTGAAACCGAACAAAAATCCCATCGAAAACCCCTTCCCATTTCTCCTTCGGGTTGTGAATGTTCTCGTAAATTCCTCAAATGATACTGAGAAGGTCAAGGCTATGAGTTGTTATGACACAAAAATGTCAGCGCTTCACAACCGCACATCACCATTCAATGCCATACTGAGTCATCTTCTGCTGTTTGTGGGATGTGATTTCGGTAATCCACAAACCAGTTGCTGAAGTTTCAGGAATCCATTAGTGTGATAGTAGGGAGACCCAACAATCAAGAATCCATCACCGGAAACCCAGAAAATGAACATTAAAAGTTCTTTGCACCTGGTGCAATGCTGGAGTTTGAGTCTTCACTCACACCAGATAGTTTAAAGCAAAGTTTTTAGACCTTAGACCATGGTTACATCATTCACATAACAAAAAACTAAAACAAACAAACACCATTTTGCTTAGTCAAAGTGTCAAAGGAGTCAAAGGAGTGAGCCAATAATGAACACACATTTTTCATAACATCTGGTTGCTGTGTAGTCAGAAAAACAGTATCAGAGGGGGACTCTGAGTAACAGTGCAGCTTGGCCAAACAAGTACAACAGTTACCCAATTTCCTTTGGGCAATAGTCATTATGCAAATGATCCTGCATTTCCCAATAACATGAGATTTACAACTTTTCCATGTGCAAAGATCAGAAATATAGTGTTACTTTAGGCCAGGGTCTTGGATTTTGGTTTATCTTCTGTTGAGGGACATTACTTTTGGTCCTGGAGGTGATGTTCTTCTGATCTTCTTGTAAAGCACTAAAGTCTCACTCTGCCCTGTTGAATTTTTTTTGGCAAATCAAATGAATTCATAAGCATTTAAGTGGTATTTTCTAAGCTCTACATCATTATTAGTCCCTCCAACACATAAAATGTACTGTACTTGACAAAAATGATATCTAAAAACGATTTGTTGAGGAGAGGTGCACAAATACTATCAGGTTTTTACCTTGGTCAACACTAAAAATAAACATTGAATCACACAACAACCACCAACAACATCCTATAATAACATGGTGGCGCGTTTTACAAGTAATCAGTAAGAAACCAGTGGGACAAATGGGAACAAATTGCAAATTTCAGTATATGCACATTAGCTAGAGCAATTTGAAAGCAGTTTCTTTAACACGATTTTTGAGCTAAAGCAGCATATTATTGTTGTCATATTATTAACACTTAATCTTAACAGATAGATAGTATTTTAGAGAGTTTCAAACTTTCCTGATTCAATAAAGCTGTACCTTTATTCTAACATTACATACAAATAGCAGCCCGACCCAGGGATGTTACTAAGATGGCTGCCAATTGAACTGACTTGTCTTCATGGGACTTTGGTTTTGGTTTCCCATGATATTTTCTTCAGAGAATGTCAAAATCAAGTTGTCATGGAGGTCATGATACCTTGTTTATTCTTTCATAAGGGAATCACTGTTGCAAGAGATGATCACATGCATCTTTTTCAAGAAATAACCGACTACAAGCATTCCTTAAACAATGATTATTGTAAAAGAGAACATCTGTGATTAAGTGTGTTCCTACAAAAAATCGTAACAGGCATGAAAAAATATGTCCTGAGAGAGCATGTCATTCTCAAAACTACTTGCGCAAAAGAGTCAATTCTTATTTTCAGTGGGAAGAGAGTTGTGTTGCTCTCTGATCTGAATGAATGTTAAGCACAGACGGGCTACAGAGACAAGCAAAAGAGCTAAACAGACAAAAGCATGAGCAGACAAAGTTTACACTCCATTTGATGTATGCATGTGTCTGTCTGCAGTTTGTCCACTGCAATAGACTCTTATAGTGATGGAACACTGAATGATTTACAGTAAAACAACACAGAGGTAACACAACAGGAACATAAGGTTATGTTCAGTCTTCTTTTTTCCCTTAAAGGGGTCATGACATGGTATTTTGTTTTGTTTTATTATGTTCCCTTAGGTGCAATCATAGAATTACTATAGTTTTTTGTACAATTTTTTTTAAAAATGTAGTGATTTATGACCCTTTTCCACCCTGTTTCTCCCCCTCTGATTCAAACAGTCTGTTTTGGAGGTGTTTCCCCTCTAAGAGTTCAGTGTTAACGCCCACTGTTTTGATTGGCTAACGTCAGTGCTGCTTATGCATAAATTATTACCGTTAATCATTTTGTATCACATGTAGGCTACACCAGGGGCGTAGGAGCAATTCTGAACCTGGGGGGGACAGTAAATGCTAGGGGGGTCCGGGGGTATGGAGAAATTAAGTCTTACATGATATGTGAAAAACTGCAAGGTTAAGTGCATATAGGCTACTTTGCATTGTTGTAGTATCAACATGTATTAGGGCATTTAGCATTTACATTACTGTTAATCAGTCATGTACTGATTAACTCAAATAAATGGTTGATTTGATTTCCATTAACTATAAAATACTAAAAAATAAAAACAATCTATCCCTTGTGGAAAGGTTGCTTGGTAGCTAAAAGTAGGTCTAGCAAGTCTTATTTCAAGTAATTCACACAGATCAAACACAAATATGCTGACTGAATAGATTGCTAGTTTATTTTGAGTAGCCAGCTAGCAGTTCTCTTGGCAGTTTGCTGATAATCCGGTGTCTGAAGTAAAATGCTCAACACATCTCCTGAGAAAAATACCAACCAAGTCTTGGTTATTTAATTTTGGTTTAGTCTTATTTTCCACCTTGTCATTCAAGGCCAGGGCACTTTTTGTACATTTCTGGAACTTTTGCGCGCTTCCACATCCCGTGCAACTACGGATCTCCCAGAAACATACTTGCTGTGTCCGAAATCTCCTCTCAAACCACTACTCCCTAACCCCTATGTAGGGGGTAGGGAGTAGAGCACTATGAGCTACCAGCATAATAGAAACACCACTTTCGGACACTACTCGATCGTCTCTCGGCGCCGTTGATTACGGCATTACTGTCGCACTATTTAAACGCGCCATCATCTGTCAGCTGGTGCCGAGCCAGCTCTGGGCTAAATAGATTTTTTTTTAATATATATACATTACATCATATTGAGCTTATTTCTCCAAAATTGTAAAATTAAAAGTAATTTCTGGCCGTTTCTGTTATAATGCGTTACTCCACACATGATTATAACTTATAAACATAAATAAAATTAATACACATATTTCATATATTTTCATTTTCGCGCCACACCGTTTTCACTTGGCTGTCGACATTAGAAAAAAAAACAGATCTACGTTATCAAATATCTTGCTCATAATACTCTTAATAAAACAGCTTTTAGACTCTGTGGAGATGCCACTCAATATTTATCTTTTTTTGTTTGTTTGTTCTCGTGATTCAGAAGATTTCGCGGATTAGCAAAAGAAACAGGATTTCTAGACAGAAAACGAACATAACTTACATTTGTATGACAAATTCGTATTATTGTCGCGCTGCTCTCCTTGACGTCTATCCGCCTTTTTTACGATCAGCGCAATGCATGATGGTATGTAGGGCTTGGGTTAGTGACCATCGGTTGTACACTACTTTTCAAAATGCATTCTGGGATACATTGAGTGGACTATATAGGGTATAATAATCATCACTATACATTCGGACAGCACTACAAAATGGCGAGCTCACTATATAGTCCACTATATAGTGAGTAATGGGAGATTTCGGACACAGCCATTGATGCGTACATTTATCCGTGTCAACTAGATGCGCATGCGCGAGCGGTGCGCGATCATGGTCGACTGACGACATAAGCAGCTGAAGAATACGGCCGTTTTTAAAAATTGAATTATGTATTTAAAAGTTGCAGAAAGGATTTATTGGGAGACTCCGAAATTGGCAGAGATAGGCAGGCAATGCAAAACAAAATCTTACATTGGGAAATAGTGGGGGGGGGGCAAAACTTAGATTTTGAAATGTGGGGGCGTATAATGTACGCCCCTGGGCTACACAATGCTCTGCCACGTGAAACTTCGGTCTTCGATCTTTTACCATCGTGTCAATTCTCAATTGATTTTGATTCATATGCGCGAGGGAGAGAGAGAGAGAAAGAGAGAGAGAGAGAGAGAGAGAGAGAGAGAGAGAGAGAGAGAGAGAGAGAGAGAGATAGCAGGGCAGTTTGAAGGCGCGCGCGGAGATGGGTCTGTCTGCGGACTGCAAGAGAGGGGCGTAACAGGAAGTGGGCGTAACTTGAAGTGGGCGTAACTTGAAGTTGTCCAAATCACACAGAACCACACGATATGTCAAACTCAAAACGAGATGTTGTCGCCTGTTAGCAAGATGCCAGCTCGTATAGAGACAACAGTAAGAATATGTTCCCAAGATAACCGTGTAAATGTAGTGTATAAGTGTAGGCTATAATATAAGTCATATTGACGCTTTTTAAATTGCACAAGGCCGGTGGAGTAAAGCGTGTGGAACGTCGAGCTTGCCAATCTCTCGCAGACAGATCGCCAGATCATTCTACAGAAACTTCCACTTTTGGTATGGAATGATCTCCACACTGGCATTTTCCCTACAGCATTTAAGCAGGCTCGGGTAACTCCTCTGCTTAAAAAACAACATTAAACACATCACTTCTAGAGAACTACAGACCTGTCTCTCTCCTACCATTCATTGCGAAAACACTTGAACGTGTTGCTTTTAACCAAGTATCATCTTTCCTGTCTCTGAACAACCAGCTGGATGTCAACCAATCTGGCTTCAAGAAAGGACATTCAACTGAGACTGCATTGCTGTCAGTCACGGAAGCCCTGCGGATCGCAAAAGCTGCTTCCAAATCATCAGTTCTCATTCTACTGGACCTGTCTGCTGCTTTCGACACAGTGAATCATCAGATCCTCTTGTCCGCCCTCTCATCACTGGGCATCACTGGAACCTCCCTCAACTGGTTTGAGTCCTATCTCACAGGTAGGTCCTTCAAGGTCGCATGGAGAGGTGAGGTATCCAAAGCACATCAGCTGACCACAGGGGTTCCCCAGGGTTCAGTTCTTGGACCGCTCCTCTTCTCCATTTACACCACATCACTGGGACCCATCATACAGGCACATGGTTTCTCTTACCATTGCTATGCTGATGACACCCAACTCTACCTCTCATTTCAACCAGATGATCCCACAGTAGCTGTACGGATCTCAAGCTGTCTGGCGGACATCTCGGCGTGGATGAAGGAACATCACCTGCAGCTCAACCTGGCAAAGACTGAGCTTCTCGTCCTCCCTGCCAATCAGTCTCTACAGCACGACCTCACTATCCAGCTAGATTCATCCTCAAATCACCCCATCAAGGTCGGTCAGAAATCTTGGAGTAATCTTTGATGATCAGCTGACATTCACTGACCACATTACAAAGACAACTCGATCATGCAGGTTTGCTATGCACAACATCAGGAAGATCAGACCTTTCCTAACTGAGCATGCAACACAACTTCTCGTCCAGGCCCTGGTCATTTCTAGGCTTGATTACTGCAATGCTCTTCTGGCTGGACTTCCATCATGTGCAACTAAACCTCTACAAATGATCCAGAATGCTGCAGCTCGTCTCGTCTTCAACGAGCCCAAAAGGGCCCACGTCACTCCTCTGTTCATCTCTCTGCACTGGCTACCACTCTCTGCTCGCATCAAGTTCAAGGCTTTGACGCTTGCTTACAGATTGACCACAGGTTCAGCCCCCTCCTACTTCCACTCACTACTACAAGTGTACA
Source organism: Tiaroga cobitis (assembly GCA_030578255.1). Classification (NCBI taxonomy): domain Eukaryota; kingdom Metazoa; phylum Chordata; class Actinopteri; order Cypriniformes; family Leuciscidae; genus Tiaroga; species Tiaroga cobitis. Next base: position 21,487,846 of record CM060593.1, on the reverse strand, counting down.
TCCCTACCAGAAGCCTACGATCGGTCAATGAGCGACGGCTCGTGGTACCATCACAGCGGGGCACAAAATCACTCTCCAGGACATTCTCATTCACAGTTCCATGCTGGTGGAATGATCTCCCCACCGTCATCCGGAATGCAGAATCCCTGACAGCATTCAAAAGGCAACTGAAAACTCATCTCTTCCGGGAGCACTTAACATAAAATAAAAAAATAAATAAAAAAAATAAAAATCCTTTCCTTTAAATCCTCGCAGGCAAGCTTATGCTACTCCGAGCAATGTCTGAACTTTGTATTTTGAACACTTCTTGCGTTGTTTTTGCCTCTTCACGATGACTCGCTTGGTTTAGTCCTCAATTGTAAGTCGCTTTGGATAAAAGCGTCTGCTAAATGACTAAATGTAAATGTAATGTAAAATGCTAACATTTAAACTTAGACGACATTATTAGATTACCCTTAGACTTTATGAATATAAATTACAGCTTAATTATTTTTTTTATATTTTTGTGCATTTATTTACTATTAATATTGTGCAATATTAAAGTTTTTTTATGAAATATTATTTAAATAGTTTCAGCACATGTAGTCAGTTACAGAAAAAATATAATAATAATGCAATAAATAACAAATTATGTTTTATTTATTTTAATCAGGTTAAAAGTTAAAAGTGTGCTTGAATGATTTGCAATTTGCTAAAACGAAACTATTTGAAAACCAGTTAAAATCAACTAGTGATGCAATCCTCTAAATCTTAACTTTGAGTGTAAGCAGAATTAAAATGATGTAAAATTATCATCGTCACGTCATGTGATATTTTATTTAATGTGACATGTACTATATGTCATAGGTGATTCATTATGTTACTGTCTTTTTTTCTAAGACCAAAGATCATTATTCTTCAACTATAATTAAGTAGATGAGACTAAATTGTTACATCTGGCAAACAATCTAAATGAATAGTTTTGAATAAAGTTGATCTATAAATGGGAGTCACTGGTGTTACTGGTGTTACCCATAAGAAAGGTGACACCAGCGACAGTAACATCAGTGACAATTTTCATGAAAAATTCATTTTTACAAAATGGCTGCTGCAAGGTATCAAACATATGTTGTCAATCATGGTATAGGCCTAACTAAATTAAGTATAATCCATTTGTATTATAGATTTTTACAATTACCTAACAATAAAGTAGGTCATACCAGTGAGTTCAACTAAAAGCTTCATTTAAAATCATGAGATAAATTAGAAAATGTCTGATAACTGAAACAAGACAGGATTATGGGCCTTTCCTTATAGTTATTCAGGAAATTGTAAGGAGAAAGTCAAGTGATGTCATCACTGTGATTTTTATTTTAAAATAAGAGATTGTCAACAACACCATGACTCAACTTCCGTAGACCACTTCTTTCATTTTACATTTTATAATATTTATTCGGCATTTTGTTTTTTTTATGTAATTTACAAAATATTTTTGATATTTATGTATGCATTATATATTTTAAATGGTGGGAAACCCTGTTATTCACATAAAAATAAAGCATTTTCCCTCTGAACATGACTGTGGGGACGAGCACGTCTGTGGTGCTTGGGATTCTGTATAATTAATTAAAAATCAAATATTGCCACATTGATGGGTGAAGGTGTAGCCTAATTGTTCAAATTGAATATTGTTTTATTTTAAAAATAAAGAAAATATTTACCCTAAAGTGTCTTTTAAGTGTAATATTTCTGTAAAGGCTATAGGGACAGAAAAAAATTAGATTTCTACAGAATGACAGTAGTAGATCGCCCTGGAGTGGTCACTTTCCATTATTAAAATGTAGGCTATGTAAGATGTCACCTAATAGATGTAAATGCATAGATATCGCCTAATTTATTGTTTTCGAAACCAGTTTACGACTGTTTCCTCTTTATTTTGTCTGCAGCTGTGGTGCTTTTGAGTGACAGTTCCTCATTTGTCCTTTAACTCTCGTTGTGTTGCCTTTCAATTAAAAGATTTTATTATGGATGTGCTTGTTGTTCATTTGTCTCAAAAGTATCATAAGATTTGTTTGTCATCGGTGCATTTAGCTGTTATTTAGTGCTGTTGATATCAGTTATCATTTTTAATCATCAGCCAAGGCATACGATACGATATCAAAAGATGTTTAAAATGATTTATTTAAAAATCAAATCAAATCAAAATACAGCCCAATTTCAAAAGGATACATTAGAGCTTGCTCCACACTTTAGTTGAGGTGGGAAGGATAATTGATAAAACATTAAATTGCAATATGGTTTCTTGCAATACATTATCAATAGGCTATGCAGATTGCAGCTTGCTTTGTATACCAGAACATGCATTTCGGTTCTTAAAACAGCTAAGAGTCAGTTTAATCAAATCCAGTATGTTCTGTTTATGTTGTTAAATTCGTGCGAGAGCGATTCAAAAGCATACAGAACTGTGTTCTAATCGCTCTCGCGGTAGGCCGCACCGACCGGTATTTGCAGCGCTGCTTTAAACAGTGAGCGACTTGAAGTGGGCGTAACTTGAATGGACGTAATTTGAAGAGGCGTAACTTGAAGTAACTTGAAGGGGCGTAACTTGAAGTCTTGCAGAATGCAGACAGACTCTATTGCGCGCGCGCGGCCGGGGCTCTCTCTCTCTCTTGTCGTTCTTTCAGTAACATGCGCCCTGTCACACTCATCTACATCACTCACCGAACAAATAAGGCTTTGGCGGGCTGCATATGCTGCAAATAAACTGCATCCAACTGCTTTCCCTGATGTCTGGATCGTTCGGCAGCATTCAAACATGTTGCTTATCCACAGCAGGAACAGCACATCTGCGTGGCATCAAGTCACTCGCTGCACGACAACGCATGCGATGATGTCAAATGAGGTGTAGTTGTCTTGCGCTGGAGGCGGTCATATGCAAACGACTGGTACGTCACTTCATACCGTGACGTCACTAAGTTCAAAGGATCTAGAACGAGCTGTATTTAGAGCTTGATTAAATAAATGGTTCGTTTATAATGGGGAGGACGTCTTAAGCTATGAAACTTGCAGGAGGTTTTAATGGTACAAAGACCTCTTAAATACCAAAAGATCAAGGCAAATTTGGTTTCTCATGTCATGACCCCTTTAAGTGTGATGAATGAGAAACTTCAAACTTTTCAGAGCATGAGATGGGGGTGAGCGACTAAAATCTGACGATGAGACAAGTTATTCAGTTATTTAGCCAATAAGAAGGCACTATCAAATGTATGGTAAACAAATATTGTAAACAATGCAGCTAAATTATTTTATTATTTTAATATATTTTTGAAATTGAAATTATATTTTGTTTAAACCTTCAAATGCCAAAATATTAGTAAAGGGGCATGTGTTCCCTTTATACTTGATACAAATAGTTTTAAGTTCAACTGCCACCCTATAGTGCACATTAACTTGCCCTTTTATAATCAAGTAAAACTATAATTACTATCCTAGTGGATGTAGGAGTTGGTCTAACCTGGTTGCATTTTAGTTAGTGATTTCCCTAACTTGACTAACATGGCCTGAAAGCATTGAACCATTTCTAAGACAGTTTTACTGTAACCTAACCATTCACTGCATAGCAACAACTTTGTCAATAAAATACCCTATAAAAAGGAGCCCTAATTAGAACACTGACATAAACACATGAATTTGATACATAAAGCAGGTTCACAGTGTGATAGGAAACTGGGCCGATCTGCATCAACTGGATTTAACCCTTTTCTGTGATTTGACCTGATTGCCATTTAAATCTCACACACACACACACACACACACACACACACACACACACACACACACACACACACACACACACTCGCATGTGCACACACACATACACACACACACACACACACTCGCATGTGCACACCTTGTTGAGGTTCCTGAGTTTATGTCAGGATACTGACTTCAAAAACCATCTGGTCAGGCTACTGTTCCCAGGAATTTATACTGGAAAACAACTCACCATGTCCTGGAACATCGACAGAACAGTTAGAAAACAAACACTCCTCACAAAACAGATTATTATACTAGTAAATGCCTATTTAAGCGAACACCCAAAGAGCAACAATGAGATGCCGGGTATCAGAAACAAACAACATCTACCATATTCAGAATGTTTCGAAAAGGAAGATTTTTATGAAATATGATAATATCTTATCACATTATTATAAATGGTTATGGTTGTCACAATATTATGTTCTGTCTTGTCTGCACCTGTTCTAGTTAGTCCCTGATTAGTTCATCTTCCTCCACCTGTGCCTAGTTATTTCCCTCATTTCATCCAGTGTATTTATACTCCCTGTTCTGTTTAGTCCCTTGTTGGTTCTCGTTGATGTTTTACATGGTTGTTTCTGTCCTGCCTGAGTTTGATCAGTTAAGACTGTGTTTCAACTTCCCTTTCGTCGTGTGCTTTCCACAACTACCACAATGTTACAATGGTAGATTAGATTAAAAAAATAGTTTAGTGTGTATGTCTATAAAAGCTAGTGGTGAGGCTACGAATGGCACTAGCCCTCTCAGATTGATGACTGGTTACATTTTTTTTTTTTTGTGGGAAAGGAGAAAAGAAAAATTCACACACAAACATGACAATAATAATTGCTTAAATACATGAATTTAGCAGATGTCACTCCCGATGCAGCGGGTACATGGCCGCTGGTCAAGCATAAAAAACGAAAGTTTTATTCAAATTATGAATTTATTAGACTATATGTCGCCTAAAGTGTGCAAAGAGTGGTACCTTTAATCAATAAAAAGCTGTCCCTCATCTTAGTTCATCGCAATGACGCAATCTCACAGTGACTGTCTGACTTGCATAATGTCTGCACTTTGTTATAATTTTTGAGCATACAGACCTGACTTTAAAATGGCTGGCCTCGCCACTGGTGTAAGCTCTGTTTGACTGTGACAGAATGGAAAATTTGGCTCCTTTGCAATTCAGGAGCTGGATTCTGAATTGGAACCCGTTTTCAGATAAAACAAATAATTCCATAACTATGCCCCAATAATTCTCCATGTTTAATTTCCTGTTATGTAGAACACACTTTTGTATGATTAGACATTATTAGAAAATTTCTAAATTTCTAACATTGTTAAAGACCTCATGTGGTTAAAATCTAGTTTTTAATGTTGTTTATATGTCTATGTGGTGTTTTTAATATGCTTTAAGGCAAACCATGTGCAAATTCATAACACAATTGCTGAGTATTTTCTCCTTAAAACTGCATTGAAAAAAACGCGGTTTGAAATCGCTGGTGTTTTTGACGTCACAAACTACCTTGTAACCAATCAGGTCACGAGAGGAGCAGGCTTTAGCGTATCATTAACTGCTCTGAAGCAGGAGAGTCTCAAGAGAAGCCAGGTTATCCCAGTATATTTTCTAATATGAAAAACCGGATATGCATTTAGCAATATAGCGGGTGAATTATGTATATGATAATGAAATTACGAGGTTATGATGAACTATATGCCTTTCTCCACTGACGTTCTTCTAAGATGTTCAAACCATTTCTAAGTATACTGATTTTTAGAGGGCATGGTTTGTGTAACATTAGCAACACCTTATAATATGTATAGCGATACATAAAATGCATTACCATTCTGATACATCGACTTAAGACGACCCTGTATAATTCACTCTTCCACTTCTTCTGGATAAGTTTCTGGTTCAAACATAGATGGCTGAATTAAACCAGTATTCCCACTTGCCATTGTCCGTTGAGTGGATCAGGTATTCTGAGGTTGTGTCTAATTTGCATATTCATGGATCTGAGTATAATAAATGAAGCAAGTGTGAGTTACAATTAAAAGTTAAGGCATGAAGATTTTTTTTTATCACAGGAAAAAACTTTAAATATGTAATTTTTGTGATCGGACATGTTTTTAGGGATACAATTATTACTACAGGGGGACTAAAACAATTATTTTTGCTATAGAGTACCACAAAATGTCCACTATTAATAAAAATTTCAAATAAAAATGAAATATAGTACAATATTGACATCAAATGTATTTTTAATGGAAATTAATGTATTAAATATTTCATGTATAATAATGTCAATAATATCATATAGAATCATTTCTTAACATTTCAGATCATTTTAATTCTTCTAGCTTCAAAATCAAATTCAGCATCCTGATAGCTGCATCAATTAAATTCCATTTTAATTCAGGAACTGAATAGGAATTTAAAAGAAATTAGTGTTAAATTCAAATATTAATTTAATAAAGGAATTCACTTCTGTACGGTGCACATCCCTGACGAGAAGGGGGGTACCGGATTCTTTTGCTTTTCCCCTTGTCACCTGAAATGAACTTCATTAGAAGAGGCAGGAGAACAGTACCAACAAGCGCATGAGTGATTTGTGCACGAGCGAGTGTGTGCCACAAGAGAGGGAGGGAGCAGTGAGTTAATCTTCTTATATAACCAAAAAGAAGAGGGACACACACACACACACACACACACACACCCTCTAGACAGCTGAGGTTCTGGTGCAAAAAGACTGTCCAACCCTTTTAACATGTGCATATAATGAACACAATCTTTTTTTCCGTCCTCAGGCTGTTACATGAATTGAAAGAATTGAAAAGAATTTTTGGAGCAGGTTGCATTTATTTTTGTTTTTGTGAGTACAATTGTGTGTTTTGAGTAGAAATGAGTCATGATGGTCAACTCTAGTAATTGACTTGTCAGTTAGGTGATTATTATAACCCATGTATGCTCAAAATGCACACACACATGCACACAAACAAACAAAAAAAATCAATACATTTTTTATAAATGTTTTGATATTGTAGAAGTTAAACTGTTATATCTTGACAGTATTACAAAGCAACATTTGATCGTCGTCATATTTCTAAATCAATCAGCCACTGCATTTAGGCTACCCGCAAATAAACATAATCAAGAGAGAATAAATTTATTTATGAGAGGAATGTAAGTGAATAGGAATCAATCTATATTTATTAATCTTTTTCCATTTTTACCCATCTCACATATAAAGAGGGTTTACTGTTCAATGCTTGAGCATGCTCCTGCACACTGACGTATGTATACTTACACACACACAAATGCAGTCACATGAACAAAATCACTTTGGAAAGGGCTGGTTCACAAGGGCCCCATCTCCTCATAGATGTCATTTTCACAGCCTATTGAATTTCAATAAAGCTCTTTGGTAGACCTGGTTTGCAAAACAACTGGATGACACACAATCATGCTGCAAACAAGCAAGATAAGAAAAAAAAAACCTATAATCTCGATTTTCCTCACCTTGGTTATTCAGTGTGAAGAGGTTACATGGACAGCAAACCACAATCTGAAATACACTCAATCCCTTGTTTATCAAAAACTCAGCACTGCTTTAAAGGCACAAATATCATAATTATTATCTATAGGCCTACTGTAATTGAGAATTTATTCAAGAAATCTATTACAAATAGAAAGAAGTAAAGTACATGAGTGGAGCGTTTGCTCCAATTGATGCCTCAAACTCTAATAGATGCGACACTGTTTCATAGAAACTGGCTGAACTTCTGAGACATAATGAAACTGCAGCGATGATTCAATAGCAATGTCAGCAATGATTCAATATACCGGCATTTGATAGCTGACAGACTTTGATGAACAACCTTTTACTGTCTCCATAAAAACCATAATAGGATTAAACACTAAGGCAGCCCAAAAAGTATGTGAATATATTTGCAAATAATCATCCTATTGTGACCAGTAGATCAGTTTATGTATCAACAGTGGGCTGGAGGCATTACCTGGAAACACACACACACACACACACACACACACTGACCTTTAGGTGACTTTCAGGTGCACTGAAAAGGGGCTCATAGGACTTGATAGTAACAAGGGCCCATAGGATACAAATCCTGTCGAACTTTACTTGCTTATACAAATAGGCCAACAAGGACCTTCAAGATTATCCTTTGAGTCTTTAATCTCTCTCTCTCTAACACACACACATGTACGTGACGGTATGGTAACAAGGACCTGTGAGGTTGAAGTGCCGGAGAGGAAGCAGTGCTAACAGAGAAAGACCTAATTAAGACTAATGAACAATGCTGTCTGGTTTCTTGCCTGGGAGCCCTGAACACATGGCAACTCAAGAATAATCCTATGCAGAGGTAAACACACTCTCAATCTATTGCCAATAAATGCACTGTATTCTACGCTCTTTGCAACTCATTTGTCTTGAGAGACTGGAGAGAGCTCACATTAAATACACTGGTCCATTGACCTACTAAATTCCCACACACACACACACACACATACATATATATATATATATATATATATATATATGTATATATATGTATGTTTAAGTCATTTCAATCTTGTATAACTTGTAAAAACAGAATTAGAATTTTTTTTTTTTTACATTGTATGTTGTATCTTGATAAATAGTGAATGTGTGATGTCAGTTTTGGCATCTCATAGATGACCTCGACTACATTCTTGGTCTGTGTTTTATTAATTAATAAAAAAATAAAAGGTAAAATGGAAAAAAAATCTTACTTTTTATTGATGAATATTTACTAAAAAAGTTCTAATGCAGATGTGTCTACAGTAAATGTCTGAAGTGAAAGTGATCTGTCATGGGTGTCTGAACTCAGTTCTTATTCTCTCTGTCGTACTGTTGATAATGCCTTGTTGTAACTTGCCCTGGTGGTTGATACTACAATCCTATTTTAGTCTATAAAATTTATTTTTGCTTTAGCTAATGGTAACAAACATTAGAAATGTTTTCAAGTAGGTCCTCTCATCTGCCATTGTTTTGTCAAACATATTGTCCCACCCCAAACTCATGCCACATGTTACATTCCGCTTATTTATAGTTCACTTTGCACATTAAATTTAGATCGCAGGTGCAGGTGAATGTTGTAATTGATTACATCCATGTAACAGTCACTGCATGGGTTCAATATAGTAGCACAGTTTATTCTGATTACAATATTTATAGTGAAAACTCAACATTCTGACAAGGAATAATTTGTGCTCATTCAACAGAGTGAAATCAATAAAACTCAGCTATTTAAATAATCCAACTAAAAAGAATTACAACAAAACAGTTTCCTGTTTTCACAAACAGGCACACAAACTTGTAAGCAGTAAGCACCGATGCAAAGATTAAAAACACTCACCACTGGTTATTCAGGTTTATCCGAAAGCTTTAGTCGAGTTTCACAGGAACATAATACGAGTGTCCATTCAGAATTGAATCGGGTGTGAAATCAGTAAAAATATATATCATATAGAATATCAAGCACACATACATAAAAAATAAACATACCCGTATTATTTTAAGCCAACACACATGCAGCACTGGTTCTTCAGGTTTGACTAGTGAATCTAGACAGCACTTTCACAGACAGCTTAATCTGGATTCATTTAAATCCATCTAAATACTGTCTGTTTTCAACACACAACATGTGGGCATTAAACACACACACACACGAGTAATTACAAAAGCACGATGCACCCTGATCTCCATCTTTTTACTGTGCATAAGGCATGCACTTCATTGCTGTGGTGTCATTCCAATCAGAAAATAACTACTTCAAAATGCTATTTCAAAACAACTAATAAAAGAAAGAAAATTATTAAAGTATCACCCACAGTGAGGTTTCAAACTTAAAGGGATAGCTCTAAAAATTCTGTCATTAAAGGGTTAGTTCACCCAAAAATGAAAATGAAGTCATTAATTACTCACCCCCATGCTGTACCAACCCCGTAAGACCTTCGTTCGTCTTCGGAACACAAATGAAGATATTTATGATTAAATCTGAGAGGTTGATCACTCCTCCATAGGCTGCCTAAGGGAATGAATCCTGACGGCCCAGAGAGTCATTAAAGAAAATGTTTAAATATTCCATGTGACAACAGTGGCTCAACTATAAGTTTATCAAGCGACGAGAATACTTTTTGTGCAAAAAAACAAACAAAAATAACGACTTTATTCGACTATTCCTTTTCTTCCTTGTAGGCCTGAAACGAGACTTCAAGAGATTTCACGACGCATGCGCGAGAATTGCGATCTCCTTCAACTACTTCAGTTAAGTTCTCGCGCGTGCGCGTCGTGGAAATCTCTTGAAGTCTCGTTTCAGGCCTACAAGGAAGAAAAGGAATAGTCGAATAAAGTCGTTATTTTTGTTTGTTTTTTTGCACAAAAAGTATTCTCGTCGCTTGATAAACAACCTATGCATGCAACACACAAATGCTTGGCACATAAAATAAATGTAATTTATCGCATATACTATTATCGAAATGTATCTTCATACTTGCAAGTAAAGCTTCATTTTTACGGGATTCTATCTATTTCTATGACTTTATCAGTGGTTTGATTCGAGATATATTGCTATTGTGAGAGAGCCGTCATATTCTCATGTGATAGCAGTGGCCGTCCTCAAACATCAAGATCAAACATGGGCTGCGTCCGAAAACTTCAAAATGCTGCCTTCGGAGGACGCATTCCAAGGTAGGAAGGCATCAAGGCAAGTCCGATACCAATGTCAGCTTCACTTCCTGTCTCCTGAGATACCTTCATCTGATGGATTTTTGAAGGCATAGATGTTTCCTTCACTGTCTTTAATATCCCTGTGACATTAGAGCTAAAAAATAAAGATGGCGTCTGAAAGTTGCGGTTGCTGGTCAGTTTGTGTGCAAATGTATGTTTTTAAATAATGTTTTCCACTTCTGATGTCATGTCTAGCGAGAAATTACTACTGTAGTAATTAAATATTCGCTTAGTTTTAGACCGCTTAGATCATTAAACCGTTACGCTGCCTCAGAAATCTGTTTTGTGAGGTTCCTTAATGCATAAACCCTGCCTGCAAAGTCAAGGCAGCGAGGCAACAAGCCAGCTTCCTAAGTTTTCGAATGCAGCCATGGGCTGCTGAAAATCATGCTAGGGACAAAGCGCCAAGAGCGAGCGCAATCCAGTCAAGTGAAAGGCGGAAAAGAGCGCATATCTGTGAGGGAGAGCTGTGAGGGTGCGAAAGATGGCCACACAACGTCTTCATTCATTTGTGCATCATGTCATAATTTATCACAGATGCATTGAGAAAACGAGTGAATCGTTACACCCCTAATAAATAGCCTACACAACAAAAGAATCTAAAGATGATCTAATGATCTGATCTGTGTCACTAGGTCTGTGCAGGTCAAAAAACTGAAAGTGAATCTCTAGCCAACAGTGAATCTTATGGACATGTGACATGTTCTTCGTTTGGTTTTGATACATGATCAGTTTTTTTTTTTTTTTACGTTTTCCTTCATTTTCTTCTCACCATTTCAGATAAACATTTTTGACAATGAACTTTAACCTTTAACAGTTTGTGATGTGCCAGGGGTCAAATAGCTGGTGATCCTGAGTTACCCACACTGTCTGTCATCGTAACCGGATCACATCTTCTTCTTTCACTCACACACACTTTTCAGATTATTGGGTCATACTTTGAGTACAGCTAGGTTGTCTGCTTATCCTTTTTGAATGTTTAAGTAATGCCAGTCACTGTATCAAATAAATAACAAACGGCACCAGCATTAAATCAAACCACGTTCGTGTCAACACACCCGGAGCAGATTAGGACTAATCTTGCGGAAATGTGTCCATCAATGGAACAGCGCTCTAAAATACAGTCTGATGGTCACCCAAAAGGCAAAACTAACAGGGTCTTGCTCACATATTTTTGTACATAATATATATTTAAATGAAAATATAATATAATTTAAATATATTTATATTAATTACAGTATATGCATAGATAAACATTCAAAATATTAAAGTATTATATATATATAAATATATACACTTTTCTCAATGCTGTGATAAATTATGATATAATATAATATTTATATTAATATATATGTTGTCAGATACATTATTTGTAACATCTTGGAGTACTTAGTGCTTAGTACTGCACATGGCCTGGTCATTGATTTGACTGTTATGACGCCAAAGAGCAGAGGTTAATTTGACTGGGCAAACGATGTGAGACTATTGTGACAACAAATGCAGGTGAATCAACGTTTACATAAGTCACATGATTTCCCTAACACTGATTAGCTTCTAAAGCATTAGCTTCGCCGGCTTCGCCTACAATGAGTGTAGCCAGGTAATCTCAGCTAATGCACCCAACGCTCAGAATTAACGGTCTGTTCAGCATTATGTGTTTGTGTGCTGCAGTTAAATAAAGTGCTAAAGAAGTGTATACCGTGGCACATCTTCACTTTTCTCAACGGCTCTCCACTGTTATACTGTAAACAGTGAGACTAGTTGCTATGACGTCCAAGTAATTAATCAATAGCATGACCTGTATGGTCCACTGGAGCATACAAACATACAATAAGGGCCACTGACAACTAGTCAGACCTCTGTTTTATGTTTATCTGTGTGTACAACATACAATTACGAGTACCAATATACAGTATACACACAACCCACCTCCCCACCCCCGCACACTAGAAGATCATTTACCCTATTAGCTGAGAAATGTATATTGAATTTTTTTACATATATGTCCTATTCACTGTCACCCTAATGTCACATAAACACCTTCACTCCTTTATAGGAATAAATAATATAAGTAATCAAAAAAGCAAACAAAAAAACAAGTAAAAATGGACTCCACTCCACAGCGCTTCTGAAAGCACAAGGTCAGCTGTAAAGAGCTGTAATCAGAACTGAGGAAAGGGACAACAGAGTGAAAACTACTGTATTAGAGCAAACAAACCGCAAACTGTCCTAGTGTCCTTATATAACGCCACTGATGTCTAGTCAGATTCAGCACTGCAAATTAACCATTTTCTAAGTCAATATTTTTGTATTGTGTTCCAGTAAACATAATGTAAAAGTTATATATATATATATATATTTTACTGTATATAATAAATGTAACAAATGCAGCTTTGTTGAGCATTTTTTTTTGCACACTCCAAACATTTGAACGGTAGTTAGTATTGTAATTTAAGTATTTTCAAAATGCATTTAAATAAATTAAAATTTTTGTGAGGTTTAATGCTTGGAACAACAAAAACATATTTGCAAGGCATTTAAGATATATTTTCAAAAACATAAGATTCTGTCCTAAAGATAAATGTTTGTCACATTGTTCAGACACAAACATTCAACTTTTCCCTTTAAATTATGCTTATGATAAAATTAGAATGCAACATATTTTGGATTTCTATGAATAACATTTTCACCAGTGGTCTTGAACATTTGGATCCCACTTCTTATATGGTATACACACACACACACACACCAACAAGCAAAAAAAGGAGATCTTTTCAGTTCCCCACTCTCCCCATTGTGGCAAGACTTAGAGCATTACATTTTTAATTGGTGCAGTGATACTCTATGTATTATGCAAAGTTACACAGTGGTTGTAGCCCATTTGAAAGATGTATCTATTGAATCAGGTGCACTCATACATACATACATGCAAACTTTGTGCATGTGTGTTTGTGTGTTTTGTGCATCCATATCATTCTCTAGTCCTCATCGCTGAAAAACAGCTTCAATTCTTCTTTTGCCGTGAGATATGAGATACATTCCTGTGATAAATCAATGATGTTTGATGCTGCAGGCACTCGTTACTCCTTCTCATGTCTTAACATTAATTTTTAATTCACACTTTTAATCTAAATAAGACATAGCACCGAGACCACCTCTCAAGCCAGAGTTTGTTCCGACCTCCAGCCTATCACAATCAGTGCAGAAGGGTGTCAGTGTGAGAGAGCTGATTGGCTGAGCTGCACAGTCACCAGTACCAACAAAGAATTGATTGGCTGCTGCCGCACAGGACAGAACTCTAGTGTTGACCTGTTTACAGCAAGCCAAAAGAGAGAGATAACGAAAGAGACAGAGAGAAAGAGAGGGAGGGGGAAAATATGTAGAGGCGGATTAAACAAAATGCATTTTATGAGCTTGGGGTAAGAGGACTAAAAGAGCCCTTAAGCGGACCACGTGCATACATATAATCAAAGGAAAGTTGATGCATTTCAAAACATCATGTGGTTCTGGTGTTGCTAGTTATACAATAATAGCATCCAATCCAAACGGAGAATGGCACTCCGCAAAATGCGAGATTCGATTGTAGCTCACTTCGTAGCATTATTTTGTGATTTCTATTTCTATTTTTGGGGGGAGTTCGCAGATATAACATTTTGCCCACAGTTACTGATTTATGGGGCATATTGTGCATTTCATAAATAATAGACCTATTTGATCTGAAGTGAATGCACCAGCTAGGGCTACTAGCATTAGCGAAGCCAAGCACCTAACACAACAAGCTACGCTAGGAATGTGACTACAAATTAAGTATATGTAAGCTTTAAAAAGTCATTCTTTTTTTGTCTGCGTATTACACGCCCTTCAAAACATCTTCAAAACAGTTAAAAAAAGTTTAAATCTCCTCAATGAAACTTTTTCCCGGTCCCTGAGCACAGCACACGCTCTCATCAGAAAACGTTTTTAATCTCTATAAGTGGGGCGTTAAATTAGCCATGAGGTAACTCAAGACTGTGTCAAGACTGTGGCTGGTTATATCATACATGTTTTACACTGCATCATATTAGAGTCTCTGTACTAACCATTCATTACCATTCAACTTTAATACCCACTGAGGCCTAGACTGTTTTGTTTTGTAACTTCACCATCTAATGGGAGAAGACCTAAATAAGGAGAGGAGAGAAGAGATCATTAGAAGAGGAAAAGATCTTGTCATACAGGCATTACAATCAATCTGCTGATGTCTGGTGGTTTAGAAGATTAGAAGACCAGCAACACGTCTGGGCAGCTAGTGCTAATCACAAAAGCTTATGGATCATGTACCGCTTTCATTATTATCCTCAGCGCTGTTGTAAGATTGTCTTGCGTTAAGTTAATCTCTTGAATGCCTTCCACAATCACTTGGTCCAAACGGCTAACGCCATGACCTTTATTAGATGTTTGTGACTTCAAGAAACACAAAACAGATTATGAGTCTCATTCACTAATAATTGCATGTAGAATGACAGTTCATTGTCAGTTCATTGTTACGTTCAAATTTTTTTTTTTTACATTTTATAAAAATGTTCATTGTTTGAAACCATTTGTTTATTTCAATTGTATCTATAATATATTTAATTGCAAATTAAGCTAAATGTGTGAAAAGTTGACAATAAGGTTTTGTGCACAAATATGTATACAAGGTTAGTGAATGGAACATCAGCACTTCTCTCAGAAGCTCACTATATCCTTAGCCCTCATTCTTCAACGATGATATGTGTTTCTCTAACTAAAACATACTATGGTATTATCATGACTTTCTTTGAGGTACCCAAGAGATCTTGTCAATATCATGGTCCATGAATACAGTAAACGTACATTAAAGTTCAGCCCCTTCTATTGAACTGGAGGTTATTTCAGCAACCCATTCAACACCTTCGGCATTAACTGAAATACCTAAAATCAGTGTCAGATCTCAATGGGGAACATTAAAGTTGCTTATATAAAAGATATCTTATAATATGCAGTATCTTAACCACTTTTTTCAATATAATAAATGATGGGCTGTGAAGCTCTAAAATTACATAAAAAAGCACCATTCAATGTCAAATGTCATAGAAGCCATATTATAGCTGTGTGAGGAACCGACTGAGATTCACACTCTGCAGTAGTGTTCGATTCATGAACGAATCTTTTATGTTGGATCTTTTCAATGAATCTTTGATCCAGTCCACAAAACACTGAATAAACTGTTTGTCTAAATGACTCTTTTATGTCTGAATGATTTTACGTTTTCGAATCCAGATTATTGTGAATAACAACTTTTGGTCTCTCTATCACACAATCATATCATTTTAATATCTTATTATATTGTTGTTTATATATGATAATTATGCTAAGCTCTGAGCTGACAGCTTAATGGAGTGCTTTTACCTTTTTAATACTCTCATATGAATAACTAAACATCTGTCTCTCGCTGTCTTGCGTTCTCTCTTTCTATGTGCTTAAGGGGCACTGCTTGGCTTGGTAAGCCTGTAATAGGCTTAAGCAGGACAGAAACGCTGTCCTATCTGCTCTCACACTATAGCTTTATGGCCAGCCTCTCTATCAGTGATTTATATTCTGGTAAAAAACAGAGAGAGAGAGAGAGAGAGAGAGAGAGAGAGAGAGAGAGAGAGAGAGAGAGAGAGAGAGAGAGAGAGAGAGAGAGAGAGAGAGAGAGAGAGAGAGAGAGAGAGAGAGAGAGAGAGAGAGAGAGAGAGAGAGAGAGAGAGAGAGAGAGAGAGAGAGAGAGAGAGAGCGCATGGTGGACAGTGAGCAGTCAGTAGAGATTTACTCATTCAAGTCAACTGGAACAGATCTAAAATGTTGGCCACATGCACACTGATGCATACAGCGGCGGAAACGAAACAAGAGCAAATAAAAGTGTGCTGACGGAAAGATATTAAATTAAAAGTAACTGCATTAGGTCATCTGCAGTTTAGTTGAACTGACCGCTCCATAAACCTGATTGTCAGATTAGCTAATTAGGACTCTGCCCTGAACTTAGACATCAGTCAGCCCTCCCCCAGCGTCTCACAAACAATTCCTAAAAATGCTTGTTTCACAACCATGACATTGAAATGAGCCTAATGAGGCATAAAATATAGGCACAGAACTAACAATATTCATTACTAGGAAATATTCAACCATAATTCTACAAGTTCTATACTGATAGCAATAAAAGTACAAATCTTTAGGTTCATATTCATACAAATACCCAGGCCACATTTAAATCCAGTTGATTCACCTAGATCTCTAAGTGCACTCAGTCCACTCCACATCCCTACAATCAGAAACTTCAATTCTGCCTTAGTAATGTCACTCGTCCTCTGCACTTGCTCTTTAAGGGTAAACGAATGTCAAAAAAGCCTTTTCAAGATTTAAGAATATGCAACAAGCATAGTAAAATGATTTAATGAGGATTGAATTTTAGTGTGCAAATAACGAACATATAAAATTATTAGTACATATAAAGCAATGCATTTATAAATATATTCTTTTACAAACACTACTGTTCAAAGGTTCGGGGTCAGTACTTTTATTCAGGATGCATTAGATCAAAAGAGACAGTTAAGCATTTATAATGTTAAAAAAGATTTCTATTTCAAAAAAATAATGAAACTTTCAATTCATCAAAGATTCCTGAACAAATATCACAGTTTCCACAAAAATATTTAGCAGCACTGTTTTGAACACTGATAATAATCAGAAATGTTTCTGCAGCATCAAATCATCATATTAGAATGATTTCTGAAGGATCATGAGACACTGAAGACTGGAGTAATGATGCTGAAAATTCAGCTTTGACATCACAGGAATAAATTACACTTTGAAAATATATTAAAATAGATTTTTTTTTAATTATAATTATGTTTTACAATATTACTGATTTGCTGTATTTCTGATCACATAAATGTGAGCATAAAAGGCTTCTTTCAAAAACTTACAAAAACCTAAAATCTTACCAACCCCATATTTTTGAATGGTAGTGTATACACTCACCTAAAGGATTATTAGGAACACCTGTTCAATTTCTCATTAATGCAATTATCTAATCAACCAATCACATGGCAGTTGCTTCAATGCATTTAGGGGTGTGGTCCTGGTCAAGACAATCTTCTGAACTCCAAACTGAATGTCAGAATGGGAAAGAAAGGGGATTTAAGCAATTTTGAGCGTGGCATGGTTGTTGGTACCAGACGGGCCGGTCTGAGTATTTTACAATCTGCTCAGTTACTGGGATTTTCACGCACAACCATTTCTATGGTTTACAAAGAATGGTATGAAAAGGGAAAAACATCCAGTCTGCGGCAGTCCTGTGGGCGAAAATGCCTTGTTGATGCTAGAGGTCAGAGGAGAATGGGCCGACTGATTCAAGCTGATAGAAGAGCAACTTTGACTGAAATAACCACTCGTTACAACCGAGGTATACAGCAAAGCATTTGTGAAGCCACAAAACGCACAACCTTGAGGCGGATGGGCTACAACAGCAGAAGATGCCACCGGGTACCACTCATCTCCACTACAAATAGGAAAAAGAGGCTACAATTTGCAAGAGCTCACCAAAATTGGACAGTTGAAGACTGGAAAAATGTTGCCTGGTCTGATGAGTCTCGATTTCTGTTGAGATATTCAGATGGTAGACTCAGAATTTGGTGTAAACAGAATGAGAACATGGATCCATCATGCCTTGTTACCACTGTGCAGGCTGGTGGTGGTGGTGTAATGGTGTGGGGGATGTTTTCTTGGCACACTTTAGGCCCCTTAGTGCCAGCCCCTTAGTGCCAATTGGGCATCGTTTAAATGTCACGGCCTAGCATTGTTTCTGACCATGTCCATCCCTTTATGGCCACCATGTACCCATCCTCTGATGGCTACTTCCAGCAGGATAATGCACCATGTCACAAAGCTCAAATCATTTCAAATTGGTTTCTTGAACATGACAATGAGTTCACTGTACTAAAATGGCCCCCACAGTCACCAGATCTCAACCCAATAGAGCATCTTTGGGATGTGGTGGAACGGGAGCTTCGTGCCCTGGATGTGCATCCCACAAATCTCCATCAACTGCAAGATGCTATCATATCAATATGGGCAAAAAAATAAAAATAATCCTTTAGATTTTCAGACGAATCACTTATACACAGGAAAAAAAGGCAGGTAATTATTGAATTCAATTATGTCTATATTTAGGTATGAATTGCCTGTGTGCGTTTGTGAACAGTAAGAGCAAAAAAAATTAATCAGAGGACATTTATGGAGTGGACAAAACCAGTCAATAATAATTCATCAAACTCTGTGGGGATTGACAACCGGATTGACAACAGGAATGGCTCGAACACCTTAGGTAACTAAGTCAGTCACATTCTCAAACTCACAGCAACAATGAGCAGCACCTGTAACCATAGCGACTGATAATAGGCCTAGGCTAAATATTAAGACATGCATTTTATCTTTAAAAATGTGCTTTTCCTTTAGCTTTTTTTTTATAGCATTACAGACTAATTGCTTTCGTCCTCAGATATTAGATTAGGTCGGAACTCAGTTTTGCAATAGAGTTTTTTTCCCCCTCAAACATATTTAACAGGTGATTGTCTTGCTCTCTGACTACACAATCATTTAAATAGCTGACATAATAACAACGTACACTCTTAAAAATAAAGGTTCTTCATTGGCATCTATGGTTCCATGAAGAACCTTTAACATGATCCATGGATTTTATTCTGACTAAGAATAAAAGGTTCTATTAAGAACTGTTCACAGGTTCTTTGGGGAACCAAAAATGGTTCTTATATGGCATCACAACATAACTTTTTTTTTTTACTTTTCCTATACGTTTACTCCCCATACGGTGTGGCTACTTCTGATAGGTCGCTGAACTGAAGAGAGATGCAGTGGGTATAGGGCTGACTAAAGAGGCGTGAGCATTAGAACTAAAGACCAAAGACTTTTCTCTTTTACAAAAAGCACCAGTTAATTGGCAGGCGTACATTAACCACAGCACTCTCTCTCTTTCTCATCTGACGCTCTATTATCTTTCTGTCAACCCAAGCCTGGCACAGAGCGAGATGAACGCTGGATGGGTAGATGGCAGTCAAGGTCAGTTAGCAGATCGTGAAAAACCCAAAACAAACAGATAATGTGTAAAGAAAGTAGAGGAAGACATCAGCAAAGAAGCGCATAATATAGCGCAAACAGAAAGCGAAAGCGCATAAAAGAGCAAGTTAAATATAGATTTAGAGGAAACTAAAAAGTAGAACACACTCTTGCAATGGTCTGATGTTGCTTAATGGTAAATATTCTGTTTAGCTGTTCTCAGAGATTTCAAGAGCTTATAGTCTAGTGGGTGCACTTTGAATTCATTGAATATACAACACAAAGTTTCTTGTAAAGTTGCTGAGTGTAACTGCACAAAACCAGCACTGGTTTCTGAATGGACAAGGATTGAGGAAACCGCTCCATCAATCACTAAATTTCCGTTACTTTCGTTTCCTCAAACTCTCTGAATTGATTCATGTCGTGTTTAAAACAACACAAGTGCTCTGCGAACATTAGGGATGCACGATGATATCGGGACAACATCGGAATCATCCGATAAAAGCTTAAAATGACCATCATCGGCATCGGCCGATATGAATATTTCTGCCGATGAGCCTTGCCGATAGGGTGGCGTGTTTCCTAAGCGCACGTGACGACCGCGAACAAAGCATGAGCGCCAGCAACTTAAACTTCCAACTAGTGGTGTGCGTCTCACGGTTTTTGATCATGGACGATTAAAATGTCTCCACGATCTGCTTTTGAAGAAAAATCATAGTATCGTGCATTCTATCAGTTCAATTCTGGTGCCTTCATCTCAACATACTGTACAACGCGACGTACATTCACATCACATCACATGTAAACGCAGAGGTAGAGTTACACTCACGGGACACCACAATTCACAAAAGTTCATTATTTGCATGTGCGTCAAAGTCTTGCTAGGTAAACATATCATTCACGTACTGATGCGCTGTTCTAACATCCGCTTTTCTGAGCGCGTTACACCCGACGCTCACAGGAACTAAAAGCCTGTCACAGCGCCTGCATACTGGACTAATCTTTCGAGTCTTATTGCGCTAATACTGTCAAATACACACAAGGTTTACATAAACAAAGTTGGTTATGTCTAAAGTGAAAGAAAACAGAGAAAATCTGCTTGTCAAATGCGTGAATATTAGACGCGTCGCGTGCAGTTGTAAAGAGACAGTAATAATATGCTGCCGCTTGACCTTAAAGAGATACTGCACCCAGAAATACAAATTCATATTATTTACTCACTCTAATGTTGTTCCAAACCTGTATTCATTTCTTTCTTGTGCTTAAATAATATATGGAAGTCACTGGAGTACAGCAACTGTTTGGTTAGCCACATTCTTCCAAATAACTTTTATTTTCAACAGAAGAAAGAAACTTGAGAGAGTAAATGATGACAATTTAAATTTTTGGGAGAACTATCCCGTTAATGTTAATAAAACAACAAAACACAGAGGAAATCACTCACTGCTCTTGACTGAGAACTTTAATAGAAGCTTTAATAAGCTTTTTTGCACTAAATATATATACATATATATATATATATATATATATATATATATATATATATATATATATATATATATATATATATATATATATATATATATTTTTTTTTTTTTAATACAAATATATCGGTATCGGGCAAAATTAGTTTGAAAATATCGGCATATCGAATATCGGCCAAAATCCAATATCGTGCATCCCTAGCGAACATGCATATACACACCACATAGCCAAAAGTATGTGGGCACAACGTCTAAATAATGAGTTTGGCCAGGCCCTCTGAATCTTAATGCTACAGGATACAATGACTCGCTTCCAAATTTGTGGCAACAGTTTGTGGACGGCCCTTTTCTGTTCGCACGACAGTGTCTCTGTGCACAAAGCAAGGTCAGTAAAGAAATGATTTACTGAGTTTGATGAGAAGGCATCCATAACGCCCCCCAAATAAACACCTTTGGGATGGACTGGAACTTTGCCTGATGTAAACCAGATCTCATCGCCTAACATTGGTGCCTTGGCCTTACTGATGGTCGTGTTTGAACGAGAGCAAATTCCATCAGCAATTATAAAATATCTAGTGGAAAAAAAAGTGGATGCCCTTTGAAAGGACTATTTTAAATTAAATATAAAAAAAAACACCACACATATGATTCTGGTTCTGATTCCTTAACGGGTTCCATTAACAATTCTTTTAGCATTTAAATATTTAGGGGGATAATGCAATTCCACTGTCACATGACAAGATAATTTCAGTAATAAATATATTTACAGCAATTCGTGAAAAAGTTGTGCCATAACTAATTACTAAACAACAATACTAGACAAGCAAAAATGTGGTAACATACACCATCGTTCAAAAGTTTGGGGTCAGTACGAATTTTTTTTTTTTTTGAAAGAAATTAATACTTTTAATCAACAAGGATTCATTAAATTGATCAAAAGTGACAGTTAATATATTTATAACACTACAAAGGATTTATTTTTTTAATTAATGATTTTGAACTTTCTATTCATCAAATAATCCTGGAAAAAAATTATCTGAGTTTGACAATAATATTGTAATAATAAGAAGAGTAACATTGACAATACTATGAAATGTTTCTTGAGAAACAAATCAGCGTATTAGAAAGATTTCTGAAGGATCATGTGACACTGAAGACTGGAGTGATTTGATCACAGGAATAAATTACATTGTAATATATTCAATAGAAAAGTTTGCAACAAGTCATTCCGAAAGCTGGAATGCAGAATCTAGACTCAGGCCAGGACTAATTAGCCTTGTATCAAGGAAATCTAGCATAACGTCCTTTCGCTCATTTGGCAGTGATATCTCCTGTAGGTTTATTTAAAGCAGACAGGACGCGATTGTAATTTCTTTGGAAAAGCTGTAATGAAGCATATGGTTGCCTTTATGAATTTCATCATTATCAATACAATAAGCTTAACTTTCTTTATGTATCACAACATAAGTACATGACCACTGATGTAAAAGATCCTAACCATTAAACAAGACACATGTGCTGATCTTGCTGCACAGAACTTTGATTCGCTCTCACGTTTCCAGGTGCTCGTTAAAGAAGATATTTCCAAGAAAATCCACAAATATATGTGAAACCAAATAAAAAAAAAACACAACTCTGCCCTCTACTTCGGTTTACAGACCTTCTGTCACCTCCCTCTGCCTTTCTATCTTTTCCTTTTCTTTAAGTACACAGTGTGCTGGTCAACACGTTGAACTTATTCCCTGTACAGCAATCACATGCCAGTCAACTCTCTCAAACGCTGTGTCGACTCAGACAAGAGGGCATCAACCGGACAAACTTTGGCAGCACAGGTCAAACTAGGTTGTGTAGTCCAGGTAAACAAACGCACTGTGTGCCAACCAGGTTAAATGTTCAAATGCACCTCAAGTTCAATTATTTAAGAAATATAATATTTCAACAGACCTGGGGTTCACCAGAGTTTCACCTCTAATCCCACACCAGATCCTCTACATTCCTGATTTCTCATTGTCAGGGTTGGCCAAACAATTTCGCTAAACCTGCATTTCACATTCACTTCCAGTGGTGGGAAGAGACGCAAACTAAGACAGCTTGAACAAATTTAGCTAAGAGAGAGAGAGAGAGAGAGAAAGAGATCTGCCCCTTTTTTATACAAGTGGACAAAAAGCAAAACAAACACTAACGGCCAAAGGTAATTTTCTAGCATGATAGAGATACTTATGTACATGTAAGTGTGAGAATTAGCAAGTAGAAACAATTAAGGCAATATATTTAAATAATACATTCAACATTTAAATAATACGTTACCTGTACCTTGTACCCTTGATGAACCATTTGAAACCAAGGTTCAGCCTTAACCATATACAGATTTTTTGTTGCAAACACCCAACAATATGTATGTTTACTCTTTGTTGTCATGACAGCTGTTTCAAAGCTTGTGTGGCCTTAAGTAATCACCTCCCGTGCTAAATTACTGCCAACTGAAAACGCATCTACAGCTAGGCCTACAGCTAGTACAACGTAAGATCAATGAATGACTGCACTGGTCAAGTAGGCTACATAAACACTCAACTTAAGCGGCTATTAAGTGCTCATCAAGAGCCATCTTTCTCCAGCTTGAAATGCAAAACTTCATAATCCTCCTCCAGTTGAGCTGATACAGAACATGGGACTCAATGTAAAACAAAGGTACACTTTAGATTTATGAAATAATAAACTAGGCTAAAAATCTAATCTAATCAATTTACGACATCACAGTCTGCTGTGCTGTAACACTAGTGACATTTTTACCAAACGTGACACGAGCAGTAATGTATTATCCATTTCCAGAAGGGAGTGCTTTATTGCAACAAAATGTGACTGAGCAGACAGACTGTTTCGTGTCATTTATAATTATACACTCAGGAATGGTAAATCATGCATCAAATATGTTCCCTTTTCGTCCTTCCCGGTCGTCATATGATAATTCATATTTAATGGATAGCCTATATCTGGTTAATGGCATTAGTAATTACTAATCATACTTGCATTTAATCATTTGACAGCAAACATCTTCATTGTTCACATTGCATAACAACAGAAGACAATGTTAAAGTATGTTTGTCAGTTTAGCAGTAAAATATTGATTTGAAAGTCCGAGTGATTCCTGGAATGCACAAAAAAAAACTTGTTACTGTGGCTATTTGATGAGTCGTCATTAATCATTTGCTAAACTTGGTACAGCTTACCAATAATCTGACTGCACAATAAATAACCTGTTGGCAAGATACTAAATAAAGGCCACAATTAGAGCAATTAAAGAACACTTTTCAATCACATTATGGACAGTTGAATTTGATCATCGCAACTGAAAAAGTTAAAAATCAAAATAATTTGTCAATTGCTATTGCTGTGATTCCATGTGAGTGATCACAGCATCATCAGAGAAGAGAAGAGATGTCATTGCAAGATGTCATTGGGAGGACCGGGGCAGGGATGAATTGCGGACCTGGCCAATGGGGCCAGTGCCCATGGGCCCTTGGTTACCAGCAGTCCGGGGGGCCCAGGGCTTTAAAGCAGCACAATCTGGTTTTGTACTGAAAACCCATCAACAATGAAAACAAATGTTTAATTATGCTTGAATATTAGTTGAATGACAACATGACATGGGGAACACATGGCAGGATCACATGACTAACACAGGGAATCACATGACAAGACACGAAACTTGACTGACATGAAACATGAACCAAAACAAGATGTGACAAATATATGGGTCCTAGAGCCTTTTAAAATGAGGCTCTTGAACTAAGGCTCTCTGGCAATCCTGGTACTGCTACTACGGGCCCTAAATGAATGCCCACAGACCTCTTATAGGACTATGGTCCAATCCTGTTTTAAGGCCAATCACAGCTTGTGATCCAGTGTTTTCAGAGCGGCTCGGTTCATAGTAAACGCCATCTCTGCATGCGCTGTGAAATTAGCATGATTTGGGAACACACCGGGCACAGGTATGCTTTATTTTCACATTTGTGGACATTATAACACCATTTTTTTGCAGACAGATGATTACAGCATTTCACAAAATTTGTAATCATGACACATTTGTAAACCTGTTTTCACAGAAACTTCAGCTTTTCGCCAAAAAAAGAAAGTGCAGAAATTAAAACAAAAGTGTTATTTTTCCTTTGCTGTAAAATAATATAGGTACATATTATGAAATATATATTTTTCATTTACATTTATTTTACAGTGCATTTGTCTTATAGGGATAATAACAACAACAACATTATTATTATTACTTATATTACAAATAAAAAGAGGTTTGAGTCCACTTTTAAAGTCCAGGCACAAGTCAGTGTAAAGACTTTTTACTGTTCCATTTGGACAATGAATGTAGGAATGTAGGGCGCATTGGTCTTTCTTTTTTCTTTCTTTCTTTCTTTCTTTCTTTCTTTCTGGCATGTATTATAACTTCAAGGAAGATGGGCAGTTATAATAATTAATACTTTTTTCAATAGCTACCTTTCACACAAAAAAAGGAAAGTTCAAAAAGTAGTTCAAATAAATACTTATTTAATTAAATCACAGCCTTTAGCACCAAACCAACTATTTTAGTTCATTTGACAGAAACTTTGCCAAAGCAACATTAGAGATATACAAATATTTACAAATATTTAAAATTCATTTTGAATCTGTGGCTGGATTTGATGCCTCAGAGTGAGAACAGTTTGAATATTCATGATCATCATAACTTCCACTCTCTATTACAGTTAAAGGGAAAGAACTGAATAAATGGGGAGGGTCTGTGGAGGAGGGGCTCTTGGAGATAATTGGCCCCCGGGCCTTTACAAGTCATAATCCTTTCCTAGGGAGGGGAGGTTATTTTGATTCCAAATTACATAGGCACATTAATTTGTTATTATTTTTTTTACTGATGTGCATGGATACATAATTTATAATAAATAATAAAAATAAAATAATGGTTGATTTTTTTACATTTACAGTAGTGAGTAGCCTAGCCTACTCTGGTCATTTTCAGCATGCTCTTAAATTAAGCTTGACTTTAAGATTTAGTTCTCAATAATCCTGCCACACATTCACACACAAAAAAATGTCCACAATACGTTGAATAAACTATATACCATACAGGGTTTATATAATGTTCTAGTATCTATAATTAAAGCTAATTGACAGATGCATACCTATCGAAAATAAGGTGTTCTTTACACTTTAAGAGCATATTAAAACGCAATGTGTTCACAAACATTAACAAAAATACATTCAACGCACGTGTAAGCTACATAGCCGCCTACAGCCGGTGTGAATGTACAAAAGCACACACACACACACACACACTTTCACTGCTGAACGGAAACTAAACAAATTGCATGATGGGAGATTAAAAAAATCTGCTGTGGAAGATAATATCAACGGAGAAAACAAAGAGCATGGCTTCAACTTTCTCACAAGGGTAACTGTCGTGTGTCAGGAACGAATTAACTCAGATTTACATGTTAACAAACTGCGCTATGATTAAAAAACACATGCTCTTCACATAACGGTTAAAACTCATCTAAATGTGAGCACATACGCACGACTTTGTAATCGACTTGCCTGTCTCATTGCGAAATGAACGTGACACCTCAAAACGAAAGGACAGTTCACAATTCGGGAAGAGGTATGGCTTTAATAACACAACCCTGCTTGCTTTATTGAAATCTCCAATCATGGCGACAGACCTGTCTCAGTGTTTTACTCATTAACTCTTAGTAACGTAATTAACTTTCACCCACAGAAACCCAATTGGCTCTTCAACCACGAGCCCAAAAGAAGTATTGCTTGCAGACCAGCGCTCAAGTTCTCCCCATAACGGTAAATTCAACAGCCTGATGAAAACTTTCTCCCGGAGCGTGCGCTTGCGTTCCGCTGAGCGCTTAATAAATGTCAGAATTCACTTCACATAGTCGAACGCGCAGAATTATGGAGCCGCATTCGCTGGACTCTGGAATGGAGCTGGAAATGTGAGCTGGACTGTCCAGACTTGACAGGCGGACTGGAGGGGGGGGGGGGGGGGGGGCTGGACTCTCAGCCTGTTGATCCGATAAAAAACAGGGTGCAAGAGCTTGGGGCTTGCGAAACACCGGTGCCAAACGCGCACTGTCTGAACTAAACGGGAACCTTTTAAATTAGATTATATCAGACATGTCATATATTTCAGAATCAATAAGAGCAACGTTAACGAACAACAGCGTTAATTCAGCGTGAAAAGTGCAGAACAGTGAAGCCTCAACAGGGTCAACCGTGGACATTAGTTTATAAACAAATATGCTGTTAAAACAACAACATTTGACATCGACAAAAAACATTTAAGACGCACTGAATTCGCACAGATGCATTAAACGTAACTTACCTCGGCAGGTCTTCTAAATCCGCTGTCGTTTCGCATAAAAGTACAGCAAAGCTCCAGTTAGCGCCTACGACCCAGAAAGGCAATCTTTCTGCCCCGTCTATCTCAACCAGCAGTGGGTTATGCAGTTTTTCATGTGCTTCTACCCCTCCTCTCACTCTCTCGCTCTCTTTGGCGATGTCGTTCGTTTGAGTCGAATCGCATCAATGGATTGGCTGAACCGTTTCACAAAATCTCTCTAAACGATTCTTTAATGTATTGGACTGAATACAGTATGTCCGAGCGGTTCTCGAGTCAACAAATCACTGGACTGAGAACAGTTTCTTTCGGCCATTTCCGATTCGTAATGAACAACATTAGCTTACATGAGTGAGCTCATAGCAAGAGCATTGGTACCGAGAAGTAAATTGTTTTAAATAAATAAATAAATAATAGAAATATGTTTATTTGAATTACATTTTTAATCAACACCCATACGAAACATTTGAATAAATATGGTTTTATCAAAACGTGCAAAACGTTTTTTGCCAAAAGATGTGCATGTTTTATGTAACTGAAAATGATATGTAGTTTCTAAATTATTTTGTTTTCGGGCTGAATTAAGCCTGCAAACAAACTGAACTGGGACACATGCGATTTCTTTGAACCCCCTTATAAAACTCAATTGATGTTAACAATATGAACGTTTTAGCACGTAAAATGCCAAGCTGAGGCATCAGGGGCTGGGGCAACGTGATGGTGCAAGCAATTACGTCACGACGCAAAGAATCACTGTGCTCTGATGTTCTTTTAAACGAACTGTTTGAAAGAATCGATTCGCGGAAATGAGTCGGACTTCCCAGCAACTACTCTCTCGCACTTCTAACCGCCCGTTTCCGGTGTTGTTTCCCTGATGAGAGAGTCGTTTATGCAAGGAAATGTAAGGTAAGGTAAATGTACAGTAGTTCGCTATAGTCGTCTATAAGGCCCGTGCGAACATTGATAGGCGAATTATTATTTTTTTATGTGCAAAAGGTCTAATATGAGCGCTGCTAGACGGGGGTGGGGCTATAAAATATAAAGACGGTTAGCGGAGTGCGAGGACTGCTGATTGACTGCTGATAGCGGTTACGCGTGACTCAAGTCGAGCTGTCTTAGTCTGAGGGATATAACGTTAACCATAACGCGGAAAAAAACGGTTTACTTTGAGCTGTCGAAGCACGCATACTGATGACGAGTTCAGTTGTTCTAAAAGTGATGTGGGATAATTCCTTACTGTCTATGGTTAATTCCCACGCTCATAGAAAACCTGTAATTATAAGGCAATGAGAATTGTGCTATAAGTCTTGGAAATCCATAAAATCTTATATCTATATCTATATATATATATATATATATATATATATATATATATATATATATATATATATATATATACATACATACATACATACATACATATATATATTATAAATATAAACTCCTATAATGTGAATTTCACTCCCTCTGTAGGGCGTTTTAAAACTTGGACTTTTTTTGTTGGCGTGTAGTTTAAAATGCCATACAATAGCCTAATTATAATGCAAATATAATACAACAATAATGGCCAGATGTAAATCCAGTGGCGTTATATGCGTTATTGTATAGCACGTAGGCGTTCGCCACTAAACAAACTGGCTTCAGCTGCTAGCTCAGCACTTTTAGCCGGCTCAGGGG
The DNA here is from genome assembly GCA_030578255.1 of Tiaroga cobitis. Lineage (NCBI taxonomy): Eukaryota > Metazoa > Chordata > Actinopteri > Cypriniformes > Leuciscidae > Tiaroga > Tiaroga cobitis. Next base: position 21,458,615 of record CM060593.1, on the reverse strand, counting down.
AGTGTGGCTCTGGGAAACGGCCAGATCTAGTAAAAGACCCACTTATGGTGACCCCTATTTCTCCTGTCCTCTGTCTTTCGAAGAAGCAGAAAAATATTTCCGAGTTGACAAGTGAGACGAGCGGACAGCCGGACGTGAACCCGGATCCAGGTTGGACGCAAACTGTGATCAAAAGGCTAGCGGGCATGTTTTACGGGTTAGACGAGATGGTAAAGAGCATGATATTTGATAAATCAGTTTTATTAGTTGTAGGCTATTTGGAAAAACTCAAAAGCTCATATTACAAATAAAAATGTTTGCCTTTCAGTGTCTTTTCCAATCATTCTACCTGCAGGCTCGTTCTTTATGGGCTTTAATTAAAATTGCTGCAGTTGCATTAGCTCCCAAGCACACGTTAATTAAATGAGTGATTAAATCAGCTGCATTCAGTAGGTCATTATTGCCCCCTGCTGGTTAAACTATATAACTACACTCACAGGCATAGAGGTTGATTTAAACATTGATTATTCTTGTTTGACTTGGCCGAGTGAACTGTAGACAAGCACATCGTATATGGTTGAATTTTTAAATGACATTTCAAGGTAAGGAGAATCAAATAGCAAACATGTCAGTATTGGAGTTTAACAATACAAATATCGGCATTTTAAACTACACGCCAATGATCATTTCAATGGAGGTGAATCAATCAAAACTAACTTTAGCTGGAAATAACATTATTCAAGAACCGCTATAAAGCCAAAACAATCTCTGTTACCTTAAATTATGTGTTTATCTCTGTAAAGCTGCTTTGAAACAATCCATTGTTAAAAGCTGGCAGAACTCCGTCCTGGCAAGATGAAAACACAGTTTCAGCATATTCCCTCTCTCTGAGGGTGGGGGATCCGTGGAATCAGAGGGCATGGATTTAGTCTCCTTCATCCAGAGTGTATATTAACACAAGGCATATTAAATAAAAAAGTATACTTTGCATCTGTTTATCATTATTTGAAATTCTCAAATGCAGCACTCTTTCAATCTTGATATTAAGCATGTGCATGCATTTACACATCCACTCCCCTAATAATAAATAGCAGTTAATTCAATAGCACTATGTTTAATGCCACATGTGAAGGGGCCAATGAACTTGCTCTTTAAATAATTCTCATGTCTTTATAATCAATCAATCAGTTTCTCAGAGTAGCCAATATAACAGCTTTATTTCAAAAGGGATTTGTTTCTGCAAAACATATTCAGTGTTAAATTATTTGTTTCTACAATGCTCATGATGAATAATTGTGGAGAAAAAAATATACCGTAACATTTACAATTATACAGTTACATTATTTTATACTATCATGGAAAATGACATGAATAGAGCAGAATCAATATCTTAAAAAGATAAGAATCAAAAGAACAAAATAGCGAGGATTGTTATTAATGGCACATCCTTTATATAAGCTGTGAGAACATTTCTCTGTAGAAAATGACCATGATTTTGCTGCTTTTAAAAGAGATTATAGACTGATTTTTTTAATTCAATTTCAGAATCAGTACAGCTTCACATAGAGCTTATCAGGAATGATATATACTTGAACAAAGACCATGATGCTGCATCATGGAATAAGAACAAACAAAGAAAAAAAGTAACAATGCAAATAAAAATCCTGTTTTTTGCCTCTTGCATAAAGACAACACAAATTAAACCGATGTATTCTCAGTCTTCCTGAGTCACCGGTCTCCATAAAAATGCAATTATTTGCAAGTATAAACATCATTACTGCAAACCTAATAAACAGCTGGACGTCTGATTAAAGAACCTTGACGAAAGGTCAAAGCACAACGTCCAATGCGGGGTCTCTCTATCTCTTTTTAACCTTTACAGCAGAATGGCTGGGGTAATGACAGCTAGAGATAAACACTCAGTAATTACCATTTGCGTAAAGGCAGATGATATTCATTCAGGAAGAATGACCTTTAAATAAATGTAAAATTTGTTCCACTGGGTCTGAGATAAAATGCCCCATACTATACAGGGGCATTTATTACAGGGACACCTTGTAAAAGCCAGTCCTGATTTCCCTAACTGTAGTTCTAGTCATATGTTTTATTAGTTCAGACTCTATTTCCACTTTCTGATGTTATGGTAGCTGAACATAGTACAGTATGGTGACACTCCTGTTCAAAAGTTTGGGGTTGGTATGATTTTTAAAAGTTTTTGAGAGAAGTCCCCCCAAGGCTGTATTAATTTGAACAAAAATACAATACAAACTGAAAATTAGTGAAATATAATTTGATCTGTTTTATATTTTAATGTTATCTATTTTAATGCTGAATTTACAGCATCATACTCCAGTCTTCAGTGTCACATGATCCTTCAGAAATCATTCTAATATGCTGATTTGCTGCTCAAGAAACATTTATTATTATTATTATCAATGCTAATATTTTTGTGGAATCCATGCTACGTTTTTATTTTTTCCAGGATTGTTTTGATGAATAGAAAGTTAAAAAAGAACAGCATTTTTTTTTTTTAATATAAATCTTTAGCAACGTTACAAATGTCTTTACTGTCACTTTTGATCAAATTAAAAGGTATTGATTTATTTATTTATTTTTTTAAATCATACAGATGCCAAACTTTTGAGCGGTAGTGTATATCCCAGCAGATAACAGAACCGCCTCAAAGAACACAAAGAGCTGATGACTGTTTCTCATCAAGAATTCATTGTACAATAAAGAGAATATACATAGTGCAGTGTATATATATATAATAATATACACACTATAAATTGAGAGTAGAAGGAAGGACAGATACACAGACTGGGAAACAAACTCAGACTGACAGACGTTTAAAAAGTAGTTACACAATGAAGAAACATCATTTTCCATCATATTTCTGTTTGAAGCGCTACCTTCCATGACGACACAACAGATCAGTGAATTGAACAAAATTATAAATATCTGTATATTATATATATATATTTATATGTGCATGTATGAATGTGTCTCTCTATATATAAGATTCACCATCTAATTGTTACAATTATAGTGCAAGATTTGCTTGCTAAGTTAGCGCAATAAACATCACATCTAGGACACTGTAATATGGTGGAAATATCACATTTGCTCATCTGCGTAATATATATATATATATATATATATATATATATATATATATATATATATATATATATATATATATCTTCTTCCATTCACTTCCCGAAGAAATCCAATAAAAGAGTCAAATATTTTTCAGTAAACATTAAAATACAGTATATTTATGTAAACCAGAAGCTAAAATTGACATTATAGACCTGCATGCACAAACTTATCATCTGACCATAAATGATAATTCTGTACCAATCCAGATTTGAAGTTTATGTTCAACACGGTACAAGATCATGCCGAGTTTTGGCAGCTTTAAAGTACTGCTTATCAATACTACTGTAAAGTTAACTCCCCTTCACACTCATTTCAAAAGATCAACATAAAGAATGAAGAATTCACTGGCCATATGCTATGCTAATAGATCAAAATAGGTTTCATGTTTACTAACACCAGTGGACACTGCAATACAAGTGAAAGTCATGGCTAAATGTCTGCAATTAAACATATTGAAAAACTTTTATACCTTTTATATAATCTTTATATTAACCTTCTTTGACAAAGGCCAAAAAAAGCTAAAAACTCCTGTTATTGGTCTTCAATGCCTCATGTAATAAAAGACAAATAAAACTTACATCTTAACCATTTAAAAAAGAATGAGTTCAATTCAGTATTATCAATGTTGATATGAGGATGAAAAGTTAACTTTCTAGCGCGTTTGCACGCTTGTGGCTATGCCTGTAAAAACTGAAAAGAAAAGAATTGGCTCGGAGAGAGAAAAGGGCTCTAGCACCTAAGCACATTATATACATGACAATTCATTTTCCCTATGTAAAAAAAAAAAACAAAAAAAACTAAAACGTTGGAAACCTAAGCATTTCGGCAGGTGTCCATATCTGAGATTGCTGACGCTGCAAACCCTTCTCTCATGGGTGAGGGATGATCGGAGCTCAACTCCATGTCCAGAGTGAGGGATTCTGGGGGGGGGGGGGGGGGGGGGGGGGGGGGGGGCGGACAGAAACATTATTAAACAGAAGTATTATGAGACATTACAATGTCTGAAAAAAATACTGTATGCATAGGTGCATTCACGCCATCTTGTAATTACCATAATTACAAAATCTCAACCTGTAAACTGCGCTAACATTCTCGTAAGGCACACAATTACAACTTGTAGGCTAGGAATTTTCGGAGAGCTCCTATTTGTGCCACGTGACCACTGTAGATTAATTTAGGCTTTGATAGTGTTGGCATAAAAATGCAGAATTCCCAGTCCGGGAACGTCACTTGTTGTCATCTCGAAATTATGGTAATTATGACAAGGCGTTAACATGCAGCACATATTGAGCAAGCTGTTGAAATTAGTCAAGTGACTCACCGAGAGGTCCCGGATTGGCCTCCGTGGCTTCATTGTGCATGAGAGAATCGAGTGTACGAGGGGACATCGGGAACAAATCACTTGTGTTGCCAGAGTTAGTCCTGCAAAAGAAAGGCAGTGTACATTAGACATGACACACAAGCAATCATTACGTCTACCATCACAAGTAGACATCATGATTTAGAAAGATCTAAAAGTTCATTCACCACATCATGAGTTAAACTTCACTCCAATATTCACATGTATCATAAACGCACGACTTACCAAAACACACACATACCCACACTCAAAGTCACACACATGAGCAATATTATGTAACTTAAAGGGATTGTTCACCCAAAAAAATGAATCCTCATGTCGTTCCAAACCTGAATTAATTTTTTAATACTGTGGAGAATTAAATATATTTCGACAAATGTCTCAGTGTCTTTTTGTCCATCCAATGGAAGCCAATGGGCTCCAAAGTTGTCATGCGGTTGGAACCACATAAAGGTGAGCAAATGATGGAATTTTCTTTTTAGGGTGAACTATAACTTTAAGAGATTTTTGACAACTCAGTCAGGTGTTAGAGGCAGTGGATTCAACACAGTGCACTCAAAATGTATATTACTACATAGTTGACAAGCTGTGATGTAATGTGAATCTGGTGTTGGAGTTGTTGCTTGTCCTCTTTTATTTCCCCGTCCTTTTCACCTGAGCCGTGAATGCCGTGTGATTGATCACTATATTAGAACATGGAAAAGCTAGTGTACTTACATTACAATTTTGCCATTCATGTTTGAAAAAAAAAAAAATGTGAGAATACATGGCTACTTCAGAATGGCCATTGATAGAGGAACATGCTATGCTTTTTAGTTTTTTTATGGGTGGCTGAATTTACTGAATAAATACTGACATATTGTATATCATAGCCTACTTAAAATCTGACCTCTTCTATGGTGCTCTCCTCGGCTACCCATTGAAGCAGCAAGTCTTAATCTGGCGAATGGTTTACCAGAGGGCAAAGTTCACCCATGCCTATTTGTTAACACTACAAACAGCTCATACGGGCAGTTTGTTTTGGTAAAGCTGCATTTCTACACCATTTCCTGCTTGTGTTGAGACAAGAGAACAAGCACAAAACCTCTGAACCTGAAGTCTGCACTTAAAACACTAGCAGAGGTGCAGAAGTCTGATCCAACGGCAATGGAAAAGCTAAGTAAGTGGTCATGAACTCACAAACGATACATCAAACTAATCAAATGATACAAATGTCAAACTGTAGTATTTTCAGATCACTCAAGACATTTAGTTGTTGATCATGTCTAGTATGTCAGGCTAATGGAAAATTAAACCAGGCGTTGTTAATTTCATGGGATCGATACTTGATGCGTGTATTTTCTGTCTAGAGATCTCAAACAAAAGTGATCCTAAAAACACTTTTTTTGCTCTAATTTTGGTTTAACCAGAGTAATTTAAAACAAAAGGTGGTCAAATTTCACATCAAATGTTATATCAATATACCTGTCCTGAGATGCAGCCTGCCCAAGAACAAAATTATCGGACTTAAAAAACATCAGGCAATAGGCACATATTACATTTAAAAGGGTGCTCTGCTCATATTGCAAGTATGAGAAAGGGTATAAGAGTTGTGACGGAGCTTTACAGTATTTTTTACACTAAACCATATTAGACTTTGTAAGTGTTTTTCCAGAAACACTTTCTCACGACAACACCATTACCAGGACCAATCTGGAGAACTCACTGTCAAAGATAAAAGAGCACTTTAAAAAAGATTGTCAAATAAAAGTTTAAGCCAAAAACTTAAAGCCCTGACTATCTTACAGCATCCCGAGCAAACGCTAGATGATGTGGTCATTTATTACCACACAAGGAAAGAACATCTCCAAATTTTACATTTCATTTGTTCAGATTTTGACTGCTTCTTTTACCTGGAGTCTCATAAAATGTGAATTTGCTAATGGAGATGCAACCCATTTGGGGAAGTTATGTCAGTTATTGTTGAATTCTATCCTGAAAAAAAAATATGAAAAAAACTCTGGATGCTGAGCACAAACGAGTGCAGATAATATTCTTGCTGAGGTTTGGTTAGCATGGTCCAGTTAGCCTCTTTTGGTAGATGAGATGTCACAGCTAACTTTCTCCATTGACAGCCATTCAGAAGCAGCGAGCAATGCACGTTTTTTGCAAGAAAGACATAAATCACAAACTATATAATTAATGTTAAATAATGTGATAAAACTGTAAATCTCCAGATGGTCCTGTGGCCTGGAACAGAGCCACAGGTATTATAGACCTCACTGGTTCAGAAATACAGTGTGATGTGATATAAACAGCGACAACAGTTATGTTGCTCAGTATCCTTGTCTTCTCTCTCCCCTATCTTGCCACATTCAGGTTGTCAAAGCCTCCTAAGAGACAGTTCTCAACGTCTATCACTGTTACTTTTACTGATATTTTGGGTTGAAATTGTGTTTTTATCATTTTGGGGATACATTGAAATTTTGTGTGGACACAGCCATTATAAGGGTAACGTGTGACATGAGTCTCGAAGACATCATTGTTTAACATACTGAGGGAACAAACCATTTATACATCACATAAAATGCAACAATTCATTCATAGCACTCTCCTCTAAGGGGGAAAATAGAAAAAACTGGAAGATGGGGAAAATAAATTAAAATGGGAGAGAAGGTAAACACTTTTTTAGAGCAAATATTTTACATACTGATACAGAAGTTAGCTTGTGACCTTATAAATTAATTTTAAAAAGTCCCTTGTCTACTGCAGAACTAGTTCACCAAACACAAAACTGAGATTTAGAGACATGAACAACAGCCATTCCAGCCTTTTAACTTGTACAAAAGTTGCAGTGACATCCAGACCTCTTGTTATAAAGGGATGAAGTGAGTAAACAAACCCTTGGTCAAGCTCTAGAGATGTTAAAAGGAATGATCTATGTTAGAAGACAACTACAAGGAGTGTGTTTGACCACAAACATTCACATCTCATACAAACACATAGAGCAGCTCCCTAGTGCCTACCCAGGGAAGCCGTTCCCAAAGAGCTCACTGTCCGGGAAGTCCATGAAGACAGAAGGACACCTATGGAGAGAGGTCAGTTTATAGCCTGCCTAACACACACACACACGCGCGCTCGTACATACATGACCTCCAGTAAATCCAACCCCTCTACAAAGACAGAAAGCATTTGTGATTCAAGTAAGACTGAGTTTGAAGCAGCTTTTATTCAATCCAAATGTTTTTCTTGTAGCCAAGCATGTTACCTAAAATGGCATTTACATTTTGATGTATTACAGTTTATATACCATGTCCATTAACCATTGGTCTCATTATCTTAAAGTCAACATAAAAAAAAACATTCAAAAATCTGGTGCCGTTTCAGAGGCAGAGCAAGTTATATTTTGAAAGTCTAATATGGATATAAATATAGGAATATGAAAGATTACAAAAGACAAACATTATTTGGAATAATCTACACTGAAAACAAGGAATTGTTCAAAATATCATCCAGGAACGGATATTAAGGTAAATAACGTCAATTGTTATTTCATGTTAACTGTGGACATCTTTTTCTTCATTTAGATTTTTTAAATTAGATTTCTACATTATTCTTTTTTAAATGTATTAAATTTAAAAACTCTAAGTTCTGAAATCACATGGCTACAAAGTGTTTACACAACAGTTCACCTCAAGTTGTGCGCTTAATACATGTTAATGACAACAGTAAGCCTGAACCTCCTTTAATTAGCTGTTTTGTTGATCATGTGCTTTTTAAAGCATGGTTTCTCTCTCTTTCTGTCTTCTTGTGCAAGATTGTGGTTTAAAGGATGGTGTGAAGGGTCCTTGGAGGATTCAGTAGTGGCTACATCCCTGATCCATGTTGAAAAGAAAACTGAGAGGAGTACTTTGCATGTGCTCCTGCCTGAAGAGTCACCAGAGATTTCAAAGTTTACAAGAGGACAGAGAGAGAAAACAGACTACAGCAAGATCAATCATTCACACACACACACACACACACACACACACACTGAGGTGAGGAAGAAAGGAAAGCTACTTACGGGGTGACACAGATGAACTTGGTCTTCAGGTAGGGCTGAATTACTAAAAGAAAAACAATCGACGTGTTATTAAACAGGGAGAGTGAATAGGATTTTTGATGAATAGGAAGTTCAAAAGAATATAAATAACAATAACAATGTAAAAGTCTTCACTGTCACTTTTGATCAATTTAATGTGTCCTTTATGAATACAAGTATTTCATTTCCTACACTACCATTAAAAAAATTGGGATCAAAATAACCAAAGAATAAAATCATGTTTTTGCAGTCGCTCTTCTCTTATTCTTAGATGATTTCCTCAAAGGGAGAAAGTTTCTGGTAAACCACACCCTTTCAGTGCACTTCCAATACAAAAATAGTCTCCAAGATAAATGAGAATGAAATGAGACACACTTTTGCCAAGCAACAGATCGATGTTATTCTAAGCCAGAATGAATTCTATTCCCGCAAAGGACACTCACCACATCCAGGGTCAGGAAATTCAGTATCAGGCTGGGCCTCGGGGCGGCAGTACTTGCCAAACGCCTCCTCTTTGGGGATATCGGGGTAGAGGTAGACCAGCGGCGAGACGAGGATGTTGGTGGCATCCATGATCTTGTAGCCCATGATGATCTCAGCGAAAGACATGCTGTTGAGCTGCTGCTTAGTGTACGGTTCAACTGACTGGATCTGGGTCTTACCTGCACATACAAACAGGAGCACAAATGCTTCACATATTCAACTATACAACTAAAGAAAAATGACAAAGCAAAAAGTATAAAACTTTTATTTCAACATTGACTTGGTACCGAAGTACTGACACTTTTGACATGTACATGGAAATGCATTCACCATTGATGTCCTTCTCAACCCAGGTGAAGGTAATTCCTCCCTCTTTGCTGCTTTCACTGAAGCGTAGCAGGAATGTCCCAGGAGGCTTTGGACTCAGGATTGCCCTCTCCCTTTCTTTACTGATGAAGCCCATAATATACCTGACGCACACAAGAGCTTGATGTAACCACCCAGGCAGTGACTGATGTAATGAACTATAAATACCGCATGGACGCACACAACGAGTGCAGCAGGAGTTCTCACCCTTCATTCCATAGAGCCAAAATATATTTCTTCACTAGGTCAATAATGTTGTCTAGCCACACCCAGAATGAGAAACCTTTTCCTGCCATGTTCTCCTGCGAATCACAAACAGAAACAGAACAGCAATGTTTACGGAAATCTGATGGCTTGATTTGCACTAAAATGAACTCAGGACAGGGAACAAAAAATTCTTATAGAAACATACTTTGCAGAACTTGGCCCATGTGATTTGGCAACCGGAGTAGTTTACACACGGACCTACACAAAATCAGAAATGCGTAAGTAAACAGAGATGCACAAATAATGTTAAGATATATACTGTATTACCACACAGAGAGAGAACGAGAAAAATAGTTTTGGGTCAGTAAGATTATTTTTAAAAATAAATTCCTACTTTTATTCAGCAAAGATACAAATGATTAGAGGTGACTGTAAAGACTATTTCAAGAGTTCACCCCTACATATAATCAGATATAGTAAAAACTGTGCATATTTGGGGTGCTGTCTGAGGTGAGGTGAGGTTTCCAAGCTCGGCCCGAACTCAAGAGTTCCCCCCATACTTGTTCATTTCCTATTATCACCGTATTTACAGATTACAATCTGTATTGTAAAAAGCGCTATATAAATAAAGGTGACGTGTCTTGACTTGACTGTGCTCCTCTCGAATTTTGTTAATAAAACATAATTTCATGCTGTTAATTTGAATGAAAATATATGTAAACACAAACATATGAAGCAGCACAGCTGTTTTGAGCATTAATAATAATAATAATAATAACTGTTTCTTGTGCATCAAATCATCATATTAGAATGATTTCTGAAGGATCATGTGACACTGAAGTAATGATGCTGAAAATTCAGCTTTGATATCACAGGAATAAATTACATTATAAAATATATTCAAATAGAAAAGTTATTTTAAATTAAAATAGTAATATTTTGAAATATTATATCATTGTATTTTTGATCAAATAAAAGCAGCCTAGGTGAATATTAGAGACTTATTTAACAAATCTTGCCGACCCCAAACCTTCGATCTGTAGAGCATGTTCAGAGGCACATTTCAGCAATTTAAAATCATGTGATCAATAATACAGAAACCACTGATTTTGTATATATACACATACATACATATACATATATATATATATATATATATAGGCATAACAATTTGAGAGAAAAGTTTCTTTCTTTCTTTTTTCAAAATCCCCCAGCATATTTATTTATTTACTGTTTATTTGTTTCCAGGTTTAAATAACACACACACATACCCAAAAGTTTCTCTGCAAGTGTGGTGAGCTGCTCAATGGTAAGTCCTCTTTTGGTTGTGGATGAAAACTGCCAGCTGAGCACCTCTGCCACCTGATCCCACGTTCCCACTGGAGGTTTGGTGAAGAAATTCACATTCTGTGAAAAAAGGGGGGGAAATATTATACTGAAAAACCTCTTGTGCTAACAGTGAGTATGTCTTGCTGTGGATCCATTTCAAACCTTGGGATGGTTGGTCAGCATGTTGTACCACAGGATGGACGCCCATGCATTTGGCATTTGACAGATATTAGAGATGACCACCACTGGGAGAGAGTGCGTCTGGACAGAGATAAAGACATTAATTTATAATTTAGAATAACAAATCCTGCTATTTTTGTGCAGCACGCTCTGTTATAAATCGATTAGTGCAAATAGAGACCTGAGGTTGAATAATTATTAAGCAAACAGAGCTGAACGGCTTAAATTATCTTGTTTAATTAACCTGTGTAGGTATGTTTCGTGACCCTATTGTGTCCATTCACAGAAAAGAAATGATTTTGCGTGTACTCTTAGCAACTCATAATAAGCATCTAGGCAGCGCTATGTGCGGTTATGGGTTTGATAAGAGACAGCTAACCCAAGAACACGCTGTCTGGTAACATATTAATATCCTCCTACTGCTAGTACCATGGCAACAGCCTATTAAAATGACCTTATTGGCTTTCAATACACTGAATCAATCACCAGTAGCAGTGTGATGGAATTAATCAGTAATGAGGTTTTAATAATATTATCATCTTTGATTTGATATACAGCTCAACAGTACAGCGTCTTTGTGACAGGAATCCTGTAACGATAAGACATGTTTGACATTTTATTTTACTCTAAATTCTTGATAAAAACGAAAGAGTCATTTTTAGATGAACTAATCCAGTGCTGCTGCTGCCAGAAGTGTTTATGTGTAGCTTTTCACCTCAAGGTCGATCTTTAGTCCTTGGTGGTAGACCTCTGTCTCGAATGTGATCAGGTGAAGTTCTTCAGTCACTATCAGAGACGCCTGTAGTTCAGAGGGCAAAGCTTAGGTGCTTTCACTGACTTTGTCAATAGAAGCCCTAAATAAAATGAAAAACTGTAACAATGCTAATTATACAGATCCTTACATCACTGTTGGTTCGACCTCCGTTGCCACATCTCTGCTCTCGTAGAGTCTGAAAGACAGAAGAACAAGTCAGGATAATAATGCATTTCAAGCAACATACAGTCAACAGCTGATGCAGTCTCCTTGAAGCTTGTATGGCACATTCGATGAATTATATTTTATATTAAGAAATTTTGTTGGCACTTTATGTCCCAGGAGTTGATTCTCATGAAAGAGTATATTTTAACTATGATTATCTAAAGAAAGAGTGAAATAAGCCATTTATTGAGTGTGAAAATATTTGTTCCTTGCTCACACAAATTATGACTGTCACAGTTAACAATCAATTCAGCCTCTAATAAATTTGTTTCAAAAGTTAGTGTACTTATTTACTAAGAATAAAAAAAACAGCGTAGAGCTTGAGATGACAGACATTCGATGCTGGACTAATTGAGGTTAATTTAAGTGTGTTTTAAGGGAGTTTAACTTTGGTTCAGAGGGCCAACAGTGTCCACAGTTGAAGAAACACACAATTCCAGAGAATATTCGGTTTTGAACTCCAAAAAAAGAAATAAAAAGAAATTGGCGGATTGGCTGAGCTTACCAGATGTTTGAACTCTGCTGACAGGCTGCCGTTGTTGGATTCCTCCATGTTCATCACCTTCGTGTTGGTGCCAAGGATGTTGAACTTGCGTGAACTGGTGGGAAAGAAGCAGAACACTGTGTAATGCAAAAACTTACAGGTACAAACAAGAGAGATACTTCCCTGTACTTAAATATAATTTAATGATAGAAATGAAACAATAGAAATTCTACAAAATGGCTGAAATATTTATTTTACACAACTGTTTACTTAAAATAAGCAGATAATAATAATAAGATATGAATTATCCATGAATAATGTAAAAAATCTGGCCAATTAATTGGCCAGCCCCAAATAAATTGGTCTATAACTACAAATAACCATGTGAAAATGGTAATGGAAATGGGATCTTTTTTAACCTCAGAACTCACCCTCGAATGGCTGCCACATCACCTGACTCCCTGCAGGACATAGGTGGAAACATTTTCAATTGGCATGTCAAAATACAACAAAAAATTATTTTGTTTCATAGACAGGAAATGGGACGTACTTGTCAATGCACACTTTGATTTTCAGCTGGTAATTCAACTCTGGGAATTTCACAAGTAACCTGAAAAAGAGGAGGGGGAAAAGTTCACAATCTGTGTCTAGACCTCCTTACTTTATGACTCACCTTTGTGTTTACTCACCTGACTTTGGTGGTGAACTGAACTCCTGTTTTGATGACAAGGGGTCGGTCAGGGTGCATGGGCATACAAGGCTGTCTCTCAACAACAAATGCACTGCAATTAGACAAGCGCACCACAGAAAACATCATTGATCAGATCCTGTTTCAGTTGTTTTTACAGTTAAACACATGAGTGGGTGATTTCAAACCTCTTCATAAGGTTGCGGAACAGGTCTACGATCTTCTCTTCCAGAGCAGGGCGGTGCTGAATAATTGGATCTCCTTTGTACGAGACCTTCTGTTGAAGCTCCTCCAGTTTCTTGATCTGCTGTCTTATCTGCAACTGTGACTCAGCCAAAGAGGTGATCCTGAAAGGCAAAGATTGAAAAGAAGGAATTAAAATAGGTGGGATTCAAAAGCAGTTTGTGAACTGACTGTGTGTTTGTGCTGACTGTGTACCATGTCTCTAAGCGGTCCAGGCAGATGTTCGGTGGTCCTCCGATGCAAGCGATCTGCTGTCTCCTCTTCCAGTCGGCCAGTTCTTCATCGGTCAGATTCTTTTGCACAAAGTCCATGGCAGACAGCAGCCCTGCCATCTCAGTCACTATTTGCTGCAAAACAGAGAGCAAACTTTTGAACTTGACACATTTGTAAATGTTAAGTAAAAGTTATTGTTAAGTAAAATGTTAAGTAAAATGTCTTCATTATTTTCAAGATTCCAGAAGTCAACGCCGTATTTTGTGCTGCATCTCACCCTCCTCAGCTGATCCAGAGCGCTCAGCATCTGCTCCAGCTGAGACATCTTCTGCCTGGTAGCTGCTGCCTGGCTGTTTCCATTCAGGTCCTGAGACAACTCTGCATGGTGACATAGATTTTAAACGATTTTATCAGTGAGATTTATCAGAGATTTTGGACCAAAAAAAAAGACAGCAACAAGTACTCATCATACCTCCAGCACTCTTTAGAGTTTTGTAGTTGAAGTCAAAATCATCTTGCAGATTTTCCAACATCTTCATCTTCTGCTCCATATCCTGTATAGAAAGAGTAAGGCAGCTGAATGAGTGAGAGGGTGTACCCCAAAAAGGACAAAACATGAGACCCTCATTTTGTGCTCGGGGCAATATGTTAAATAAAGGCCTTTCAAACTTGGGCAATAAGGGGTTTCTAACCTGTACTCTCTTCCTGATGTCCTGCAGGTTGTGTTCCAGTATCTGCTGTTTTTCTGTCACCACAGTTCCTGTGGGATGGGCAACCTGGCCATCCTACAGAAGAGAAAGACAAAATCTAAATATATGTCCTTACAAAGCAGAATCCATTTCCAAGCAAAGTGTCTTAGACTTGAAATGACCTGAAAACTGGCCTGGTGAATAAAAATATAAGGATACTATGTGTATTTTAACAATGAATTTATTTATAAATGAAATCTAGATGGAACATATAATAAAGTCAACTAATGTTCACTGTTTGTATGGTGGAATGCATTTACCATACAAGTGCAACAAATCTGAAATCTCAACCATGAGTAAATACAGCATTTGTCTGTGCGTGTGTGTGTGTGTGTGTGTGTGTGTCTCTACCTGCTGCACAGTGGTGGCCGTCTGCAGCAGACGCTGCTCTTCCCACAGGCAGCGGGCCACGATGCGGGCGATCTCCATGGGCTTCTCCAGATACTTGCTCTGCAGGTGCTGTTTGATGCGCCGCAGGTTGTGCTGGTACAGGACGTTGTTCTCCTGCAGGAAGCGGCTGTACTGCTGATCAATCTCACCCAGCAGGTTATGGAACACAAGCGTTGCGTGAGACTCCTTGTTGGCTGCATACGCCCTGTGGCGGACAGAAGCAAATGGCTCATGTGATAGGTAATGCACAGCTTCCTCCATTCCATGCATGCACTTGATAATTAGACGTGCCATTATTTATAGAATAAGCAACACCTAATACGGTAAGTTCCAGAAAATAAAAAATACGAACAAAGTCTTTTCGAGCATGTACAACTTTAAACTAGGACTGGGTTTTAGTTAGTGGATGGCCAATATCAGTTTAATGTATATTTATATATCATTCCAACCCTATGCTAACCAAAGCTTTATTCAGATATTTGTATTTGTCTAAAGATGTCAAACTGCAAAAATGGACAAACAGTGAGTGTTCTGAAAGTCCTATGTAGTCTTGTGCAGGTGTGTGACAGTGCAGCTTGCTCATGACACATGATCTCACTTGTTCTGCTGTTAACAAAAATTCAAAACTGCTGACCTCATCCAGCAGCAAAGAAACAAGTCATCGCTCTATCCACTACGCAAGAAATTCAAAAAGATCAGGATAATATCCTAGCACCAAAAAAGCAATGCTTTGTCTGAGCAGACAAAAATTTTGGATATATAATGTCTAACGGCTAGTTCAGTCGCTTTAGCTTTTGCCAATTTAGCATTGTACACATAATATATAATTATGTGCCTAAGATAAGCAATATGACAAAAATGTTATATCACGGTTAGAGTAATTTGATATTAAGCTATATTAATGGTATATATGTCGTGATGCAGTTATTTGCAGGAAATGGGATGAATATATATAAAAATAACCATGTGGTAAAAAAAAAAATTAAAATCCAGTAAATTAAATGCTTAAATGCGTATTGCTTTACTTAATTATTTTTTCCTCTTGATGTGCACAAACTAAAACAGGTAGGATTATTCATATAACAAATAAATAAGGTTGGAATCAGTGCAAAAACTGTTTTATATGTCATTACTCTTGTGTAAATAACATAACAGTTTTTTTCCACAGGTATCTATCTACTCTGGTATTAAAAAAATACATCAAAACCTATTGGTTCTTTACTGTCAAACTACAGTACCGTCACACAACCCAGCCATATATGTGCCACGCTTATTTTAGCTTCTCTTTGACAACTGCAAATTTAATGATATCACTTAACGGGTGAGGACTGTTTCTGTATATCTACATAAACAATGGTTGGTTTACAAGCACAACAATCGCCACCAGTCTTTGACCTGAAGTTTTTATCAATAAATTACTGGCTTCATTATACTACTGATGTTTGTCCCTTTGTGTGCTCAAACAAACGATCCATTCAGAAAGTTCAATGACACTGCCAGTAATGACATAAACCAAAAATGCAGAGGGCTCTTTGTTTTGTTGCGTGTTTACTTCAATAACACTAACTAAAGAAATTGAGTGCATGAGATGACCATGTGAAGGACAAAGACTTTGGAATTTCCAACAAACAGCACAAAATTTTCCGTAGGGCAGGACTTTATTTTGTCCACTGGTAATTGACTGAATCATTGTCATTGCCATATTGCTGTAATCTCATGTAAGTGACAGGTTGTCCCTCGTGCCAGTAAACACATCATCAGAGAAGAGGAGTGATGTCACTGCAGGGGGAGGGGAAGTTATTTTGATTAAAGATTGCAAGGTCACATGAATTTAATAAAAAAATATGTGCACGGATAAATCATTTATAATAAACTCTGCAATAATCCAATTGTCAATTTTGATTTTAAGGTGACTTTAAAGAGATACATCTCATCTTCAGCATTATATCACTTACACTTAATATACATCACGACTCAAAGGTTCTTTAAGTGCAATGCTGTCTCCTAGGGACTCCTCAGAGGTATTGAAAGGGGGTATGGGATAGCCTACTTCACTAGTTCAGTAACTAAATGTACTGACACAATTTCATTTTCTTGACTACATTTACCTCTCCATTTAAAGATGCATGCTGTGATACAGACTGACAAGATGAAACCGGACATGAGTCATTTCAGAGTGACGTTATAGTCCACAACAGAATCATAAAGAAGCCATTCACACTGATGCTGTGAAAAAACTCAGAAAACAAAAATGGCACTGGTTCGTGTTATTGTTCACAGCACACATTCCTGGACCACTTTACGGGAAGAGGAATGACATCACCACAGATGATTCTAAGAATAAGGAAGTTGTAGGAAACTAAGAAGTGAAGACCAGGAGGCTTGGGTGTATCTTCAGCAGGATTCTTTATTGAGAACATGCTGTTTGACCCTGCAGCCATCAAGTCTAACAGATACACTATTTTATAGGCATTTGATGGGCTGACACAGTACTCAGGGGTGACATCTTTAGATCAAAGTAACAAAAGAAGAATGCAGGAAGATACCACCGAATGTAAACTCCAGTAGACCCATCTACAAAAATAATCATAATGACATTATCAAATGGTTTGAGTTCCCCCAAGTCACGGTAACTAACTAACTAACTAACTAACTAACTAACTAACTAACTAACTAACTAACTAACTAACTAACTAACTAACTAACTAACTAACTAACTAACTAACTAACTAACTAACTAACTAACTAACTAACTAACTAACTAACTAACTAACTAACTAACTAACTAACTAACTAACTAACTCACTCACTCACTCACTCACTCACTCACTCACTCACTCACTCACTCACTCACTCACTCACTCACTCACTCACTCACTCACTCACTCACTCACTCACTCACTCACTCACTCACTCACTCACTCACTCACTCACTCACTCACTCACTCACTCACTCACTCACTCACTCACTCACTCACTCACTCACTCACTCACTCACTCACTCACTCACTCACTCACTCACTCACTCACTCACTCACTCACTCACTCACTCACTCACTCACTCACTCACTCACTCACTCACTCACTCACTCACTCACTCACTCACTCACTCACTCACTCAAGTGCACATTAATGAACAATCTTAACATTTCTGTACAGACTGTAAATGAGCCAGGTTATAGTCTAAATGCTAATTTTCACCTGTAGTCCCGAGGAAGGAATATACTAAGATTAACTAAGACTATGTTAACATTCACACATAGTTTGACTCACTGGACTCTATTCAATCTAATCAGAAAACTGATGCCATCATGTTCATCTAGAATTCCAAATTAGGGCTGTGCGATATAACTACAAAAATGTATCACGATATAATGTAATTATTGACATTTTTTTATAACCTTTTTTTATTTTTTAAAGACAAGTAGAAAAGTTTAAATTTAAACCGTTTTTTTTTTGTATCCACATTATTAAGACAAACAACAAATTTTATTAACAAATATTATTTTTAGCAGTCAAAAGCTAAAATAAAATATAAACAAAAATATCTTCTTTATGTCTTATATTAAGATTAAAAAGTAGAAAATGCCAGAGAAATTTCCTTAAATTAAAAAATATATTTATTTATTAAAAGAAAAATTATTTTAAATAAGCCAAGTGTGAGTTTTCCTACATATTGAAACTTTTAGTTTTATAAATGGGGGTAATTTTTGAAGGATAAACAAAAAAAGTTTTGGTCATCACATTAAAAATAACACTTAAATATGATAATATTTTAGTTTTGAAGTGCTGGAAAAAGATGTGTGACGCACTTAGAGCTTTTTTACTGTTCCTGCCAAACTTCCATGGTTAAAGGGTTAGTTCACCCAAAAATGAAAATTAAGTCATTAATTACTCACCTCCATGCTGTACAAACCCCGTAAGACCTTCGTTCGTCTTCGGAACACAAATGAAGATATTTATGATTAAATCTGAGAGGTTTATGACTGCTACATAGGCTCCCTAAGGGAATGACACTTGACGGCCCAGAAAGTCATTAAAGAAAATGTTTAAATATTTCATGTCGCAACAGTGGCTCAACTATAAGTTTATCAAGCGACGAGAATACTTTTTGTGCGAAAAAACAAACAAAAATAACGACTTTATTCGACTATTCCTTTTCTTCCTTGTAGGCCTGAAACGAGACTTCAAGAGATTTCCACGACGCATGCGTGAGAATTGCGATCTCCTTCAACTACTTCAGTTCAGTTCTCGCGCGTGCGCGTCGTGGAAATCTCTTGAAGTCTCGTTTCAGGCCTACAAGGAAGAAAAGGAATAGTCGAATAAAGTCGTTATTTTTGTTTGTTTTTTCGCACAAAAAGTATTCTCGTCACTTGATAAACTTATAGTTGAGCCGCTGTTTGATCCGTTAATTACAGAGAAATTTGAATGCTTCTCACTAGATCTCGCAGCGATGTTATTACTTCAGCGGCGAATTCAAATGCTCAAATGCCTACTTTACTGGATCTCTTAGCGCTGTGTAGAAACAGTGTCACTTGATCAAGATCAGCTCGCGCTGTATTGACTTTTGACTCCAAACTGATAAACGGTCCGTGAAGCACCAAATAATGAATAGCGCAGTTTCGTTCCGCTTTCATTACGTTTGCCATTTGATGTTGGGCAACGTTGTGGTGGTCACGCCAGCGATGCGCGCATTTTAATGAAAATATCAAACATTTTTTATATCGTTACCGTCCGACAATGGTGTACCGTCGATAAATACAGATACCGCTTTATCGACCAGCCCTATGCCCAATACAATGTAGTTCAACTTAGTTTTTCATGTGATGTTATGTCAGGACATAGGATCAGCAGATCTCAAACAGATTCTTAAATTTGTATTCCCACAAAGTGCACTACCAAACACAATATTTAGGGACCGTTCGATATTTATGGAAAGGGCCAACGAAGGAAAATAGGGGAGGGTCATGTCTTTTTATTCTTTGTTGAGGGGAGGGTCATCCAACTTTTTTAGTCTAGGGGGAGGGTCACCCAACTTTTGTATGAAAACAGCAAAATTTCAAAGTGGCTTGTTTGGTGCATATTTTTCCCATGTAGCTCCATGTAGCTCTCTCGGTCTCGGCCCCCCATCGCTATCAGATGGGTCTGACCCAACAAAAATCCAGTTTGGCGCTGTTTGACAGTGCGCGCGCACTTCAGTACGCGCTCAGAAAAAGTGCATTAGAACAGAACGCCAATGAAATGTTTACCCGGCAAAGCTTTAAAGCAAGAGCAAATAATGAACTTTTGTGATTGCGAATAAGTGCAGTGTCCTGCTGTGAGTGTAACTCTACCGCTGCATTAACATGTGATGTGAATGTACGTCGAGTTTTACAGTGTTGGGACTGAGGCGCCACAGCAGCTGATATAATGTGCGCTGTAGCACGATACTACCATATTTTAGTTTCCATTCTTATTGTTTCCACAACAATGTTAGTGAGTAAATCTACTGAAATTTCCACCATAACAGTGGAGTGTGATGTGTTAGACGTAGGGCTACCACATTTTTATTAGTATTATTTGAAGTTAACATAATAAAATACGTAGACCTACACCAAAAAAACTAGTTGAGGATAAATTCTTTAAAATTGGGCAATTCCAGCGTTATGGACGTGACATTTGCAGTCAAAACATGAAATATAAATTCTCAGAAAATGCATTTAATACTGAAACGTCTGTTTTCATACTCCCTTAATAAAGGAGTCCAGACATTAGAAAAATATCAGTCTACACATTTATACACGTTTTATATTTAATATGAGGGAAATACACGTGATGTGACAAAACATTTTTAGTCAAGTTTTAGGTGGCAAAATATTTTTTAGTAATTCTATGAACTACACTGCGCACAAAAAAAGTAATACTACCCCCCGGACGAAGAAGGGTCGGCCTCCACATAACATAAAAATATTCTTTTTATTTTATTTTATTTTTCGTGTTCGCCTTTATGACGGAAAAAAAAAATGACACGGACATGACAGTTCTCCGTTACGGACATGACCGCTCTGAAAGTGACTTTAAAACTTTCAGAGACCTCAAACAGAAACCACAAAGCCTTTCTTTAAAGTGAATTTCGTTTTTTATTAATTGTATCTTAATTTTAATCAATGTTTCATCAACCAAATGCCTGGATTTAATAAATAAGAAGTAAATATAGTAGAAAATAGATCATCATGACACGGAGGCGCCGGCGCGTGAACTGGACTCTCGTTTAATAAATGAACCGAAACTCAGCGTATAGCCTAAGGTAAGCTACTTGCCCCACAGACCTGATAAATATATAGAAAGCTTGACATGTCTACTTTTTAACAGAACAATTCAAAACGAAAGAAAAGACTACAGACTGCTCTCTGCTTATGTAATCCGTATGAAATGTGCATTTCTCTCTGGCGTGTTCACTACTGCGAAGATCGCGAGTCAGCATCATCACCTTTATATTTGCACCCGACACTGACAAAGACTTGTTTATTAATAAACAATTAAAATGTCTCCTTGCTATATTTGACATATTTATACTTTATTGGCAGCGCCACCCTTATATTTTACATGAACGCGTGCGTCACCACTGCATCAGCACCGAAAACATGATTTTTTTCAAATCGAAAATCGTGATACGAACCGAATTGTAGGTTTGGTCTATCGTTACAGCCCTAGTAAGATGAGAAAGCAGGAGTTTAGTCGTCTGTCATGGTTGTAAAAAAAACAATAACTATCTGAACATCTTTGCCAAGCGCAAACCAGTACAGAAGTAATCAATAAATTATCGGGGAGGGTCATGCCTTTTTTCACAATCATTTTGGAGGGTCATAGAAAAAATTATTGCTGGCGAAGGGAGGGTCAAGTCTTTTTTGACTACACATATCAAATCTCCTTGGTGGCCCCTTAAATAAATAACGATCAGTCCCTTAGGAGTGTGGTCAAGTGATTAATATCTCGACTTCTCTTGGTGTCAGAAAGTCTGTTGGCTTTAAAATCATTCTGCGATAAGCAATCACCAGGAACTGACTCTTTTAAAATAGCACTCTTAAAAGTCAGCATGAAAATAATATTCACTCTATCTATTTTGTAAATGCATGTTATAGATCTTATTGTGAACCGGCGAACTTAAAACGCATTTTAACACCATAGTAAACAGGACGTAAATGTCTTCTCGATCAGCAGACCTCTCTGGGGACAAAATCATTTAGTCCGCTTAAAATCCGCCCCTCCAGAGTTGACCGCAAACTCGCACTAATTTCTGAGTGTAACGCTTGCATCTCCAAATCCAATTAACAACTGATGCATACAATCAAGTCCCTCCGTCCTACATTGTTTTCTTTTTCGATAATCCGTTAAACTCAGATGTACATCACAACACGGAAAAGATCTGGCGCTACTGAAGTTTCATAGCAACTTTAAAAATACACAAAAATAAATCAAAACAAATGTTAAATCTTGCAGCTAAAAAAAGCAGACCTCCAAATAGCTGATATGTCCTTATCTATTATGTCATATCCTGTCTACTGCCGGCAACTCACCAGTCCTGGCTCTCGATCCAGGGGGCCAGGAACTGCCGCAGCTCCATGGGGAAGCTGTCACTGTACAGGTGATACAGCTGCTCCAGATACCGCGTCTCCAACTGCTGTAACTGATTCCACTGGGCCATGTTGACCTGCAGGACAGAAAGAGAGAGGGAACTGAGAACTCGTTTGACACCAGGAAACAAAAGCAAACAAAACTGGTCCGTTCAGCTTGTCAAGATTTTTTTTCCTTGTTCCTTCCTTATAAACAGTTCAAAACAAAGGCGAACTCAAAGAGTGAAAGTACCTCAGCGGCTGTTGAAAACAGACATAAATATCACATATCAAGGTCTGCAATATAGAATACTGCTTTTATATGCAGTTACATTCAAAAAGAATACCTAGCAGATAAATGTTTGGATGACAGTCTTTGCTATAGCAACCCAGTCTTATCAACAAAACAGACAAACATCAGAGATGTCAAGGAAGTGAAAGGTCCCTGTCTGTTACCAGCGTGTCAAGGCCACAGAAATCAGTGGCTGTTGATCGTAAAGCAGCGAGAGCATCCGTTCAAAGAGGAAAACCTCAAAAGCCCATGGACGCCGTTTCTCTCTACATTACCTCAATATGCTGTGGAACACACACTTACAGTTTACCACATCCACACAGAGGTTTGTGCTGACAAACAGACTAAAAAAGACCAACACTTTTTCTTTACACAATATCTCTCAGGTTTGCACGCTGAATAAGGATAGAGAGAAAAAAGACAAGAAAAGGGAAATGCATCCTCAAGTCCGAGTGAAAAAAAGACCCACGAAACTTGACTGCTTTTCTTTATTTCACTTCTCTTTTGACGATCATTCCAATGCTGAGCAGTAAATTAGTCTGTAAAACGTATGTTTCCTTATAAAAATGTATAATTATAATTTATATAAAGTATATAAAAATAATAAATAATAAATTAATTATATTTAATACATTAAAAATAATACATACATTTTAATCCAATATTTAAATGCATACAATTTATTTATAATTAATTTATCTATTACATACCGAAACTCATTCTTTATAGAGTATATATTTAATAAACTACTAAAGAGACTATTTAAAAAATGTCATCAGATAACCTTTTAAATAAGTATAAATCATAACTGAAATAAAGCAAACTTACATTGTTATCCACAAAACGAACTGCAACCTTGCTCGCCATGTCTACCTGCTGTGTGCGCAATAGGGAAGTGAACAACTTTATTTATGCACAGGTGAAACTATAAGAGTACTAGGTGGAGCTACCCTCCAACTTGGAACCTTATGCCAGATACGTGGAAAGCACAGGCGCCAAGTGCAGTTAATAAAGGTCAAACAATCCACTGTATTTACAATATAGTCCATAATAAATAGTTTATTTTGGCTGGATACCTGTTACATTTATGACTGTCGTTTATGTGATAAGGTCATTTTACTGTGTAATAGAGAGTATGAAGTGGAGGGGTAGGGCTTTGACCTATAGAGATAGAAATGCACAAATGCAGCATTGAACACAGACCAATTAACAATGTGAAGCCTCATTAAGTATGTTGGTTAGACAAAAGACAAAACTGGAAATCTTTGTCTGGATTTTAGTACATGAACATCAGATGAAGAATTAAGATGGAGTGCTCAGGGCCAGTTGACAGGACTGTCGTGTCACCTGTCCTTTCAGGTAAGTTCTGAGTTGCCACTAAAAAGTTAGCATTCATTCATACTGTACATTCATTTTTATGCCTCATAAACAAACATTTGGATTCCTGTACTGTATTCTACACTGTTGTTGCAAAGTCTGCTGATTTGTCACCTAATTAATTTTGATTGTTGTCAAAATTTCTAAAATTACTTTTAAAGTAACAGTATTGAAAGCGGCTTTGAGTGGTGCTATATAAAAATGTATTAATATTATTTATTACTATTAATGTTTTGTATTATATGCCACCATTGTCCAGAAAAAGTGTGTTTATTCATTTATATAGTAGTAGTTACATTACTATATAATATTCAACTTGTATTAATAAATATATATATATTAGTATTAGTATTATATTAGTATTATTATAGTATTATTATAAAAATCCTGTGTTCAAAATATATATTTGTTTTTTGGCAGATCAGGGTTAGGGTTAGACAATTCACATATCTAGTGGTTTATCACAAAAGCCATCAGTGTTTTTCAGGAACACTGCATATTAGATGATACACATCATCTTGGATCATATTTCCAAGAACTTTAAGAGTAAGAGGAAACCACAAAGCTTAAGACCTATGTGCTCCCTGAGGGAAGACTCAGTTGTCTCCCACCACCTGGCATCCAATCTCAGTTTACAGCTACACAATGCTCCCAAGAACCATAATAAGAAAAATCCCCAGGAATAGTGATGATGACCCAAATCATCTCCTGAAAAACAAACAGCAGTCAGAAGACTTTATATAAGTGCACATTCACAATGCTCTTACTTCCTGTATCAGCTCTCACGCTGCAACCGAAATGTCAGCTGATAACTTGCGCAACCTGGGAGAGGCTCAAAACAATACCATGGTGCTCAATTTTGGTTAGCCTTGCTTCCTTGATGTGCTGAGTAACTAGACGCTTTTCTCAGAGCTAGTGTGAGCTTAAATGATGTTGGCTGGTTTTGTGGCTCAAAGTGCAAAGAGAAAAGTCAGACACAAAGGATGAGTCACCGTGAGCTGAAGATTAGCAAGCATTTGAGGTTGTAAAAAGTTCTGTCAGAAGGATCCAGCAGCCCCGGCGGAGAGCTGAAGGAGAAGAATAGGCTCAGAGATGGGAGCAATAAAGTTTGGAGGAAGTTTATATTTCAGCTCTCAAATGAGTTACCATAAATGAGAGTGTACATGCAAACAACCCGAAACCACAGAAGGTAAACTAAAGTCCAACCGTGGAGATTAATAGCCTGGGGTCTTGAGGTGTAAAGATGTATTAAAGTGAATTTTCATATCTATAGAAAACAACTTCCTGTTATGTCAAACAACTTCCCGGTTGACGGTACTGGCAACTTTGGCTACACGTGCAGATTTTGTGAGTATTTAGTAGGGCTGTGCGATTAAGCAAAATTAAGTTTCGATATTGATTTTGGCTTTCAACCATTACGAAAGTACGACTGTTGGAGCTACATTAGTTTGCTTTCAGTAGTGGTAATTTTGTTAATTTGTTTATTATTATGATTTTGTTCACAATAGTAATATATATTTTTGTAATGTTCTTTTGTTTGTTTGTTTAGTTAATTGTTTTTATTTATGTTTAGTCTTTATTTTTGGTTAGTTTAATAACTACAATGTCTGATTTGGACACCTGAGGGCAGTAGTGGGCACAGGTAAAGGTACATATAGGTAGGAAGTAGGAGGTGGCCTGTAGCACCTGGGTGATGGGCACATGTTTTTTTACCAGCGCGAGAGATGCTGTATTGTTTGCTCAGTTGAAGAAATAAACCAGCCACAAACCCTGAATCTAGCCTGGAATGTGATTTTTATTTTCTTGCCTGCGTACATCACCTGCCCAGGGTGTTCGAAGTTGTCGTTTTTTAAGGTTTGATTTAAGTTTAATTTTCTTTTGTTTCGTTGTCAAACGGCCACTACAACGACAATCAAGATAAAACGACTATTGTGTCCCATTCCGTTCCTTTCCTTTACAGCGGTGCACTGTGGCTCCTCCTCAAAATTCCAAACCTAACGTGCAAATCAGTAAACTCATGTAACGTTTTGTAAAATGGGACGTGCTTGATATCAAAAAAGTTATTAAAGGGGGGGGGTACAATGGTGTTTCATGTATTCAGAGTTGTTTACAGTGTTAAAGAGATGGATTCTCATGCCAAACATGGCCAAAATTAAAAAAATATATATTTTGGATAATTTCTGTGCCGAAAATGTTACTTCCGGGTTGGTACAATGGTGCGTTCTATTATTGTCAACGAACCGACTCGGCCCTCGGATATGACGCCATTTCCACACTTCAAGCGTTCTGGTATGTTTTGCGCGTCCGAGTCGGAGAAAAACCCGGATGCCACCCGGAAAGCTGTTGCTATGGTAGCACTGGCTGAGTACCAGGCTCTTATCAAAACTCACCCATTTGAATTTCAAAAATTTTCACTTTATTTCATGTTTTAGTTAGTAACACCCATTTGAAACAAGGCTTCATTCAATATTGCACTCGCAACAAGTCCGATTCCCACACCCACAGGCAGTGATAAGGACGCAGTAAGGTATTGCAGTAATACGAGGGATTCAAATCTTCATTTAAACAACCAAAGCGGTCCAAAAACTATAAAACAAACAATTCATACTAAGTCACACAGGGCGCAGCCATCTTGGATTCCGTATCGGAATTCTTGCTCGGTGTCCTCAGAAACCATGCGTACATTTCATAGGTAACACTTTGCAAGTCCCATTTGTAAACAAGGATGTATTAACTAGTTTCATGAACTATATGCATAATGCAATATACCTTTTTACTGCTTAATATGAGCAATACAATTGTACCTTTATCATTCATGTTAGTTCATTCATACCGGTAGTACATTAACTAAGGTAATAAAAGATAAAATAAGAATTAAAACTCCATTTCAAATGCATTAGTAAATGTTGAAATGAACAAACTACCGTAACAACGAATAATTCTTCTACAACTTGTATTAACCTTAGTTAATGCTAAAAATGAAATGTTATTGTAAAGTGTTACCATTTCATAGGATTCCAAAGAGTCGTGCTTAAAGATGGCCATTAAAATGTAATAAAGACCTGTATTATGTATACGTAATATAGCCTATAGTCTCTCACTTTATTTGCTTCTATATTTTAGAACACTTGATGATTATCTAATCAAAATAACAAGATCTATTGTAGTGATTAAAAAGATCTTAAAAAAGATCTTAAATCGAACGCGTTTCTGATTAGTTTACGTTTCTGTCGGCTGCATGAACACAGAGCCGGCCCGAGCCTTTTGGGGGCCCTACGCAGAATTTGATTTGGGGGCCCCTCCCACTACACGAAGTCACCTGTGCTTGATGATTATTGACACAAATGTCACGCAATAATGATACATTATAAATTAATACAGTGAGGTTATGTATTAATACAAAATAAATACTTAATAAAAAATAGATGCCTACTTAAATAAAAAAGTTTTAACTTTTACTTTACTCTTTTACTAACTCTTTGAAACTTCTTAAAACAAACTGTCTCAAAACATATGAAATAAATTATTTGCTAAAATAATGACAAAACTGAGAAATCAGTAACATAATAAGAGCAAGGGTTCAATAATGGCAATAATTGTTGAAAACTGTAAAAAATATTATTATTTCTCAACTGTCTCAATACAGTGTAACTGTCCTCAAAATCTTTTTTATTATTATTATTGTAATAGACTTTGTTGGATTGTACATGACAGAATCCAACAAAGTCTGTTACTATAATACCGGTAATGATGTACTGGCTCTCGTAGTTTGTGTGTATGCAATGTATTTTCCCCTTAGGGCTTGCCGTAGATAGGAATGGGTCGTGCGTACTTGGTACTGGAGTGTCGCGAGTTTTTGGAGTTAGTGATCTGATGTGTGGTATAATAAAGTGGAGAAGACTTCAAACTGCTATGTTTATTATTTATTCAAACTGCTACCCTTACACCTAGAAGGTTAAGTTCCCCTGCGGCTATTTTCTCCAACTTAAACCAATGATTATGCGCAGTTGCGCACGAATTGTCTATGCATGCGCGAGGTGTCTAGAATAGATTATGCGCATGACTTAAACGCTGGCAGACACAGCAGCAGTTGTAGGCAGGTATATTGATCATGAAATCAGAATTTTCTTGTCTTGAATTATTCATTCAGTCACATTCATTCATTCATTTATGTCACTTGTTTAAGTCATCTTTTTTTTTTTAAACTCGATTGGGGGGCCCCTGGTGGCCCCAAGCAGCCGCTTAGTTCGCTTATGCCTCGGGCCGGCCCTGAGAACATATCAATGTTGAGAAAGCAATCACGTCACTAGTTTTAAATATGCAACTTTGTCGGCTAATGAATGCATAAAAGTGACCAGCCGGATCAAAATAATGCAAATAGATGGTAACAATTGCGCCATAAAAC
Organism: Tiaroga cobitis; assembly: GCA_030578255.1. Classification (NCBI taxonomy): domain Eukaryota; kingdom Metazoa; phylum Chordata; class Actinopteri; order Cypriniformes; family Leuciscidae; genus Tiaroga; species Tiaroga cobitis. The sequence continues at coordinate 21,430,077 of CM060593.1, read as the reverse complement.
ATTTGGGTCAGGTCTGCGTGTGTTTTTGTCACATTGCATTAACGGTTGACTGAGGTAATGTTAGAGTCCTCAAAGCCTCGACGGCAAACTACTGTTCTTTCTCTGCTGATGCAGCATCTAGTCAACAAATTAATTACTTTGTAATGATATGGCAATATGTACTTTAGGGTTATGTATTCATACTGTTTCGCTGTCGGCAGAGCCGGCTCTCCCTATAAGCGAACTAAGCGGCTGCTTAGGGCCCCGCCGCCACTAGGGGGCCCCCTAACTACAGATGGTAGTCGCCGTCGTCGCCGCTCAAAGTGTGGGGCGCGCCCCACTGGTGGGGAATAGAGACGTGACAGGTGGGGCGCGCCAACGGGAGGAAATTTTCCTTTTTATGCCTTTATATCTTTATTCGTTCATGGCGAGTCCGCATCGTCAACTTCATCTTTGCAGCGACGCAGAAAACACCAGTTTATTAATAAACAATTAAATGTCTCCTTGCTATTTTTTACACATTCATAATCATTAGCCTACTTTTGCCGGTTCGTGCGCTTGAGTACACTCATTATCCTGTATAGCCTATTTAAGTTATTAAATCAATATAAAGGGGCGATTTGTCCACTAATAGCTTAAATAAACAACTACTAGTCGACTAGAAAAAAACTTTAGTCGGAGGCAGCCCTACATATTTTCGAAGCAGCAGGGTTGAGCGCGCGACCCTGAGCGGAATGAGCGAGCCGAGGAATATTCAGAAATGCGCTCTCAGCTCACATGCTCTGATCGGAACAAAGGAATATTAAAATAATTAATTATTAGTTTATATCTCATACACTGCCCATCATTTTAATCCCATATCAAACACAGTAGCCTATGTTATGTCTTTTTTTTTTAACAGACCTGTCTTGCCAAATGGATTTCTCTTCTTTTCTTTTTTTAACATTTGGACACAGCTGCACTTTTATTTTCTCTATTTTTGAATTCCATGCAAGTTATGACACAGCTGCACTTTTATTTTATTTATTTTTAACTTGAAAATTCCCCCTTGTCCAAAGTGGGGAATGACCGAAAAAGTTTGAGAACCACTGCGTTAAGTCAACCAACCGTGTCAGATTGTTGTCTTCCCTGGACTTGGAAATTTGACCGCAAAAATTAAACGTGTTTCCATCGGGTGCAGAAAAAAGAAGAATATGTTTAAATCCCTTTAGAAGGAAGCAAAAGAAATTACTGGTCCAACTTCTCCCTCTTTTTAAAGTGTGGAAAAGGGAAAAGCAGCACCTGACTCCAGCAACACCTGTAGGCCTAGTTGGCCTATATGCAACAACTTTATTGAAGATTTGTTAGATTGGGGTTAGATTGTATAGGCTACAGTTGCCGGTTTGCAGTGGCATTCCTCCATTATTTACTGCAAGGCAGGGCCCCAAAATTATCCTGCTTAGGGCCCCCAGATTTACAGAGCCGGCCCTGGCTGTCGGTGTTTTAAATTTTAGCGCTCTCTGTGCTGCGTGTTCTCTCCGTGCTGCGCGCTGCCTCACGTGTTAACGTAAACAACTCTCAGCCAGTGATAGTTTGTTATTTGTCCTCTAGAGGCCGCTCTCGCTCTGTATAATGCCAGCAGTCTCTTCTGAGCGCTCTCCTGCTGTGTAATGACCGCGCGCACTTCTCAGCCGCTCCAGCAACGGACGCAACCCGGAAAAACTATCGGTGTGGATTCTTGCCGATAACGATAGTTCCACCAAACAACTATCGATGCCGATTAATCGTCAAAACCGATGAATTCGAATACATTTGTTTAGCTGGCCACTGTAGGTGTCTGTTTGTTTATTGTTAAACCAAACCATGTCCTCATAAACCACGAGCAAACACACAAATGTTGTAAGTTATAACTCGCGCAAGACATGGTGTTCTAAAAACACTGCGCTCAAGTTCAAATCATTTCTACTCTTAAAAACGTGCTGTTCCTCAGGCGGCTTTCTGTGCACCCTCCAAAACAGAGCGGAACAAGGAGTAAAGTGAACTTCCGAGCTTCTGGAGCGTGCATACACACAAACATGTCAAAATGCCGAACTTGATAATTCACGTAAACCCAGGCGTTTATGTCCTTAGTGAACAAACAGTTGGAAGACAACAGAATTTTGTTTCAGTATGTGTATCTGTGTCAATGTTAATCAAACAACAAAAGAAAATGAGAAAATCACTCACTGCTCTTGACAATTACTTTTGTAGCAAGTTTAATTGTTACAGTTTAGATAATTATGTTATGCTTTATTTTCCATCTGTGGAAGGCTTTTAGACAAATACTTACAAACTTGAATGAAAAACTTAGGCTACGTCCACATTAATCCGGATACATTTGAAAATGCCGTTTTTGTTTAAAAACGCTCTCCGTCCACACTAGCGTTTTCAGGCGTTTTCCGACGTTTCAGTGTGGATGAGAAACTTCTAAATTCACCTTACTGCGCATGCGTGAAACCTCACAAAAGTTCACCGAGATGATACAGATGGAAAAATAAAAAATAAAGTTATCGTGCAATTCTTCTAACAGGATAATTTTATTTAACAAAATATCACTGATGCGTCCAGGTCGCACTCAGTCACCATATGTTTGGTCTAAAACGCAACTGCTCTCCTGTATTGCCGCAGGACAGCAAATGTGAGTACATTTTCTGTCATCTTTGCAGCACTGTGATATGAAGAGTGTGCAAAGTAACATATTTTAGCAACAGTGAAAAAAGTGAATAGCACATAACAGGCACTATACACGGTAAACATGAATATCTATTGGTACAACATGGATCACAAGACTAAACTTACGCCATCGTTTTCAAATACCTCCGGCTTCACAGTCCACGCTACAACGCGAAAATTGCGTTTTCAAATTTATCCGCTTTGGAGAGCGTATTCCAAAAGTTACGTTGTCATTGACTTAAAACGCCGTCTCAGTGTGGACGGAAGGCCAAACCGGAGAGAAATATATACGTTTTCAAACGAAAATGTATTCGTGTAATCGCGCATACTGAGTGCAATCACTAGCTGCAAATGAATGGCTCACAATCAGTGGTCTCCTCAAAAGAGTCGCAGAAAGCCCTATTCATGTGATGCACATAGCCTACAGACGCAAGTGGTTCTGCTTCACTCTGCTGTGCATATCAGCACCAAATTAATAAAAAAAACAATATTGACCCGCGACCTGTTTTTTTGGGGGGTTTTTTCATGCGCCGTGCACGTTTGCAATGACCTAACATGAGAGCAAATGCACCAGGGTTCGATAGAATTAAGAGAAAGTGAAGCCAGTCATGCGATTGTGGTGTAGTTTGTTTATAGCCTACACGTACCTTTTAAATTCTGGCAATTGCATTTAAGCTTTAAAATACATAAAAGTTCATGAGGAACATCAAGAGGAACAAAACAAGCAAGAATCATAAACTTTTGTTGGTCAGGTCGCAGAACTTATTTTCTGCAATAAGATCCTATTGGGTTTTTGTTGAAGGAACCAGGGTGATGCTACAAATATATGCCATTATTGCAGGACTTTATAATGAATGAATTAGCCACTTGTTTATTTTAATGCAATAGCATTTTGGAGATCAAATGATGGAACACAGATGAGGCCAATATTCAGACAATATTAAAAGACCCAGACCTGGCTTTGAACTTAGCCTCCTTTCCATTTCCGTGGAGGTTGAGGAAGGAGCGAGCTGTCATTCGATCTTTATCTTTAACAATGTCTCTCACCTCCTACCTGCCTCCTACAACACATTCATTCAAACTTATGGGGTCTCTGTGAAGAGATGCACAGTTTAGTTAAGTGGCATTTCCTGCTGTTTCCAGTGCATGACATTGATTTTGTTATTTCGATTCTATATTCCCACATCTGAATTTACTGTAACACTCAGCACAGGATCATATTCAAAACAGTCAACGGAATATAGACAAGCAATTGTGATTTACCTACAATACAATATACAAACTCATTATTCCACTTAAAGAAGCCCTATTTCCATCAGACAGGACACTTTTATCTTTTATCCAACTTTTATCCAAAGTGCCATACAGTATATTTCCAATCAGTCTACTGGGATAATAGGCTAACCCAAAGTATATTTTGGTTTTGATGCGAATGTTTAGCATATACGTGCAACAAAATCTATGTCTAGTTTCTGCGTTATTCCTCTCTAGAAGTGACTTCAGTGTTCACACCTTGTGGACCAACTAATTAGTTCAAAACAATTTGAGGCTCATGCACATTCAAAGCTGATGATGAAATTTAAAGGGGATCTATTATGCAAAATTCACTTGTACATGGTATTTGAACATAAATGTAAGTTCAATACGTATTTGTTTGTACTATTTTGTATCATTTGGACGCCGGACTGCTTTGCAAACGAGGATCAGATCAACACTTTATTTGCACAAAAGTTGCTTCTCAAAGATGGGTCTGTACCAACTGCTTGTGATCCAACTTTATATCCAGCCTTTCTGAATGTGCTTGTTAACACGTTGTACAGCTGATGTGGTTAGTTACCATTGGCTGGCTCTGACTGTATTCACAGAGATTCCCAGATCTACACTCACCTAAAGGATTATTAGGAACACCTGTTCAATTTCTCATTAATGCAATTATCTAATCAACCAATCACATGGCAGTTGCTTCAATGCATTTAGGGGTGTGGTCCCGGTCAAGACAATCTCCTGAACTCCAAACTGAATGTCAGAATGGGAAAGAAAGGTGATTTAAGCAATTTTGAGTGTGGCATGGTTGTTGGTGCCAGACGGGCCGGTCTGAGTATTTCACAATCTGCTCAGTTACTGGGATTTTCACGCACAACCATTTCTAGGGTTTACAAAGAATGGTGTGAAAAGGGAAAAACATCCAGTGTGTGGCAGTCCTGTGGGCGAAAATGCCTTGTTGATGCTAGAGGTCAGAGGAGAATGGGCCGACTGATTCAAGCTGATAGAAGAGCAACTTTGACTGAAATAACCACTCGTTACAACCGAAATATGCAGCAAAGCATTTGTGAAGCCACAACACGCACAACCTTGAGGCGGATGGGCTACAACAGCAGAAGACCCCACCGGGTACCACTCATCTCCACTACAAATAGGAAAAAGAGGATACAATTTGCAAGAGCTCACCAAAATTAGACAGTTGAAGACTGGAAAAATGTTGCCTGGTCTGATGAGTCTCGATTTCTGTTCAGAGAATTTGGCGTAAACAGAATGAGAACATGGATCCATCATGCCTTTTTACCACTGTGCAGGCTGGTGGTGTTGGTGTAATGGTGTGGGGGATGTTTTCTTGGCACACTTTAGGCCCCTTAGTGCCAATTGGGCATCGTTTAAATGCCACGGCCTACCTGAGCATTGTTTCTGACCATGTCCATCCCTTTATGGCCACCATGTACCCATCCTCTGATGGCTACTTCCAGCAGGATAATGCACCATGTCACAAAGCTCGAATCATTTCAAATTGGTTTCTTGAACATGACAATGAGTTCACTGTACTAAAATGTCCCCCACAGTCACCAGATCTCAACCCAATAGAGCATCTTTGGGATGTGGTGGAACGGGAGCTTCGTGCCCTGGATGTGCATCCCACAAAGCTCCATCAACTGCAAGATGCTATCCCATCAATATGGGCCAACATTTCTAAAGAATGCTTTCAGCACCTTGTTGAATCAATGCCACATAGAATTAAGGCAGTTCTGAAGGCGAAAGGGGGTCAAACACAGTATTAGTATGGTGTTCCTAATAATCCTTTAGGTGAGTGTATGTCGTTACTTTGAACCAAAAAACACTCCCCGTATAATTCATAAATACACATTTATTATGCACAATACAGTTAAGGTGATGGACTTTTTAAACTCTGTATGTTTTCTGTAGATAAGAGACTTGTACTAAGAGTGGAATGTTTATTTGCAAAGGCCAGCACATCAACACATTTCAGTAACACGAGTGATATTGGTTGCCAACAGCATGTTTTTGCTCCCACCCACATAGGGGCATTTAGGGCATGCTATAATAAATGATCTGTAGGGTATTTTGAGCTGAAACACATTCTGGAGACACCTGAGACTTATATTACATCTTGTAAAAAGGAGCATAATAGGTCCCCTTTAACGAACAGTATAATTTAGGCTTTACCTAATTTTAGGTGCCTTCCTCATTATACTATAGCACCCCTTACAAGGTTTGAACTAGGGATGTCAATTTTCACAAATTCCCATGATCGATCGTCGTTTAAATTGACGATCAATTAATCGATTAATCGTTAGCATTAATGGCAAACAGCATTACAGGGTCTGCAAATGATTCAAAAAGCTATGTTCCTCACCAAATTAATAATAATGGTTTTTAATCTAAATAAAGGCTTAGTAGGATTGTAAAATGTTTTGATGTGATTGATAATTAAATTAACTATTTAATATATAAATATAACGACAAATACAATGTGTCACCAACGCCGCCGCAGATGCGTGCTTGTCAGAATGTGTGACTGTTTACGTGCTGGAACAACGCACTGAAAACTGCAACTAAACCCAATGAATTCACAACCATTTAATAAAATAGTGTTCTCAAGTTATGTAATATGACAGTCCCAAATTAACCATCGTTATTATTAGTCGTGCATTCTGCTTGAGCGGCGCGCGCTGAATGAATAACCGTTGAGCACTTTGTTAGCGTTTATTTAACTCAAAGAAACACATCCTATTTGATATTAATCAGATATATACAAAATAAACAATCTTACAAAATTATATCTGCACAAAATGACATGAATGCACAAGTGAACTTAAACTAAGTTACGTGCCATTCAGAATGACTCATGTTGTGGTGGACGCACTCTTCCTGGAACAACGCGACATGGCATCTAAACCCAAATAATTCACAATGTTTTATTACAATATTGTTCTCTTTATAATCTTGTGTAATATGACAGTCACAATAATCATTATTAGTCGTGCATTGACATTTGAGCTGAGCGCGCTAAAGATCACGTCAATTCTTAACCAAATGCATCCAATATGAGATAAATCAGATATAGATAGGCATACACAAAATAAACTATTACAACTTACATTTGCACAAAACAAAAGGCTGCGAATGCACACGCAAACTTATAGTCATGATGAAGGTGTAAAATAGTCCCAAACAACTCCAGTGTGTGTGTTATTCCGGTGTGTCATTCAGTGGGACTCAACACTTCACCACACCGGCGCGCTCGCTTACATGTTTCGCGGTTGAGCAGCACGCACGCGCATGATCCTGCTTAATCGATGATCGATAAGTTTTATCGATTAAATGTATTATCGACAATTAATCGATCGTCGATTAATCGTTGACATCCCTAGTTTGAACACACAGCATTTTTGCAAATATCCATAGTCATGAAATCTACTGAAGTTGGAACTTTGCGACATCTATATAAAAGCTGCTGTACTGCATCAAGTTTATTGCATTTAATTTAAATGTTGCCCTGCCAACATTTTTACTGGCCCCACCAGAATAAAAATGATAATTTTTTATTTTTTAGCAATGTAATTTATCTTCGCTAGATATATTTATAGTTTTCATCAAATATTATATTCTTCTTTACAAACATATTTTGTTCAGCTGTAACGTAACATCATAAATCCATAAAAATACTTTTGCTGAAAAACAATGGTATATAATACAAAACATTACTAATTGGTTTGCATTTTAAACACATTCTGACTGATACTCTCAAAACCATCACGATCAAGTCTTTTTGCAATTTCGACAAAACCTTGTCTGTTAGCCAGTTAGATAACATTATCTTGGTGACAAATCAGCAGAATTTGCAACAGCATTGTAGAATACAAAACAGAAAACCAAACGTTTTTAGCTTGCAAGGCATAAAAATAAAAGGTTGTACCAGATCAATGAGAGTGATTGTTCAGTCAACTGGCCCAAAACGCTCTCATTTGGACCATCCTTAGTGTCGGGCCCTTTAACCAACTTTAATCCAAAGTAATTTCCCTTTTGATTTCTCCTGAATGTTTGTCTGGCGGTTGTTTATCACTTCTGTTGGAAACAGAATCATGTTTACTGGCTAAGTTGGAATGGATCCCAGGATCATAAACCTGATGAAAGTCATATGATATGTCAAAGTATAAAGAAATCATAAACTAAAATCATAAGGAAATCTGAAGAAAGTTCCTGGTTCATTACAATTGTGCAAACTAATCTGAAAAATGAATGCAGTATGAAACTTAAATCTGCAATTATGTGGACAGTCATTTGGATTATTTGCAATATGATCCAAATATTTAAATTATCCCAAAATAAATAACCAATTAGTAACAAATCAAATGTAATCCTTTTTAGTTAGTTTGTAAAACAGCTGATGGAATCTGACCTCTATCTAATCAGTCATATTTCACCATCCAGGATGTGATCCGTGTCTGACTTGGCCATGTGTAAAGATTAGGTTTAGAAAAAAGTGTATCTACTGCAGTATGAACACAACCTTTGAGTCTCTCTTAAGCACGAGTCAATCGGGTCTTCAGGCAGTCTGGTGAAAAGCAAGCTCAGGACATAAATAAGTAATATCAGGTGTAGAGATTCTGGAGTCTTCCAGGTGGGCATCTTCAACCGCACAGTTGGAAAGTCCGTCAGACACACACTAATTATTCATTAAATACAAAGGTTTATGAAACAAACACCAGGGCTGAAACAGTGACTACGTTTACATGCAGCCATTTTTCGGGTTATGGTGGGGTTAAGGTCACTATTCGGGTTTCTGAAACATTAGGAATAACCCGTTTACATGTGTGAGCAGAGAGAGTTTCTCCTGTATACATGGAATTGCAATATCCCGATGTAAACGGCGACGCACGGTTAGCGTCTGCACGTACGGACAACCTTAAGACGCACTATGCGTCATTTCCGATTCTTCTTCCTGTATCCAAAGACAACAACAATAGTAGCAGCACGCGGATAATGAATAGTTCGGGGCAGATAGCGATCGCCTTTGTTTGCGCTTTGGTGCTGGTACTGACCTCGCTCCAAAAGTATGCTGTGCTGCGTCTCGCCATGTTTACTTCCAGTATACTGCACGCAGGTTTTTGTATGCGCCGAGAAGTTCCTCTACTCAAAAGACCAAGATTCCTTGCGAATAGAACATGCGCAGAACACAAATCACTATGGGGATATGCCGATGCGCGTTTACATGACCAAAAATTCGGGTTAGAAAAGGGGTACCCCAGGTATCATATCCTGGTTTTTAAAATCCAGGATATAAGCATATTCGGGTTTTTGCAGGTGTTTACATGGCCGTGCGCGACCGGGTTATTGCTAATATCCCGGTTTTGAACGGGTTATTGGCTGCATGTAAACGTAGTCAGTGTCATGTTACAGGGCTGATAAGGAGGTTTTTACGACCACATTCCTTTGGCCACATGCCAAAGAGAGAGACAATGGGAAGACAGAAACCTCCTTTAAAACAGACTTTTCTGCATTAATCATAGACTAACGGATCAATAAATGAACATGCTTCATAACATTGGGTAAATGACTTACTGTCTTGTGTACTATTTTGTATATATTATGGTATGTACCTGGGTATACAACCAACTAACGGGTAATGTAACCTCACCTGTATCATGCCTCCTACCTAACTAATCCTCATTTAATGACACACACTTTGATGTACATCACCTTCTTCTAGAATGCAGTGTGGATGTGTTATATCTATATGAGCATTAATGAAGGTATAATCACGCTCGGTACAAAGACTCGTAAATTATTTGAAAGTAACCTTCCCCTCTCAGACCTGTCACCTCTCTCATTGGTCCATTCAAACCTTAGGGGTTGGTTCTTTTCTAAGACTATATCAGGCAGGCAACAGTGACCGCCTTTCTTCTTGATAGTTTTCATCCTTGCAAACACTATCTCGGGTGATCCGGGGGAACCCCCTCCCCCCTCCATGGGGCCCAGAGGCCTCCCAGCAGGCCTGGACCAGATCCGGCCTCATGGAAGAGAGAGGACACTCTCTCACAAAGAACCAAGGACAATCTCGGGAGTTTGTAAAAGGACTCTAACCCACCATGCAAGTTCATCATATCTTCTTCATCCAACAAAGAAGAAAATGATTGAGACTTCAAAATCTGACACTCGCAGAATCCTCAACAACTTCAGTTTTCAACAACTTTGATAATAGTGTACGCTACCCAGGCATGCAAGTATACTTTTGATTTGATGCTTTGAAAATGAAATGCTGATGTTCTTCTCCTATAGTTACATGGAACTTCTCAATAGTTCCGTTTTCGGTTTCGTTCTACCACTCACCTATTTATGTATGCATGTGTGTATGTTGTTTTGTTTATTTATATTCATATAAATATCTATTTTTAGTTAATAAAACTTGTACATAGTATGTATTTGGTTCTGTTTTGTTTGCAATACAAAGTCACTTTTACGATCACGGTTTTTGCTACTTGCTCAAAGTGCTGTACATGCTAAGAAATAATTATTCTTCTGTGGCCATGGAAGATACCCTTTTCTTAGAATAAATTAATAATCAAAAGTTTGTTGGACGAACTGATTAATTGATTGTAATATTAATTCAGCCACATCAAGTTAATCCAATTAACTGACCCAAATATTCATAATTAATAATAATAAGTTATTATTGATTATTAATATTTCCCAGCTGAGGTTCCTTACATATGGTGGAGAATGCGGGCATCGTATAAAACATTGTATGGAAACAGACAGTAATCAATCATATGTTGTCCCATAAGTTGTTATTAACATCTCATACACACGCACAAGTATCTGAAATCAGCAAAACTATAGCCTGAATATGCCTTCCTACGAATGGCAGAAAGTTTCTCAAATGCTATAATGCATATTTAAATCGTACGATAAGAAACTCCTGATATTAGCGAAGAAATCCTAATTTCAGATAGAAGTCGAGCGTACGTTAAGCCTGCTCTGACGAAGAAATCTCAGATTAGCCGCGCGTATAAATGGTACCAGAACAAATTAATCTGATTATGGACGAAGAAAACTCCATTCTCAGCATTTTGAAGGTGATCTGAGCGATGCTCCTCAGTCACCAATCAAGGCCTTGTTGTTCGTTACGTCATTGTATTCATATTAAACCGGCGAAGCGCTCATATGAAACAATCGCGTCAAATTAGTGGTATAAATTCTAGCCTAGCTAACTAGTAATTTGCCATTGTCTGGGAAAGAACGGTGCTGTTTGATTTGTGAAAGAGTCACTCACATGCAACGTCATGTGCCTAAGCGAGAGACTCTGGCCGATCTGTGTTGTTGGTTGGCATTGCGTCCGGAACGCGAGCAGGCGTTCCTATCTAGTTTTTCTGACAAACAGCAACAATCTCACAGACCCTCGTGTAAACAAGCACGGTTGTAGCCAATAGCTCCCTCAATCCTAACTTACACGCATAACTTACAAGTAAAACCAGTCAACTGCGTCACAAATGATTCTTTGTTTGAAGCGCCCTCGCTGGCGACCCCTGCTGGTCAAAACAGTGGAAGTGTAGCGAAAACTCAAATCAATGAAACACCTTTTCAAACCAATCGCAAAGGTTTTATCAAAAGGTGTAATCAGGTAATGGCAATCCGCGAGCTACCTAATATCGTTTAATATGAAGTGTTTTTCAAGGCACAATATCTTAATAAACTGTAGGGCTCTTTTTATGAAAGCTTGACTTGAAGTCATTCAGACCCTTTATCAAATGCGTCATTAAATGTGTACGAATCTATAAAGTGATACGAGATCACATAGAGACCAGATACACCCTGGTTCACGAACCGTTGAAATTTCAAAAAAAAATTCGAAACAGCTATGACGCGTAACGAAGCCCAGTTTAATAAAATCACATGACCTTAGCAGTGATACACACTCCGAATGATTTGATTGAGACGAATGATTCAACCTGGTGTCAGAGCTTCACAAAGCACGTCTCATAAGAGGGGTAAACCACTCTCTTCTCTCTCTCGACCCCTTCCTCTTGGTTTCACTTTCAGATTGAAACCCAGATACTGTGGTTTTCATTTGTGTTTCTTTTATTTTGACCTAAACCTACCCCTATCGTATTCTGTGTCTTCACACCTGTTGAGCCTGAATATTCCTATTCGGTTAAGTTGAATTTAATTAAATTTGGGATTTAATTAAATCAATTTGCTTATTCAATTTCCACGCTAGTTACCAGAGCTATGAGAACACTCAATGTTTACCTTTTTATTTTTATTTTATTTCCATTTATTTACCTTTGTTTCGACCTGAATTCTTATATTCAGCTAAATAAAGCTTAACTAAATTCGAAATTTAATTAAATTACTTGCTTCCCTTTCCTTTTAGTTTCTCAGAGCTATAAGGATGTTCTAACTTTACCTTTACCTTATTTTAGATAGGATTACAATATCTAGCGACTGTTGTTTCCTTAGCGAGTTACACAGCCCATTAACATCCTACTTCCTGTCTGTGTTTCACCCCTCCTCACTCCTTAGCACCAAGCTAAGTACATGAAGTACGGCTAACACAAACGCACAGTAGGCCCCCGACAGGACTGGAAACCCTGCCTGTTGTTTCTTCTTCTGTTGACCCTGATGTTTGATGTGTCCCTGCTTGTTTAGTCTAAACAGCAGCTTACCCATAAGTGACACTGTGTCTCCTAGCTAAATTTAAATAGGTAAACCACTCCTCTCTTCCTCTTCCTTTCTGGTTTCATCCTATTTTTATTTTTAGTTAATTTAATTTTTTTTGTGTGTTGTCGGTTTCATTCTATTTGTAACATGTGAAGAACCATCAGCATTTTTGAGTGATAGTTGTGAAATGTAAAAGCCCAGTCATCAGTCGACGCTGCTTAAAGCACGTCAACTAGGATACTCAAAACATTTTGTTATGAGTAAGCTCATAGCTCACCACCTCAGTAGAAACTTGCATTTGCCTTTGCCCTCTCTATCTCGTGTCCCACAAGTGTGCCAGTAGGCCTCAGACTTCCAGCCCTGCCTCCCACCAGGACCCACTGGAGACCCGGCAGAGCAGTGTCATGGACATCCTTCAGCCTGAAGCAGGCAACGACCTGCCACGGCAGAGAAAGGAACAGTTAGACGACAACGAAAGCGGACGTCCGGCCCGAGCCACCAAGAGCTGACCAGCATCATCTTCTCCTTGGCCGCGCTCCCGCAGGCCTCAACAGGAGGTAAATTAACTAATGCTGCCAGCCACAGAATTCCACAGAGAACAAACCCTGCTCAGCGTGAAAGGACACAGGACAGATGCAAGGACCCTGACAGAGCAGAGCAACTGAAAGAGATCATCAGTTTCAGGCGGACGACAGCTCTGAGCACCTGCAAACCGACGGGTAAAGAACTGTTTCACTCAAAGAACTTAAAAAAATGGTTGAACTCAAAGTGAGCCAAAGCACTCGGCTTAACACTTCACCAGCCAGTGTCCTGAGAGCCCCTGCAGCTGCAGGAGGAAAAGGTAACTCAGACAAACCCTGAAATGGCACATGAAGTGACACTCAACAATCTCAAGTGAAAGGTCAGAAACATCCCTGTCGATGTACGAGACATTGATTTTCACCTGCAGTCTCCAACCGGTGTGGCACACCGAGACAGACTCCATCTGATCTGGACACATCCAGCCCAGCTGGATGCTACAACCACCGACTCCGAACGAGCTTTCTTTGGAACTTACAACGAACCTGTGACGGAGGAGGACACCAGCTTCAAGAAACTTTTCCTCCAAAACCAGTTAGTCACCATATTTTCACCTGCCCCCACGCAATGCCCACTCAACGATGCGTGACCTGATGCAGAAGGCCTCTAACACAGAAGACCTCCTCAGAAAGGGTTCCTAAGACCCCATTGATTCTGAACTGCAAACCCAGAAGGCACACAGCATAAACACAATGCAAGACTCTGCTAAAAGGTCCCTGGTCAGCATAGGACATAAAACTTTTAAAGTAGATGAGAATGTGTGCTGAAAGAGCAGCAAGACTGCATTAATAAAAGTAGAATTTTACTGATATAAAGAAAATCTTGAATGGACGTGTAAGCCTCAGCTGCCAACACACTATGCACGACTCTGTCGAAACAAACATTTGCTACATGCTAAACCTTAGTTTCCATGACAATGAAGGGTTACAGGCAACACTAGCTCCAAATAAGGCAGACGTCACCTTGACGCCATAGTGTAGGAAAACCACCTGAGTTTTAAACTACTTTTGACCTACGGGTGTGCATGTGATCATTGATATCCAAACGGAACAACATCCGATACGCATTTTGATCACTGGTTGCTGGCTTGTCTAAATGCAGATAAAATAATGGCTGAAATTGACATCCCTACTGTAAGTGAAAGAGTCTTAGATTTCCAACTAACATCAGTAAGTTCAGCAGTAAAGCGTAAGTCTGTTCGACAAAGAAATCTCATATCAGCAGCTTGTAAACTGTACCGATATCTATTCTGCTTTGGTTAAAGAAATCCAAATTGCAGTATTGCTAAACCTGTTCCTGACATAGAAAGCTCAGGACAGGGTTATATAGATATATATATGTAGACCTGGGTGATGCTCCCCTTTCTACAATGTAAAGGCCTTACAAAGTATTGTTAGAGTGATGTAATTAACCTAAATTTTAGCTGCATCTACAAGCAAAGAGAGCTACCTCGCGATCAAAACTGTTTACTCGCTGAAAAGCCAGCATTTATGCATGTGAGGGACGTAACTATAGATGCTTAGACAAATCTATTTCCTTACTCTGTAAACAAATAGAATAAGTTGTGTAAAGTAAAAAGAGTTCCATGAGTAAAATTAGCAAATGCCAAAACACAGTTGCATTTTACTTAATGTAACATCAAGTTCTTGAAAGACTTAAAGTATAGGCGCCCCCTTTTCACCTGTTTAAACATGCATAACTCATTTAAAAGGGTGCAGACATTCTTCAGGTACTGTCGAATTGTTCTGACATGCTCGGGTTCCCATGACAACGACTTGTCACAGGAAGCGCTAACTCGTGATGTCACTTGGTAAACAAACCAGCCTAGGTGGCTAAGCTATCCTAGCCTAGCATCCATCCAGCGTATGCTAAGCTAACCTAGCATCCATCCAGCTTACGCTAAGCTAACCTAACCTAGCATCCATCCAACGTACGCTAAGCTAACCTAACCTAGCATCCATCCAGCTTAGGCTAAGTAAAATAATAACTTTTACAGTTAGCAGTTAACAGCTAGCATGATTTACTTGAAGCCGTAATTACAGCTTTTGTTTATACAGTGCAAAGTATTCTAAAATACTTTCTTTAACCCAGTTAGGGTTTGTAATTCTTCACTTTCCATACTTTCAATTCTTCTCAGCTACAGTTCACCTTCACTAGTGTAGGCGTAGTCCTTGCGGAGCACTGCAGGCAAAATTTGCAGATGCCCCGCCAATTAAACTTACGTTTAATTACATATAAAATGTGTAGCTAGAGAAGAATCCGTATAGTAATGAGAATTTTCATTAGCATGTTGACTAAAACTTTGGAGGGACACACACAGAAAGGTCTTGAACACGCAACCGCGGTTACCAACTATGCCGTGTTGATCCAGGCAAAATCGACGTTTAGTCACTAGTGCTACTGACTATTCTCACATTCAGATCATTCCCGCTGTTTTGACCACTTTTATTTTTTTTTATTTTTTTTTTTTTTACTTTAATATTAATAGCAGTCAGCTATTACCTTGTCTTTTCGGTCATCTATATGATTTAATTCCATTTCCTCTCTTGATGGAATGTGGTTCCGTTTCCCATAGGGCCCAGAAAGGAAACAGAGACACCTTTATTTGTAATTTTGTTTATTTTTTAACAAGTGCACTAATTTTTATGACCCTGCAACACAAGTAATTTCAGCGATTACTAGGGCATAACTATAGTCCTGAGGATTGAATAGGAACGTTTTTTTTTCTTCCCCTATCATTCACTTCGTCGAGCCGTGGTGAACCACTACTTAAGTCCAGAGAAATAATTTGGTCATAAGAACCATCTTCAGTCATTTATTTCGTCTCGGCTATGCCCTTTCCAGGAAATGCTCTCGGAACCAACATAAGTCTTAGCCTCCTAACATCCACAGCTTAGATAAGGATACAAGACACACTTCACTGTCTAGCTACACGTGACACACATAGCTTTATGCTACATTCCTAGCGAACCCATTAAATCGTGGTTCTAAACTTTTATAGCCATGCATTAGTCTCACCACGTATGACAAAATGTCACAGAGCCCCTGCTTAAGCTGACCTTAACCTTCCAGCTTACCAAAGGCTATGACAAACCAATGGACACTGTGAGAAACCACCTCTCATACCCCTCCAACCACCCACGAACGCCGTCTGCACCCACCGACAACCGGTGCCCCAAACAACCGACGTGAACCAGCACATGCTGCGTGCACAGGACAACATTCAGCGTTCTGCACCTGTGCCATCACTGCGCCACAGCTTGTGGTGCCACAGTGCAAAAGGGGGGTCATGCCAATGTATGCCAATGACGCACCATGTGCTGCACACCGCAGCACCAGAGACACTTGCAAGACACCGAAGCAAGTGGCATACCGGCGTCCTCAAAGCGAAAAGACTGTCCTAGCCAACCAAGGATGACACTCGCTGAAATTTTTCCTCCCTTTCTCTTTCTCTCTCCCTTTCACTTTTACCAGGTTGCTGCGGTGCTTCCAGCCAACCAGAGGGCAGCCGCAATCGGACATCTCACCAGGTCCGGCATCAGGCATCGTCCTAAGGGAACAACCAGGACTCCTTTCCTGCTGGACCCGCACTCAGAAAGTGTATATGCCACCTGACCCTCGCAACGCCTACAGGACACACTACCCCAGCGTAACACAATACAGCTGGGCAGGTGCCGAGGGGCAGAGAACGCCCTCACTCACGCTGAGGCCGATGTCGAGCACATGCAACCAACTTGAGAAAATGATCACACAAGTTAGGTGGACACAACTAACACTCCAAACTGTTTCTGGGAGCTTTGCCAGGAGCCGTCACCACTCTGTTTAACACTTGTATGTCCAGTGTGAATACAGTGAACCTAGCCACCGTGAGGCGGCATGTAGCCGAAATTCAGACTGAGAGTCCACAGATAAAAGAGCAACTCACAACAGAGTGCATCCCTGCAGACCATCGACAAGACACTAAAGGGAATTGTGGTAATTTTCAAAACTCACAGCGTTCGGCTGACCCAGACAGTGAACTCCATGAAACAGCTGTTTACTGTCTTCCCGAATGACTTTGCTCAAACTCAGCTGGTAACAGCCCTGATGACAGACACTCTGCCAGAGGTGAACTCCTCCATTAACAGCCTAGCCATGGGTAGGATTCCACCGCACCTGATACCCTTAAGCCTTGTGCAAACCATGCTGGCTTCCGCCATCACCACGCCAACTGACTCTCTACAAATACACCTTGCCGACTCGCTGGGTAGTGCCAACCCACTCTGCGTCGACCCCTAACAGAGAGAAGTGGGTTTTGCTCCTGAACTTGCCCATCATAGTCAAGCCGAATCCACCGGCTCAAGAACATTGTCTGTCAGATTTTGAAAGGTAACACTCACATCAAGATCCGCACGCCGTACGTGATTGACTTGCACGACAGCGACACTAAGCTGTCCCCAGCTCCGAATCCACACATGTGCACATTGACTAAAGACATTCACTATCTCTGCCCTAACAAACCTTTCCTCAGAGACAACACTGACGGAATCTGCGGGCTGCAGATCAGCGACACACACTGCCCTGCTAAACCCAAGCCTCACACTCAAGTCACAGAGACCCAATCAGAGATTGTAGGTGGCAGGTGGCTCTTTAACACTCCTGTGCGCACAGCTGCACTCACTTACGACTAGAAGGACACTGACACCTGTGTCACCTTGCTCAACCAGAGCATGTCATCCAAGTACCAAAAGGTGCCATCCTTCACCATGACGAGCTGGCATCGTACCATCTTCCAAGTGAAGAGTACTAATCAGAACTGGAAATCCCATCCTTCTTCAAGAACCGCAACTTCACACTAGATCCAGAACTGTAACTGTGGCTTGGAAAAGGGGGGTCACAGCTAAAAGCTGCGTCTCGACTGCCCATCTTGACTACCTCACCTGTTGTCCAGTCCTGGACCACAGCTGACACTGCGCTGTGTATCTCTATGGTACTCAGTCACACCCTGACACTAGGCTTGACCTTCATCCTGTACAGGAGGCGCAACGAGATGTGAACATCTACAGCCAAGCTCACGAAATCCTCAGAAAGAAGGTACCACGCCATAGGCTGCTTTGAACCTCATCAAGCTGAGCCCTCAGCCCTAATAGCCACCTGCTACCCGCCCATCATGATTCACCTGTCATCGATCCATGGTGATGTTTGTTGTCCGATGATGTCCACACCGGGACTTCATCAGACAAAAGGGGGAGATGTAGAGATTCTGGAGTCTTCCAGGTGGGCATCTTCAACCGCACAGTTGGAAAGTCCGTCAGACACACACTAATTATTCATTATATACAAAGGTTTATGAAACAAACACCAGGGCTGAAACAGTGTCATGTTACAGGGCTGATAAGGAGGTTTTTACGACCACATTCCTTTGGCCAAATGCCAAAGAGAGAGACAATCGGAAGACAGAAACCTCCTTTAAAACAGACTTTTCTGCATTAATCATAGACTAACGGATCAATAAATGAACATGCTTCATAACATTGGGTAAATGATTTACTGTCTTGTGTACTATTATGTATATACACTCACCTAAAGGATTATTAGAAACACCTGTTCAATTTCTCAATGCAATTGTCTAATCAACCAATCACATGGGTTGCTTCAATGCATTTAGGGGTGTGGTCCTGGTCAAGACAATCTCCTGAACTCCAAACTGAATGTCAGAATGGGAAAGAAAGGTGATTTAAGCAATTTTGAGCGTGGCATGGTTGTTGGTGCCAGACGGGCCGGTCTGGGTATTTCACAATCTGCTCAGTTACTGGGATTTTCACACACAACCATTTCTAGGGTTTACAAAGAATGGTGTGAAAAGGGAAAAACATCCAGTATGCGGCAGTCCTGTGGGCGAAAATGCCTTGTTGATGCTAGAGGTCAGAGGAGAATGGGCCGACTGATTCAAGCTGATAGAAGAGCAACTTTGACTGAAATAACCACTCGTTACAACCGAGGTATGCAGCAAAGCATTTGTGAAGCCACAACACGCACAACCTTGAGGCGGATGGGCTACAACAGCAGAAGACCCCACCGGGTACCACTCATCTCCACTACAAATAAGAAAAAGAGGCTACAATTTGCAAGAGCTCACCAAAATTGGACAGTTGAAGACTGGAAAAATATCGCCTGGTCTGATGAGTCTCGATTTCTGTTGAGATATTCAGATGTAGAGTCAGAATTTGGCGTAAACAGAATGAGAACATGGATCCATCATGCCTTGTTACCACTGTGCAGGCTGGTGGTGTTGGTGTAATGGTGTGGGGGATGTTTTCTTGGCACACTTTAGGCCCCTTAGTGCCAATTGGGCACCGCTTAAATGCCACGGCCTACCTGAGCATTGTTTCGGACCATGTCCATCCCTTTATGGCCACCATGTACCCATCCTCTGATGGCTACTTCCAGCAGGATAATGCACCATGTCACAAAGCTCGAATCATTTCAAATTGGTTTCTTGAACATGACAATGAGTTCACTGTACTAAAATGCCCCCCACAGTCACCAGATCTCAACCCAATAGAGCATCTTTGGGATGTGGTGGAACGGGAGCTTCGTGCCCTGGATGTGCATCCCACAAATCTCCATCAACTGCAAGATGCTATCCTATCAATATGGGCCAACATTTCTAAAGAATGCTTTCAGCACCTTGTTGAATCAGTGCCACGTAGAATTAAGGCCGTTCTGAAGGCGAAAGGGGGTCAAACACAGTATTAGTATGGTGTTCCTAATAATCCTTTAGGTGAGTGTATTATGGTATGTACCTGGGTATACAACCAACTAACTGGTAATGTAACGGGTAATGTATCATGCCACCTACCTAACTAATCCTCATTTAATGACACACACTTTGATGTACATCACCTTCTTCTAGAATGCAGTGTGGATGTGTTATATCTATCTGAGCATTAATGAAGGTATAATCACGCTCGGTACAAAGACTCGTAAATTATTTGAAAGTAACCTTCCCCTCTCAGACCTGTCACCTCTCTCATTGGTCCATTCAAACCTTAGGGGTTGGTTCTTTTCTAAGACTATATCAGGCAGGCAACAGTGACTACGTTTACATGCAGCCAATAACCCGTTCAAAACCGGGATATTAGCAATAACCCAGTCGCGCACGGCCATGTAAACACCTGCAAAAACCCGAATATGCTTATATCCTGGATTTTAAAAACCAGGATATGATACCTGGGGTACCCCTTTTCTAACCCGAATTTTTGGTCATGTAAACGCGCATCGGCATATCCCCATAGTGATTTGTGTTCTGCGCATGTTCTATTCGCAAGGAATCTTGGTCTTTTGAGTAGAGGAACTTCTCGGCGCATACAAAAACCTGCGTGCAGTATACTGGAAGTAAACATGGCGAGACGCAGCACAGCATACTTTTGGAGCGAGGTCAGTACCAGCACCAAAGCGCAAACAAAGGCGATCGCTATCTGCCCCGACCTATTCATTATCCGCGTGCTGCTACTATTGTTGTTGTCTTTGGATACAGGAAGAAGAATCGGAAATGACGCATAGTGCGTCTTAAGGTTGTCCGTACGTGCAGACGCTAACCGTGCGTCGCCGTTTACATCGGGATATTGCAATTCCATGTATACAGGAGAAACTCTCTCTGCTCACACATGTAAACGGGTTATTCCTAATGTTTCAGAAACCCGAATAGTGACCTTAACCCCACCATAACCCGAAAATTGGCTGCATGTAAACGTAGTCAGTGACCGCCTTTCTTCTTGATAGTTTTCATCCTTGCAAACACTATCTCAGGTGATCCGGGGGAACCCCCTCCCCCCTCCATGGGGCCCAGAGGCCTCCCAGCAGGCCTGGACCAGATCCGGCCTCATGGAAGAGAGAGGACACTCTCTCACAAAGAACCAAGGACAATCTCGGGAGTTTGTAAAAGGACTCTAACCCACCATGCAAGTTCATCATATCTTCTTCATCCAACAAAGAAGAAAATGATTGAGACTTCAAAATCTGACACTCGCAGAATCCTCAACAACTTCAGTTTTCAACAACTTTGATAATAGTGTACGCTACCCAGGCATGCAAGTATACTTTTGATTTGATGCTTTGAAAATGAAATGCTGATGTTCTTCTCATATAGTTACATGGAACTTCTCAATAGTTCCGTTTTCGGTTTCGTTCTACCACTCACCTATTTATGTATTCATGTGTGTATGTTGTTTTGTTTATTTATATTCATATAAATATCTATTTTAGTTAATAAAACTTGTACATAGTATGTATTTGGTTCTGTTTTGTTTGCAATACAAAGTCACTTTTACGATCACGGTTTTTGCTACTTGCTCAAAGTGCTGTACATGCTAAGAAATAATTATTCTTCTGTGGCCATGGAAGATACCCTTTTCTTAGAATAAATTAATAATCAAAAGTTCGTTGGACGAACTGATTAATTGATTGTAATATTAATTCAGCCACATCAAGTTAATCCAATTAACTGACCCAAATATTCATAATTAATAATAATAAGTTATTATTGATTATTAATATTTCCAAGCTTAGGTTCCTTACACAGGAAAAGCTGACAGCTGCTGCCTGCATTTCGATGAAACTAACAGGGGTTTCACATAAGCATGCAAGACTGCAAACCTGTGCCATAGCAAATGAAACATGGAGCCTTCAATATGATGATCACAATGAGAAGAAAGTATGTATCATACACTTTTGAGGTGGCAAAAACATGTCATATTCTGACTTCCATCTTACATCAAGTCAAAATGATAATGGCCACTTTTGCAGTAAGGCATTTTAACACTGGCCTATGAGCTTCTTTAAATCAAGAGTTTGCACAAAAAAAAGATATCTGACTGTTCTTAAACATCACAAAAAAAATGTCATTTAGATCCACCTAAAAGAACAAAAAAAAACATTTCAAGGAAATTCAAAGAAATGACAGAACTGAACTGAGAAACTCAAATCTCTCTCAAAGATCTTGTCTGCAGTACAAGTTTTCCTTTGCAAAATTCTAATAAATATTAATGGTATCGGTTTTAATACTGATAGCCTTTGGAAATATTAAAACCTGAAAACCCAGCAGTTTGGCATCAGTGCAAAAAAATCCTCAGTGTATACTCACTGTGTATATTTAGTATATGTAAAACAAAGAAACCCTGACAAACTGGAAATAACTTGCACTTGGTCTTCATGTAGCAGACACAATTCTGTTTATTTGGCACAAACAAACCAAAGCTTTAACATTTAATGGGGGCAGCTGAACAGCCAGGTTGACATGCTGCTGACCAGTTAGACTGGTTGAAACTTCTCAGCTTATTAACTTATTCCTATCAATAATAACACCCCTATGCTAATTAACAGACTGAGAGAACATCCACCACATTAAGAGACACACTCACATTTACACATCTATAGGTGCACTCAGAAAGTTTCCTGTATTAAAAAGTTTTACACGTTATCTTGGTTACACCCCAATTATTGGACACTTGTGTGTTAAATGAACAGTCCCTCCAGGGTTTCACGATTTTTTTGTGTGATTTTTGCGATCAAAATGACTGATTTTGTGGTGGTAATTTCCAGAAATTTGTGAAAAAATTTGCGATTTTTATATTTTATAATTAGGACATCACATTTACCATAATAGTATTATGTCAGATGCACAATAGTCATACATGACACAAATCACAAACAAAATGCATAAAGCTTGTTTATTTGGTCTAATCAAATTCTTTTTTTTTTTTAAATTGTGCTGTAGCCTATTGTTGTTGCTTGATTAACATTAACAACACTGACAACAGCAGGTAAATTAGGTTACTGTCACTTTAAGACCTACTACAGTAATGACAAACGTCCCAATCAGTTATTACTGATTGTTTTACGTAAATACTTGCCAAGATTAATATTTTGAAGTAATTGTAGCTATGTGTATTTGTTCAAGCACTATAAAGAGAATTCAATATTTTACTAGGCTGACAGGCGGTGACACGCAGTCAGTCAGTCAGTCACACACACACACACACACACACACACACACACACACACACACACACACACACACACTTGCAGTCAGAGACAGACTGTCACTCGACTGGCTGAAATTAGTTCTCTTTCACGGTATACTGCGCTTTTAATCATTCTTTTTAGTACCATCGAGCATATCATACTTTTTGTTATGTCATTCAATCATGTTAAACGCGTTAATAAGTTTGCCGCACTACCCAATGAAAACCTGGGCGCTGAGAGGGCAGGAGAGACGCTTTTTCTTTCGCAATGTTTCTGACAGACAGCTCACAGACATCACGCATGCGCAACATCTGTATCCACGTAAAAATGCATTGAAACTTTAACTAGAGATATTTCAATTGAGTGATTATAATTTAATGTTTTGTGAGGTCTTTTTTTTAATTTTGTGATTATTTTGCGGTTAAATTAGGAATTATGCAGGATCGCAAAAAATTGCGACATTTTGTTGATTTTGCGTTGTATTCCGCGATCGCAGAATCACGAAAAACTGGAGGGACTGAATGAATCATGGATGACTGCAAATAGTGCATTTCTACAAAGGCACCTCTATATTGACCAGCGCAACACAACATTAAGAGTACCATTAGAAACACAAGCCTATTTGACAACAACAACAAAAGGTGGCATATGCAAATTAAGATATATGGATTCAATCTGGAGGGTTATTAAAGCAAGTATGGCTGACTTCCATGTTTTTCTTAAGAACCATTTCCTTCTTGACGGAA
Organism: Tiaroga cobitis; assembly: GCA_030578255.1. NCBI lineage: Eukaryota > Metazoa > Chordata > Actinopteri > Cypriniformes > Leuciscidae > Tiaroga > Tiaroga cobitis. The sequence goes on along the minus strand of CM060593.1, from coordinate 21,406,123 downwards.
TAAGCTTAAATGGTTCAACAAACAACTGCTGTGCCTGACAGACCTCTCAATGGTTCCCACAATAACTGCTATGAATCAATAACCTCCCCACCCACATATTTTCAACTGTGAAGGTTTGTCTTCAACCACAGTTTCCCCAGAGTTAGTTTTGAGTCGGTCACGCTGATTGTTGCTAATGCGACAACAAATGTGATGCCAATGAAATGAAGTTTCCCTTTCATCTTAACCTACTGGAAAACTAGGAATATAATAATGCCTGGAAGATATGTTATGCTAATGGCTCAGAAGGAGCACATCCTCATATCTCCCCGATGCAGTATGACCAAATAATACAGATGCTGGAAGCACTACGGCAAAGAGCAGATGCAGAACTTGTTTTGGGGTATATGGGTGCAAAAAAGAAAGCTACAGAAATAGCATGATAAAACCTACAAGAACTAGCTGCAAATAAGGAATAAATAAAAATGAAAAAAAGCTTAATTTACAATATAGTATAACTAAATAATATGGCGTTCCACTACTAGCAAAAAATACAAATGGCCTTCATTAGATCAGTCACTCAGTGATAATGGTGTGAGTCATTAGAGGCCCAGAAAAAAACAAGATGTGCATACAAGTTGTCTATTATTGTGGTCTGAGTCCCTGGAAAAACGAACTCAACGCCCTTCTCTGAAGCGCATTATAAGCGAGAAGACGAGATAGAGGAACTCACTGCCTGACAAAGCAAGGGTGATGATATCTACTCGTCTTGACTTATTAGAACTGATACAGACTTGTACACTCACGTGAAGATGATAATCTAGGATTATTATTACAGAAATATAACATTGACCTTAAATTTACAGTTAAAAACCCCTGCATGTTTCATCAGCTGTACACATTACATTAACGGTGAAAATAATTTATAAAATTTCTAAAATCTGATTATTTTACCATTATAATGCTGACAAACACAGGTGATAAAGAGAAAGCCACATGATGAATCAAAGTTAATCACAAGCAGCTTTTCCACAAGCTGAAGTAAGTACTAACATATAGAAGGTGCAGCACACAAACACAAAACAACAACATACAACAACAACAAGCAGCAATCCGGAGACAAGCCTCGAAGGCATCGCAAGCACAAGTACCGTTATACAGCAAGCAAAAAGTACAGCAAGCACAGCAGCGCATTATGAATCAGCACATCAAGCACATCAATTTTAATTTTAATTACCATCACTACAAGTGTGCCAAATTTCATCATATACTCATGTTCCATTATAGGGCTGCCATAGACACTCCATAAGGAAGAAGAATAATAATAATATTGATGATGAAGAAAACTAACAATTATAATAGGGGCTCAAACCCCTGAAGCATCAGCAACGGCAGTGCAGAGCCAGAAGAACAGAAACAGCAGAAATTGAAATGACAACATTACACAGAATTTTATAAACTTCACACACACAGGATTCGAACCCATGTGGAACTATAATTCGAACTGGGTCTAGCGCCTGCAGTTTATCTCTTTGCGCCACTGGGTAGACGTCTGTTCATAGAGATGCCGAAATTCCATAGTTCAAATGAGAATCAACTCAAAATGAAGAATTTTTTAAATATATGCACTGCATGTTATATTTAAAAAGTTCAGATTAGATAATTCTCAGAAAGACTTAATATCTGGAACAGAGGCAAATTTTTACAATTAACCAATTATCATGCTAAGCTAACTAGCATAAAGACACAAACACAGGCAAGGTCAACTTCAGACAAATTTGTCAGGAACGGTAACAAATATCAAAAATCCGTTCAGTAATTTCTGTGCGGCTCAGTCCAAAGATTATCTGAGCCAATTTTGGAAAAAATTTGACAAAATTTGAAGGAGTAGCGAAAAAACTGTTTTTCATTTGCTTCAATATGGCGAACAGTCACATGTTTGGATAATGACAAATGAGATATCGTTGGAATTGGCATAAACCAAGGAACATAGTGACATAAAAAAAAAAAACGTTACATCTCTGGAACACTGTGGCGCTGTGTTGAATCTTCTCATGTACCTTCAGGACATGCTGTCGATCATACATACCATATTTTGTGAAGATATGTCAAATAGTTTGAAAGATATTGCAATTTATAACAAAATTCAAAATGGCAGACACGTGGTACATCCAATCCTGGCAAAATCGGTCTCCACGGATTCGGCACGTCACAAGGAATCCATAGATACCACATTTATGTTATTGGCCAAAATAGCCATTTTCCAGATCTCATGGCGCTGTACTCGAATTTGGCATGGACCCTCAGATCATGGTTCCGATGAAGCGTATCAATTTTCGGTTCGATTGATCAAACTTTGGTCGAGATACAGTCTCTGAACCAATTTTGGGTCGACCTTGTTAAGTTTGCGACATCATAACTTTTGAACAAAGATGAATAAAAAAAATCTGTTCAGTCATTTCTGTGCAGCTCAGTCCGAAGATCATCTGAGCCAATTTTCGTAAGAATTTAACCAAATTTGAACGAGTAACAAAAAAACTGAACACTGTACTTTTTAAAATGGCCACTACTGTTTATATTGAGATATTGATATTGTTTGTATGATCACCATGATGAGAGGAATCAGGTGTACTAAGTTTCATTTTTCTAGATCAAAGGGTTCAAAAATTATAACCATTTCAATGTTGAATATTTTAACTGGTGGTGGCGCTATAGAGTTGGTCCTAGAGACTCTAAAATTGGTACAATTACTCTTCATTACCATAACTACAAGTGTGCCTAATTTCATTATTTTCCTATGTTTCGTTGATAAGGCTGCCATTGACTCCCATTCGGGAAAAATAATAAGAAGAAAACTAACAGATACAATAGGGGCTTTCCCCTTCGGGGCTTGGCCCCTAATATTACACATGATGATATGGCACTAAAATAATGCAATAAAACCTTTCCTTTAGGGGTTTTATGTTACATCCTATGTTGATAATGTACATAACTGATAAGAGAAAACTAACAAGAAACATAGTTATTTCAATTAAACATCAATGGCGAGGTGTCACACCCAAGGGGGCAATCCACCAGCCGGAAACTGAAGCTTCGCTTGGGGGCCGCCATTGTATCACCTGCTGTTAGCATTCCATTGACTCCCATTCATTTTGGCGACACTTTGACAGCGAATAACTTTACATCTGAGGCGTCCAAAGACTCCATTTGTCCATTATTTATTTTTTAAGAAACAGGACAATGTATAAAAGGCTCCATTACTTTGTATCTTACGTTATGGCCCCGTAGAAGCCGGTTTTGTAAAAATAGGCTAACGGTTGCACCATAACCACGGGACTCTCTGTCGCACAGTAGAGAAATTACCGTATAGACAGAGGGAGATGGTCGTAGGCAATCTTTTACTGTCTATGAGGCAATCGGTTGGACATGGAGGATAGATAGAGAGAGTTCATTAAAGCAACGGGACAAAATATTTCAACAACAGATTTGTTTCAGATTTCATTTCAGATTTGTTTCGGCACAGCTACTAGAAGGTCAGAACGGTTGCTTACGTCACATGTACATCGTCAAGCTCAGTTTGAGCCTGCGCAGTACCCTTGGCTATCAGGAAGTGAGTGCTTCTATTGGGCTTCAATTCTCTCCGTTGAAATCAAGGGGGTCGCTGTGTGGCGTATATATATATATATATATATGTTGCCCCCTCATTTAAAGACGGGAGCCCCCAAAAATAAAATTCTGGCTACGCCCCTGTGTCACACAGACAATTCTGGGAATGTCAATGTATCGTTTCCTGCTATTGAACTTTTTAAACAAAAGAGGAGGTTCCACATGGCTAAAAAAAACGAAGTATGAAGGTATGGAGCACTAATTATTGCAATCATGACGTAAATGTATATTATTAAACTCCAAACTTTGTAGAGAGGAAGTGATGCGGTACCCCGTTATACCATCATATTATCAGACGGCAATACTTTTAAAAACCAATCAAGAGTTGGCTGACACATATAACTGAATATGCATGTTTCTTGTGACCGTATAAAATTAAGAACAATTTAAAAAAATTTGGGCTAGATAGTACAGGGAAAGCAGTCATCAAGTGTGCACCACACATGGGAAATGTACCTCATGATGTTAGTTAAAAGGATAGTAATACCGTAACTAATACTAATACCATAGTTTGGTGCTGTAATTGTTACTTTAAACTGTAAAACATTGAAATAATAAAAAAATGAGAAATTGTATCCAAACCTTTCACGAGTACTGTAATATACTAAGGTAAATTACCATATATAAAAATACTAAATAAAACAATTTCCTTATATCATAGCCTATATATAGTCTATACTATAGCATTATATATATATATATATATATATATTATATATAAAAACATCTATATATATATAAACATCTATATATATAAACATCTATAACATATAGGCCTAATATATAATATATATAACAAATCTCGCAATCAATCATTTCTAACGTGTTATCGGTCATCATAGTACTCGTTTGTGAAACTGGTCTCATTTGGCGAGTAAAAGCTAAATTCCGTAAAAAGCTATGAAAGTCAGAAGCGAAAATGTGGTGAAAAAACTAGAAGCAAAGCCTGGACGATGCCCTCGCACGCGAGGATTCCCTCGCCCATATACTGGAAGAGGTGACGTCATGGCGCAGAGGTGGGGAATCCCCCTGGAGACAGCGCGTGAGAAAAGGATATAACCTTCCAACCAGTGCAACTGATAGAAAGAAGAAACACTAAAACATTAAAGCTGACAGAACCGGATAAAAAACTGATTTTATTTGGCCTAATCCACTGACTGCAACAATAATGAGAAATTAAATCGAGAGACGTTTTCTAGGCTAGGCTACTCTATCAATAATAATAACAACAATAAAACGTTTTATTTATAATTTGTTTATATATGTATTGTGTTTAACCTTGTCTCTTTTATTTTCGCTTGCGTTTAATATTAATCTTAATTTACGTTACCCTATTTATTCAGAAATTTAAGTAGGCCTACTGATGATACTACAAATGATGACAATCATGCGTAAAGCATTGATTCTGGCTCTGAGTATTAAGGCCTATTTAATTTACACTTGTCCCTTTCTCACTTTATTTCCTCGTCCAATGTAATTTCAGCATTGTCCATTTGGTCCTATGAGTAGGCTACACTTTAGCACTATTGTAAATGCTGAGATGCACACAAATAAGGCTTTACTGGCTGACTTTGAGAAGAAGAGATCAAGACGAGTGGGTGACAACATGGCATATATAAACGTGCCATGCCATAAGCAAGAATCTGCATTTATGAGGAAAAGATAAAGCAACAGCAAAACAGGTGGGGGAAATCAGGTTACAAAACAAAAGAAAAACTTTGTGTCTTTAAACACTTTGTTTTGGTTATGGACTTGGCAACCTATAAGACGCGTTTGTGAAACTATGTTTTCCAAGTAGACTAACTACTACTACTAGTAGTACTACTGCCTTGTCAGGTCACAGTAACATTCTTCAAGCTTCATGTAACGGCTCAAGTGAAACAATGTGTTCATTATTTCCGTCACTAGCGCATATCCCGTTCTCAGAATCAAGCGGTTTAAATTGTGATCGATACACCAGCACAGCCTGAGCTAAAGCAGCACTGCAGAACACAATCTGACACAGAAACTGAAGAACACATCTTCACAGAGAAACATCCACAGAATTGCGTCAAAACGCGTTACTTCACTGCCTTAAAAAGCAACTTACCCCTCTATGTGTCGCTCAAGGTTTCTGAGAAAATGTCCCCCGCTGAAATAAGCGTAGTCAACACGTTACTGACTTTAATAACTACCGTTTAGGAGATCATACGCAGTTTTAAAAATATATTTTCAACTTTTCCGTCACTAAACACGCAAGCTAAAGTGGACTATGCGAAAACGGGCAGCACATTTCCAGTTTCTCTTTGATTGGCAGGTCTTTGACGCTCTCGTGAACGAGATCAGAATTCTGCCCAATCCCTGAACTCGAATAACGCATAGAGGCGGGTCATAGAGGCTGCGCGCTCGAGAGCGCCTGTGTTTATTGCCCTGGCTCAACAGGCTCTTCCGACAGCTCTGTCCTCCCTCGTGACGCGCCGCTGTGAAGCACCGCACGGCGGGGGGAGAGAGCGCTGCAAGAACAGCGCGCCTGGAAGTCATCTGAATTACTGGCAGTGCCTGCGTCATCTCAACTTTAATTCAGTGAATGTGAAAGTGTAGCCTACTGTCGTGACGTCTGCCCTAATCAACCCCCCCCCCCCCCCCCCCCCCCCCCCCCTTTAATAACAAAGTGTGTGTTTAAATGTGAGCACAAATCACAGAGCGAAACTATATCAATATTAGGCCTACCTCAAAGCGCATTTTATTTATTTGACAGAAAAGAATAATCAGCATATAGCCTAACAGATATTTGAAACGTTAAGAATGGCAAAATATAAAAGGTGTCTATTTCAGAAACAATATGGCTTAGCAAACATATTTCAATAAAAGTTCTTGACTGGACTATTTGTAAATAGCCCTAAAACCTGGAATAATATAAGCTTTTAAAGCTCCGGAATTTCGGAGAAAATGGGGTTTTAGATTAGCATTTTTTTATTTAGGCCTATGTTTCAATGTGTATGTTTTTTTTCCTATAAAATAATTTTTGTTTGTTTGTTTATTTTATTTTATTTTATTTTTCATTTTAAGTTTTTTTTTTTTTTTTTTTTTTTCAAAATTCATGTTTCAGGTGTGACTGTCTGTAATTTATATTGTAGAACAAACAATAGTCTCTTCAAGTAATGTTAACCACAGTCATTTCTTACTCAGAAATCACAAACTATTTTAGAAACCCCTTTGAAATTCCCTAAGGAAACCCACAGTGAATTAACTTTCTGGGTAAACCATTGAGCAACTCTGCTATTTATTTCAAATTCAGGTTGATTTGAACAGTTGTGGTTGATTTAAAATAAACTTTGGATGGATGGTCCATTGTGTTTATACCATTATTGGAAATGCATTGTTTCATCAAATAGGCCCTTAGTATATTTCCTTATTGGAGTATAAAAACTGGGTGTTACCAGGTCATAGGACATCCGGACATGGGCTTCCAAGGAAACTTCAGAGGATGTTTTTTACAGTCCAGTAGTTCCGGTCCAAGTCCAATAGGCTCTAGTTTTTTTTCCCTTCACATCTGGTCTCTCGGTTCTGTCTCAAACAGAAACTGATGCTGACAAAAAAACATTCAAATGTGATGCTGTGTCAAGATAGGATTCTGGAAATTACACATCACATGCATTCATTAATACTGAAATAAAGGTCTCATGATGTGCACGTGCTTTTACTTTATTAGTGTCTGTTTATTCTCACATTAAAATATCACTTGGGTTAAGATTATAAGAATATATATGGTGAATGATGTGGAAAATTTCATTCTGTCACAAAATAATGACAGAATGTTCATTTTTGGATGAAATTCCTTTAACAAAATACAAGGACTGCACTTTTGGACAGATCTGTTAGCCTGTAAAGATCTAAAGAGGCTCAAGAGTCCTGCTTCAAACAGGCCGGATGCTCCGTGAATATAGCACTTCCTCAAGTTTTATTTTAGAAAATGCAAAGTAATTTTTTGTTATATTATGTTAACCTTTGCAGACGATGACAAAGATGATGGAAGAGGAATAAAGAAAAAGGAAATAATTAACATATCATGCAATCAATGTCATTTCTCGCTAGTCATTGATGTCTTCTGCATGTCACATTGGCGCATTTCTGCATGTCTATCCGCACAACTGATTACATGCAAAAATTGGCCATTTTCTGATTATGCATACATAATGATATATGTAGTATGTGCATTAGAGACATTTATTGGTCTCAAATATGAAAATAGGCCAGAATGCAAACTCACATAAGCAGAATGAGTCAGAAACAAAATATGAATGATGTAATTTTGCATTTAGATCTATGCATGTTTGACTTCAGTCAATATGTTTAAGTGAACTTGTTCGGAAAGTCACACATGTGATTAATAACCAAAATATGCGCTTCCAACATATACAATAATTTGATTTATTCATACAAGAGAAAAAAAAACCCTGCACACAATCCTCCCTGCCACTACAAGCCTCACCCAGTATATTTTTGTCTCCAGGTTTGTCCTGGTAGGAAGTTCACATACAGCTTATAAAGAGAAAGTCCAGATAAACATCAGCTCAGGTTCTTGTTTGTTCTTCATGCTGCTCTCTGCAAACACACAACCATCTGTTCCCCTGAGACTCTGATGGAAAACACAGATGTGCAGTGGTGTATGTATCAGGCTATATACAGGCTACATGACTGTGTGGTGCAGTGACCAATCCATGCATCTCATACATCATTGATACTGCATACTTTTTTGTTGCAATTTACAATAGATATATCTATGATACAGTACATCTCCAAAACAGACTGTTATCTATTTCAGTGATTTCAGTGATTTTTTATCTGATTCAGTGATATAGTGCTCAAAGTGGCCTTCATTTTGTTCTGCTGTCTTCTGCCTCCCTTTTGGAAAAGCACTCTCCTTAATCAGATTCCTCTCATTGATTATTTAATGTATTCCCTCTACAACCAACATGACACCAAGGGCAGAGAAGAGACAGAGAGAACATGAGGGGAGAAACGGAGACAAAAACAGGGCAGACACCAGCCTGCAATACCTAAAAAAAATCAGCCTATACAGAAATGCATTCTGCAGTATCTCTGTCCAAACATGGCACATCAAACATGGCACCGAAAACAAGCTTTTGCTTTTAGCGTACTTCATTTCATTAATAACAATGTATTTGGATGCTTTTAAAACCTTTGAGTTTAATTATGGATTCACTTATAAACTTATTTAATCTCTGGTCTAAATTGTATTATATATAAATTATATTACATAACTGACCTCAAGAAACATCTAAAAAGCCATCTTTTTTGTTGTTTTGTGTTTTTTTCCAATGCCTTTAAAGACCATTTTAAAGGGTCAAATCATATGTCTTTTTTCTCTGCCTACTGTATCGTATTTGCTATGCAAATTCAGTCAGTAGGCCTATAGAGGGTATGCGCATGACGTCGCCATCGGCCGGAGTGAATGCGGTCACGCCCACAAGTGGCAAAAAGACTGAGCGGCAGCATTTGTTTTCAGCGTGAATGCCGTGAAAAACACACAAAACACATCTAAAACGGCAAAGAGCTTTGCGATTGACTGTACAACTAGATTTGACCCGAAATCAGAGGTACTGTATATTTTTACAGACTGCAAAAAGCTACAGAACAGCCTATATTCTGCATAATTGGATGTTTTTAAATAAACACTGACAAAAAACTATACAAGTTTTAGGGCTGGACGATATGATGATATACAGTATAACATTAATGTAAGTGATCACTCGGATTTAGACCTATCTATATTAATATAAAACGTTTACAGGCAAATTTTCTTAATTTATTTCCCCGGCGTCGAAATCAGGCACATATAAATGTCAGGAAACACGATTCCTGGCTGCATGTCAATATCCATGGATCACTGGATCTTTTTTAAGTTGTAAGGAACATTATATCGAGTCCAACTTTTAGTTTAAACTGATAATAGTTTGTTTTACTCGCGTTTTCGCAGTTTCCCCTATTAACTCCAGACACGCAGCAGCTCTTCTGCCACTCAGTCCCGCTGAGGGGGGCGTGTTCCGGCGGGGAAGTGACGTTAATGCATTCCCTCTATAGGCTGTGTGGCGCAATAGCATCCAGCTGCAGCCCCGCAGACTCACCTCCGGGTAGACACCACTGGCTGGACACCAGTGGATGGACAGCCTACGTCATTTCCCTTTTCTCCGTCATTTCCGTTTCGCCGCTAATTTCCGTTTTCACCGCTGGATGGACATATATTTATTTTATATTTTCACCTCTGGATTGACATATATTTATTTTATATTTTCACCTCTGGATAGACAGCATATTTAGTTCTCACCTCTGGATGAACAGAATATTTATTTTATATTCTCACCTCTGGATAGACAGCATATTTAGTTCTCACCTCTGGATGAACAGAATATTTATTTTATATTCTCACCTCTGGATGGACAGCATATTTAGTTCTCACCTCTGGATGAACAGAATATTTATTTTATATTTTCACCTCTGGATAGACAGCATATTTATTTTATATTTTCACCTCTGGATAGACAGCATATTTATTTTATATTTTCACCAGTGGATAGACAGCATTCTTTGCAGTCTTAATTGCACACGTCTTTTCCGTATTGTCATTTTACTTTTATGACTTAAAATATATAATATAAAAGCTGTGTGCAAATTGAAATATGATCTTAATCATATCTCTTTACATAAAACAATTCTCAATAATATACTTAATATTATAACATCAATAATTCATGCAAACTGCATTCACAAGAACCACCTTGAAAATATATATTGTTCAGATCATGTCACTATTTTTTGTAACTTAAATTCAGCCTAGATCAATGGACTATAACGTTTTGTCAATACAACAGACTTGTACATGTTAATTGACCACAGTTTTTTGCCTTGCCCATTTGGATATTCAATTCTTATTTTTTTTTTGTAAATGTAACCACTTCTGTTTTAAAATATACGTAGATTCACATGATCAGACAATTTACCAAACAATCCAGATCATTGACAGTTTATTATTTTTTCTTACCGCTGACATCTGCATGGCACGTCAAATTTGAAAAGTGAATGACGATACGGAAATGACGTCAATTTGAAAAGTGAATGACGATACGGAAATGACGTCTGCTGTCCATCCACTGGTGTCCAGCCACTGGTGTCTACCCGGAGGTGAGTCTGCGGGGCTGCAGCTGGATGCCTCTCGTGTGGCGAGCAGAACGAGGCCGAGGAAAGTGAGAGAACGGTGCGAGGCCGGTGGCGTGAATGATAATGAACGACACCTGTGAGACGCACCTGTCTCGCATCTCTCACGTCCCTCGGCCTCGTCCTGCTCGCCACAGTCTGCTTTACCACAAAGTCCCTTTCATAGTCTTTGTTCACCACCATTATCTTCAATGCAGCTTTTCACTACTCACCAGAGCAATAACACAGCAATGATGCAGTGTGCAGCTGCTGCTCTCTCTGATAACTGTAAATAGCTGGGTAGGGACAGATAATGAAAAAAAGAGAGTGAAAAAATGGACACTTTTATTTGTTTATTAAAAGCAACCAAAATCCAATCCATTTATACAGCCACAAATCTCACATGGACAACAGCCAATAAGTAGCTTCATTCAGACCATCACACCTTGAAAACTACTGCCCATATGTGCAATGAACACTGCAATAGCTGTGTATTTTCATAACATAAGATCATAAATAGCATGATACAAAATGCGAGCTTTCAGTGTATTGTTTGTAAAAATTAGACTATATATGTGATAATGTGGGTTGATTATCTGACATAAGGGCACTTAAAGTACAATGAAAGATCAGTGACTGATCTGAATATTCAAATATTGAATAGAAATATGATATATTTCAATTTACTTCAGTGATCTGAATTACACAGTTACTTGGATAGATCATATCAGTAATCATATCAGTTTACTTTTTTTCCAGTAACCCATATCAATAACCTTTTCCATAGAGCAAGCCCCGGTTTCCCTAACACTGTATTTGTGTGTACCTTTATATGAAAGACAAAAAAACAAAAATAAATCTTGCTTTAAGCATGATAAAGGTTATATGTACAAACAAGGTAAACAGTCAAATTATTTCACCTCAGAATAAATAAAACTGAATTCTCAAAAGCAAACTTTTCAGAGACTGAAATTCTGCTTGATTTTACAGGTTTCTAAGAGCTAGATCAAAGATCAAATTATGCCATCTCAAGATGTCAAATGCAGCAACTGCTAGTCTTTTACATCAAGTCTGAATTAGAGAGTGAAGCATTTAAAACATTTGCCCCTGGTTTCACAGACAAGGCTTAAGCTAGTCCTAGACTAAAATGCATGTTTGAGCTGATTTGCACTGACAGATCTCAAAATAGTCAGTGCCATTGTTTTGCCTCAGGATTCACACCAGTAATGTTTTTTTAAGGTAAATTTATAAAAGCTACTTAAAAGGCCTAATCTTGGCTTAATCTAAGCCCTGTCTGTGAAATCAGGCCTTGGAGTTTGGATCACATTAACGTCAGTGGCCAGACCACAAAACAACTCACCGTAGTTCTTAATCTAAGAGATAAATAAAATCTTCAGTTTCAAAAGACAAAAAGTTAGTCGTCAGTTTATATTTGCAGTACTTTCTTACCTTTTTTTTTTTTTTTTTTTTACATTTTCAGTATGATTAGACTTTTTATAATATCTTATCATTCATTTTCCCTCAAAACAATATTTCCATCTGACAACAGCTTTCTAGCACCTCAAAGTTTTCACTTCCAATTGCTTCCAACGGTTCATTCACGGCATTAAAGCACAAAGCCCAGACATTCAACAAGACGCATAGGGCCTGCTAATAATTTATACTGTTGAAATCAGGAGCCGTCACATCACATAATAAAGAACACAGGGTGTTCATTAAATATAGGCACTTCAATATAAACATAATAAGTTAATAACATCTAAATACCATGAGAGTGCTTATGAAAATATTCTTCCGGAGCACAAACCTCCTAACATCCACCTTTTCAAAAAATACTATAACATTCAATTGTTTTGAAGATTTTAAATGTACATTACAGTCAGTCTTAGTGATCAAATTAAAAATTATGTTAACTTTTTTTGAGTATTATACATTTTTCCACACAATAAAAAGTGATCATTTGTCAATTTTAAAAACAAAATAGTAATAATAAAAAAATAAGCAACCTTTGGGTTGAGGAGATACCAAGAAATAAAGCAAACCAAATGTTCAGCAAAAGGTTGAGGCGACTCCACATTCATTTGCTCTTTAATCCTCCATCAAACACATCTCAGTCCCCTACATCCCATCATCCTTATTTATCTCCAGACCTCCAAACTCTTTTTTTTTCCTCGTGTTGAGCTTTTTCCAGGGCTTAACATACTGGACTTACTGGCCGGCCTTCTCCCTTGGCCTCACCGTCTCCTGGAACACCAGCCGTGAGTGATCAGCTGCCTCTAGCAAGGCCTCCATTTCTGGGCTGTCAATATTGACCAGTTCACCTTCCTCCACCTTTGACACTAGGCCTCCTTCCTGCACCACAAGCTCCTCTTGGAGCTCCTCATCCTGCTCCACCTCCTCCTCTTCCTCAGGCTCGGGTGTGGGTTCAGTTGCACCTCCACGGACCTTCTTGACGTGGAAGGTGAAGGGCGCAACACGGTAGGTGGTGGATTTGGAGCGGGCGTAGACAGTGTGGTCGGGTGTCAGTGTCTTCTTCATCTTCTCTCTGGAGCTACGGATCTTATTGCGGCGCTGGGTGTTAGGGGTCATCTTTGTTCCCAGCTTATCCATCTTCTTGCTCAGGCTATTCTTGGTCTTCTCGAGGTTCTCTCGGGTTCTCAGACGCGTCTTCTCCAGGTTCTCTTTCGTTCTCTGTCGGGTTTTTGCCAGGTTCTCCTTGGTCTTCTGCCTTGTCTTCTCCATCTGCTCCTTGCTGAAGGCCTTCTTCAGCTCGTCCATCTTCTGGAGGCCGCTGCGCTTGATGCGCTCAGCACGAGATTCCTCAATGATCTCCTCAACCTCCACTTCCTCTTCGGAGCCGTGTTCTTCCTCGCCTCCTTCACTCAGCACCTGCTCTCCTTCCTCTTCTGCAGCCACTGGCTTCTTAGAGACTTTCACAGGTTTCACTTTGTCCTGAGAGAAGAGGTGAAAAAAGTTAAGGAATTCAGATTAGATTAGACGAGGCAAATCAGAATATTGTTGAACTTCTAGATCTGAACATAAGCAGTTGATCTTAAAGTGGGCATGAAAAGCACCATTTTATATAAAGTGAATCACAGAGCTGTTCATTTTCACTTTCAGTATGACCAAAGGGTACTGAATATAAAAAGCTAGCATGTGCAAATATACATGTTTCATAATAGTGTACTCAGCAGCCTTTTTTCCTGTCCACAATGCTCAGGGCTTTTGCGACACTTTTTAACAATGGCTAAAAAATCTATTAAGTATTGATATTAGGCCTACTGTTGTTTTTTTTGTTAGACCGATTGCTTTACCAGTGTAGAATACATTTAGTCCTATATTACCTTGTATGCATGTATTGACATATTATTTATTGAAACAATTTTAACCCAAATTTTAAGTCCATGTATCCGGCTGACTACACAATCTCTATTCGGACTTAAATTTGAACACTGAATTTCTTGTGAGAAACTAATCATCAGCTTAATAATTGTATTTAAGGCTTCAACCAGTTGGACTTCATTCTTCTCAAGACTTATAATAGCTCTATATTGTCACCCCTAAGCCTGTTCTTAACATGTTCACAATCAGTCATTCACTCCTCATTTGTCTCATGCAGATAGACCAACATTTGGAATTGAGGACATGCTATGACTTGTCTAAGTGCTGGGACTGATAATCATCATGATTAGATGGGCGAAGGAGCTTTGTAGTAAGATAATGAACTGATTTTTATGCAACAAGGATGAGATGTCAATGAGATTAATTTGAACTGTGGGCCATACTAAAATGATACTGAGCATACAGACGACGAGTGCAGGACTCCCTCTATAGGGCACTGGAAATGCAGTGGTTTATGCATGTACATTAAGAAATACATTTTAAAGCAAATGTGTTACAATGTTTGTTTGGTTTCAATTTTGTTATAAGCCTATACATGTATATTTTTAACAATGTATAAAATAATATATACATAATGCATACATAGTTCTATTATTTGAAACAAAACTATATATGCATACATAGTTCTATTATTTGAAACAAAACAATTTTTGTTTTGTTTGAAATGAGAATATATACTGTATATATATATATATACATTACAAATTTAGCTTGGTTGACTGCTGTCAATTGATAAAAAAAATGACTAATTAATCACACTTTTTTCTGTAACCCTTAAACGCATATACCTCGGGTCTTTATAGTGACCTGGGACGTCACGCACTATGCTCCTCCTCATTCATTTTTTAAAAGTAAGACATCAACCTTCTTAGTATTCTTCAATCAGTTCATTATAGACAATATAACATGAAAAAAAGAATAACGTTTTTGTAAAAATGTTATGTGGTCGCTAACGACCCGAGGTGTGTAACAGTGTTCATATTAAATTTAATTTTGAATATCTAAAGTAATGTAGAAACAACCAAGACAGTATATTTTAAATAGTTGTTTAGTAGCATCGTTTTACTATATGAATGAATGCCATCATCACAGATACCATCCTGTGTGTATATAACATGTATAAATCATTTTTCTTGAAAAGTGTTCATTTATATTATTTATTCAACCCTTTGTTATTGTGTAGCTTAATTGTCTGCTGTGATGCTTTTAAACTCATGTAGGCCTAGTAGTAGTACATAGCACTGGATCACCTATGAAGCAAAATACCAAAGTCCTCTGAAGGACTGAATGAATAAAAAAGTACTGATTCGGTCTTTCTTGCACATTCAACTAGGACTGTTTAAGTAACCCAATAATACAATCGGATTTCTCACCAAAATAGAAGCCCACAATTTTACTACAACTGCTTGCAAATAAATGAAAAAACTAAATCAAGCACAAGCACGCACACACGCACGCGCGCGCACACACACACACACACACACACACACACACACACACACACTACATTTGAGTGAGACAACACAAATATCCTTAAATGGGGATTTCAGTGGATACTTGAACAGGTCAACAAAACAACAAAACTAAACATGAAGAAGCGAAAAGATATTTCAATAGCCTTGGGGCAAAAAAACAACAACATTCCACAACAAAGTTAACCGAATGTGTTCTACCCATAAAAAGATGCTAAGTATATTGACACGGTCCCAACACTCCATTCAGATTGTAAGTTGTCATATAATGTTATTAAAGCATATGCTGATTGAAAGACTTTTTACACAATGGCAGTATCTAGATAGAAGTATAACACACCCTCTGGTGGTCTAAAAAATAATTGATGCTTTGTGTTTTGTTTCAGCCTAAACTAATATGGATCCAGGAGAGTTGCATAAAAACAGGACTCTCTGGATCTCCTGACAATTTCCAAATAAATATTATTCCTGAATCTGTTCGTTTTCCAACCTCTAGCCCTGTGCCAACGGAAGCCCTTATAAACGTGCATGCGTGTCCTTATTGTGAAGGCTGAAGAAGATGTGTGTGCGCTTATTTTAGTCTGGCCATTCCATACGCCTCATTCCCTGAACAGTGCTCATTCATACACTCCTAGCTATTCCCTCCTGCATCCTAACAAGTAAATATGCTGTGGACCCGTATCCACTGACTGACTCATGGCTACTCAGAGACAAGAGCTGGACGGAAGATCTGTAGATATTGTGCTACGTGTGACAGAGACATAAGAGACACCTAATAAACATAAAAAAAAAAAAAAAAAAAATCTGAGAGATGTTACACAAAGCTCAATCCAAACAGCCAAAGCCAACAGAGAGAACTCCGTGTCAACACAGAGAACAAGTGAGAATATGGAAACACTGGGGAGGAAATCACATAACTGGAAAGCCTTTTTTCCCCATAACAATTTGTACGACCACAACAAATTCCAGTAACGTGCTGGCGAGTAAATCCGATTTTTTTAAAGGGAACACCGAATGGATGTAAAGTCTGCATATCCACTGTATTAGAAAGGTCAAGAAATATCCACCCGGAAACATGAAATTTAATTATAAAGTAAATTGTGTTTTCAACACTGACTATTCTAAAAATCTGACAGTTTTACTTATTGTACACTTGCAATTAAAGTACTGGTAAAACACCTGAACCAGGGCCGGATTCAGCCAGCCCCACTAGGGGGTGCAGGTAAAATATCAGGGGTGGCAAGTCATTTAACGGATTTAAATTTGACAAATATAGTGATTTGATTTATATTGTGATATATAGGATATATCAATCGATATATAATCAATCTTTTTTATTTTATTTAAAAAATTTTTTTAATTTCTTTAGCTCTGTACACAGCATGGCTTATATCAGTCATTATAGCATCAGTCGTCTGCTTTTCCAATGCAGTTTTCCAATTAGTAAATCCTTGTTTTGTGAAAACGTGCCCAGGGGCCTCTGAACTCGTCGGCACAGAGTTCAGAGGCCCCTGGGCACAATGTCTTGTAGGTCCCCTCTTAGGCAGGCCAAATGTATATTTTGTCCAGGGACATTTTAATATGGCATTTACAGTTTTACTGATACTATGCTGGAGTAAAGTTCATAAATGGTCGTTCTTTCCCATAGGAATTTGTAAAACTATGTTGGGTGGACTCTGTGCCTCTAGGGGGGTTCGGGGGCATGCTCCCCCGCAAGATTTTTTTTTTACATTTTAAGGTTAAATGCATCAATCTCGTGCTCTTTGAGAGATCAAAATTAAGAGCTTCAACCCATGAACTGCTCGTTGAACAAAGAAAAAGCATTGATTTGTACCAGGACAATAAAGAGGGCATCTTTTTAGTTATGAGAGTCTCAGTCTGCATTACATTATCAATGATAATGTATGTTGATAATGTTTTAGGATGCCAAACAATTATTATAATAATGTAATAATGATTTATATAATTATTCCTATGAAGTAAAATCCATTTAGCCTATAAATGTACTATATAAATGAAAATGAATATTTCAAAAGTATATTTTAGCCTACACATTACACTATAATATAGGACAATTAAAATATTTTTGTCCTAATTTCTTCACTGGCAAGAAATAAACCCCTGAGCTTTTATTTAGGAGAAAACAGGAAATTCAGGAAACCAAGGCATCTTCTCAATTGATTTCTATTCAAACGTACGTTCTACCATTCCGTTGATGAAATGCAGCATCTATCTCTCTTGGCTGAGCAGGCACCTTTTAATGCAGCAGACCATTGTCAGAATAATTGAAATCATTACATGATTTCTTACTAAAAAGAAATGTGAAAGTACATACTGCATATTATCTTCGGTATACCAAGGCCACAAGTCAAATGCTAAAAACCACATTAATGTGCACAGTAAAGTACACTTTCAGACAGATTCTTGTAAAAATAACAATTTTAATTATTGTAAATATAACAATTTTATCTAAAGTTGAGTCTGTGGGTACAGAGCTAAAACCTGAGGCCAAAATTAACACTTACCAAGCCCCAAATACAAGTAAATTGCCTTTTTTTTTCCTGTCATATTTTATTTCAATTAGCTATCATTCAAAAGCTTAAAACTCAAAATTCATCTTGTGAAAACTGTTTTGAAATCGGACATTGGGTTACTATGGAAATGGTACTTTAAAACCTAGCGGGCTCCTCCCCCTTGTATTTTATTATCAAAATGTTTTCTAATCTTGGCAAAACACATACCGTTGGAAAGGTCTGAGTTTCAAGGTTCCATATTTGCCCACTGTTTTGTGATAGAAGTGATATTGTGACAGAAATTTATTAGATTGTCACAGAACGCATAAAAAAAAAACATTTTTTTTGGGTGTCGCTGTGGCTTATTTTTGGTACATCGCCTAAACAAAATCTCATAGGAACTTTAATATTTGTGATATCAACTTCAAATTTGGAACACGGTAAGACAATTGGCTTTGATTTTATTGCAATAGGTCTGTATAGCAAAGCATTCATGAAATACAACCATTGAATAGTTTGACCATTACAACCATTGAACCAACCGTCCGAATAGTTAATTTTCACGTCTATGTGCAGAAAGTGGGGTGACAGTTACGACTAAAACAATATGTGACCAGCAAAATTCCAATCGTTTATTTTCATTTTTACATACTGTAGGCCTATATATATTTTTTTGTGACAGGTAAAGCTAGAAGTAACTGCACGATTTCCACTACAATGCAAGGAAAGTGGCTATTTTATTCAATTGTCTTGCAGTTTCATTGCTGTTAAGAAATATGTATGGCCAGTAAATTTTCTCAATTAACTCACCATTAGCAGCCAAAAAGTTAATTTTGGACCTTGTTTGCAATTATTTAGTGCAGTACAAATACAGTAACCATAAACAGCACATTAATACTGCTGCCAGTGTGTCTGGTGCTGAATAATACCCCTAAACTCCTGCCCAAAAGCTCTGTGCTAAAAAGAACGTCAACCCACACTTATATAGACGGATCCCTGTCCTAACCCCCTAAAAGAGGCAAACAATTACACAGATTAACAGCTATCTGTGGACCAATGCACCATGACAACTGTTACCAAGACAGCGCCAAAAACAGTTGGTGCAGTAGTTTGCATGACACTTCCAGCTAAACAAAATCAGCCGGTGATGGGTTGATAACAGCTGTGTATGTGTGTGATGTTGAAAGGCATGTTAAGGTTGAGACACTGAGCAGCTGTTGAGTTCTGTTGGATTCAGAACAGCAGCTGTACAGCAAAACACCCACTGAGAACGTGAAAGAGCCATGAGTTTAGTATGGGTTTCATCATGATAGGTAATACAAAAATATAATCTCTCTCTCTTGCATAAGAGTCAAGATCTGTTATGTCAGTCAGGACACCACATGCACTTGGGCCCAAGACTTGCTTGCTTGTGTTGATTGTATTGGGTTACTTAAGCAGTCCTAGTTGAATGTGCAAGAAAAACCGAATCAGTACTTTTTTATTCATTCAGTCCTTCAGAGGACTTTGGTATTTTGCTAGGTGATCCAGTGCTATGTACTACTACTAGGCCTACATGAGTTTAAAACCCAAGACAGCATTAACAAATGAATCCAAAAGTCACAACAACACACTATAGGTTTCTGTCTCCCATTGGCTGAAGGCTATATTAAACTTCTCCGGCTGAAACAGGAGCCAGCGGCTGTTTTCATGCTTCTGTATCTGACAGCTTCATAATGTCAAAGAGGTAAAGGCTTTTCACCTAATAACCTCCTTTACCAGCCTGTTTGTACAGATTCATAATACATATATCCTTACACACACATTAAAAATACATGATCTACTTGTATTTACAATCACTGCATTTTCTGCCACCATAACACCAGGATTCAGTATAATTGGAATAGAATGATTCCTAATTCAGGTTTGTTATAAATGAAGGCGAGTCTTATCTTTAGATTTTAGATGTGCATTTCTGCTGTGTCTGGCTCAGGCGCTACAGTATCAAGTGTTGCTCCGTCTTCATCTGCAGCCCGGCCCATGCAAGCGATATGAAAGTATGTAATAATTCCAGGACCTGCGAGAGAACACCTGCGATACACTATCGATGTGACCCATGCAGTTATCATTTCCTGTATCTCATATTTGACATATTATCATGTTAAAAAAATAAAAGTGACCAGTGACCACCTCTTTTGACGGTTAATAAACACACACACACACACACACACACACACACGCACACACACACACACACACGGGTGGCAACTCATGCCTTATTTATCCTAAGCCCATTCATCAAGCATCACATTCATCAAGCATCACATTGGCCTGGACTAACACGCAATACGCATTCTAGGTACACACACACGCTCATACTGAACAC
The DNA here is from genome assembly GCA_030578255.1 of Tiaroga cobitis. Taxonomy (NCBI): domain Eukaryota; kingdom Metazoa; phylum Chordata; class Actinopteri; order Cypriniformes; family Leuciscidae; genus Tiaroga; species Tiaroga cobitis. The sequence continues at coordinate 21,385,532 of CM060593.1, read as the reverse complement.
ACACTGCTGTCTGGGTAAATATGATACCCTGAATTCAGTGCAAAAATAGAGCAGAGGCCAACAGTAACGCTGGAGATCACGCAAACCCCTATAAGTCACAGCCACACCTCACCATCTCCCGCCTACCACTATCCAACAAACACCTCTTAGCATTTAATTTTCTCACCAGACTGCAAACGAATGGAAGCCCACCACATTAGATCATGCTTTTGAAAATCATAATCATTATGCCATAAAAAGTAAAAATTCTGAATTAAAAAGTCACAATTATGACATAGGAAGTCATCAAGAAATGAGCTTCACTGGAAATGACACTACTGTTACAATATCACTGTCTGTGTGTACAAGCAAGCTAATACCACTCAGTTGATGAGTGTCCCAAAAATAGTACGTTTTGACTTGCATGTTCACCACAGGTGCAGAGCTGCAAATGGAAATAACATTTTAAACAATGCAATGAAAACGTCTGGTGCTGGTACTGAGACGACCAAGAGATCAGTGGATGTATTTTCACCCCCCAAAAAAACTAAAAAGAACTTAATGGAGGTATACTTGTGCCTGTAATTACTATTCTGGTACTGACTTACACAATTTCTGAGAATAATGTCAATGTCGATTCTGAATAAATCAATTAAAATGTCCACTTATTTATACCAGAAATATTAATGTGTGTACCCTCTCTCTCTCAACTCACACACACGCACACGCACACACACACGAGTCCAGTTTTACAGGGGTAATTTATGACCTCAGGGGTCTGTGATTAGATATCTGCTAGATATTAGATAGCTTGAGTGGAGATTCCATCAGAGAAGACTGAAACTGAAACTTCATGAGCAATTAAATCCACACACACACACACACACACACACACAACTGTTCGAATGTTTGGGGTCAGGGAGATTTTTAATGTTTTTGAAAGTCTCACAAAGGCTGCATTTATTTGATAAAAATACAGTAAAAACGGCAATATTGTGAAATATTATATCAATTTAAAATAAGCTGGGCCAAAAAAAAAAGTCGCTGTTTGGATGTAAATAGGATTTAGATGAATCGTGACATTGTCATTCTGGAATGTGGCCATGATGTGTCTTCATACATGAATAATTAAGAAATGAAAAGCTACACACTCCATCAATTAGGATTAGAAGAACTGTTGCCAAACATATAACATGCTAGAAACATAATAATCACAGCAATAATGATCAAGTCATAGACTCTTAAGTAATAATAATAATAATTATTATTATTATAAAAATATCAATGTTGAAAACATCTTGCTGCTTAGTATTTTTGTGGAAACTGCAATTTTTTTTTTCATGACACTGATGGATAGAAAGTTCAAAAGAACAGCATTTACTTAAAATAGAAACCTTTTGTAACATTATAAACACATTTGATTAATTCAATACATCCAAAGTATTATTATTTTTGTTTTTAAATCATACTGATCCCAAACTTTTAAAAGGTAGTATATACAGTGCCCATTGTCTGTGATCACAGTGAAAATATTTTTTGTTACCCTTGAAATAAATAAGAATATTATTGTAGTAAAACCAATAACAAAAATGTATAAAATTAATGTATTAAATACGTGTAAATATACATAAATCAATAAAAAAATAAAATAAATGTAACAGTAAAACACAAGATGCTCTTTGGATCATTTTCAAATCATGATCATCAGATTTTAAACTGGTGGAGTTCATGCAATTTGAGCGCATACTAAATTATATTTGCATAAATGCAGTCCATATTTGATTTACAAATTCAATGTCAATTGTTATACGGATAATACAATTTTTATTTGTATTTATTTTATTTTCACTGTATGTACAAGGGCACATTTGCCAACTAGTAAACAATATGTCTATCTATGCATGCATGCAATTATAATATTTGAATATTTACATTAACACCCTATGAAATAAAAATATGAATAAAAACGAACATGTCTCATGTTTTTCAGCTAATGTGCATTTCTGAGTTTGGTTCTTTGCATGTGATCCATCTTCTCTGATTATCCCCAACAGACCATAATGATCCTTCCTCATTAACATCTGCCTGGAGAAATGATGGGAATTAGGTGCACAAGCCAACAGAACACTTTACAAAGATACCAATAAATGACCTCACTGACTCCAGTAATCTTCCATCTTTCAGTTAAAACCATTAGAGAGCAGTTACATCACCAGTGTTAACCCGTCCAGCCTCTCAGAGCAGCGCTGGGAGGAAACGACTCGTTAGTGAGGCTAAATGCAGTAACGCTGGTGTAGAGTCAAGTGCTGGAACACGCTGAACCTCATCCTGACTATGATACCAATGATGTTAGATCACTGACTGAAATCCATAACAACACATTTACTGGCACACAATGACGATTTCAAAGAGGCATTAAACAACACAAATATTTAACAGAGAAATATTTAAAACCATCCACTGCACTGTCAATCACACTGCTATGAGGATACCATTTAGGCAACCGTGACTGATATCATGCTAATTTATTTTATTTAGTTCTGTAAAATGTGATTAATATTAAATGTATTTTATTTTAAATATATTTATGGTATAGGCCTATATTAGCAAACGACTTATCGAATCTCTTACAAAGCTCGTTGCAAATGTCCGGCGGTAGGCCTATACTTCTAACTGAAAGGTTCTCTGACGGTACGGTAGTGTCATTATCCTTGCAGACATGACCGAATTCTGCGCTATAATTAGAATGTAAGGGAAAGTTTCAAGGAGGATGAGGGTCTCAGAGGGAGTCTCTGTCCAAACTGCGATCCAGCACGCTCTGAACACACTTAATACACAGCTTGCTTGCACAAGACTCTCTTCACACAGAGTGAAATGCTTTACCACACACTGATCTAGCACTTCAGTAAAACACTAAAGATAGAATCCTTTTACACATGAAGTCTCTGGTGCTATTTTCGGAGCTTTTACAGAAAATATTAAGGTAACACTTTCTGTTGAGTAGAAGTCACTTTTTAAGTGCATCAACTTATTCTTCTAACCCTACCAGTATACTTACTCTAATAATACTCTAATGATGAATGTATAGGCTACTCTACAGAGACATGTAGGTGCAACGTTACTTATAATCAATAGAATGTGTTAAAGAGACCATCAAAATAAAGTGAAGCCAATATATTTTAGCACATAAACATTTGATAACCTTATTCACTTATCGCTAAAAGAACCTAGTTCCACAATTTAGATTAACCAAACACGAAATGTAGCACTCCCAGGATTAGCCATTTAAATTATGGCATGGCCATTCTTTTCAGCTCAAACACACCTCATGTCTATATAAATTAAACTTGTAACAGCCTTAATGCTAAAAAAAAAATATGGTGCACGATTTACTTGGAAACAATTTGACTCAGAAATTGCTAGTAAAAAGAAACGCCAAGTAACACATTGACAGATTGAAATACTATTTTCTAGTAAAACATACATAATATTTGTGTTATTTACAATTTGAAAAAAATTACTTGTATAATATATTAGTATTATGCAAATTGAGCAGTTACCTGATTTGCATAATCCCTTTGGTGAATCAGTTTCTAAGACGATTCAAATAAATGACACTCGCTCTTCCTAATCAATTCCCCTCATGAGTAAACTAAACAGAGATGTTAATGTAGAAAACTCTTTCATATTCTATTGAAGTACAGTAAGTTCAGTTATGATAAATAGTGTGAGTGTAAACCATATTGTATTGAAAAATATCAGACTGGACTGTATGATAATAATCAAATCTGCAGAAATCAGCAAATTACAGCAGGATTATAATTCTATGGACGGTTTAAACAGCATTTAAGCAGAAGATATAGCCTAAATATAAATTATAATGTCTTCATTCTATAGGCCTACCCTTAAACACCTGCCAACTATCTGCCACAGCCAACTATCTCACACACCAGAGAGAGAGAGAGATAGAGAGAGGGGGGGGGGGGGGGGGGGGAGAGATAGATAGATAGATAGATAGATAGAGAGAGAGATAGAGAGAGAGGGGGGGGGGAGATAGATAGATAGATAGATAGAGAGAGAGAGAGATAGAGAGAGAGGGGGGGGGGGAGATAGATAGATAGAGAGAGAGATAGAGAGAGAGAGAGAGAGAGGGGGGGGAGAGATAGATAGATAGAGAGATAGAGAGAGATAGAGAGAGGGGGGGGGGGAGATAGATAGATAGATAGAGAGATAGAGAGAGAGAGAGAGAGGGGGGGGGGGAGAGAGAGAGAGAGAGAGAGAGAGAGAGGGTGAGAGAGAGATTAAGGAAAAATTATAGGCCTTCTCTTTGTGCAGGCAGTGTACAATTACCTTTTCTATTTTTCCAGTAAGAACATGTACGTTGCTAAGACATCTGTGAAAGAGTGCAGTGCATCATCTGGAAAGCATTGCAGTCTATTATAAGCATCATATTTGTGAATAATCGATAATAATATTATAAACATCTTCATTAAAATAGACTGTTCAAAACTTTAATTGAAGAAGAAATTAATACATTTATTCAGCAAGAATGCATTAAATTAATCAAAAGTAACATTAAAAACGTACAAATTATGTGTCAAATAAATGCTGTAAGAAATGTTTCTTGAGCATCAAATCATCATATTAGAATGATTTCTGAAGGATCATGTGACACTGAAGACTGGAGTAATGATGCTGAAAATTCAGCTTCACATAAATAAATGTCATTTTAAAATACATCAAAATAGAAACCACTTATTTAAACTGTAATTATATTTCAAAGTATTACAATTTCACTGTATGATCAAATAAATGCAGCCTTAGTGAGCATAAGAGACTTCTTTTAAAGGCATTAATACATTTTACTGACGTGACCCCACATTATCTTACACAGGGTTCTGTCTGAAACATGCTTTCTCACTACATCTCTCTGCCGTATGGTGTGTGTGCGCTCTTTTGAGTTGTATTACATACATTTCTACAAACTTCAGCTAATTTTGACATGCATGTAGTATTTGCAGTATACTCATGGAATGTGCTGACCCAGTATTTTTCAGAGGTTGCTGTGAGGTGAGACAGGAACCTTTGAAGGTTCACTTAGGAGTGAAATGACACTTTATGATACTGAGTGGGGAATTCAAGGCCAAGCCTTGCAAAGGAATCCATGAGTACTCCAAAAGAAACCTGGGAAAGAGGATTGCAAATACACTCAAGCAAAACAACATGAACATGCTTAAAATACTTGAAACAACTGAAGTGTTTAATTGTGTTATAAAAAGCTAACTCCAAGGTAACAATTTAAGGTCAAGATATAGATTAAGGAACATATGGTGGTCTAAGGCACTGCCATTTCTACTATGACAAACAATGTGCCCATACTAGCAAAAACGACTGCAGTCAAACAATGAAAACCATTAAAAAAATCAGTTTCTAACAAAATCAGTCAGAAAATGCAGTTTCTACAGCTGTCCTAAAAAACCTAGACTAGAACAGTGAGGAAAAGACCACAGATCAGCTGGAATCAAGCTTTTATAACCAATCAGAATTAGTTCCAGTTCCACAATCGAAAGGTACCCCTTTGGTTAGAGTTGAGAACGGTAACAAAAATGCTTTAAGTTCAAACCCTGCAAGAAGGGATCCATGCAGTTGAGCAAGTCAAATAATTCTAGATTGCTCAAGGGTTCCTTTAAGTCACTTTGAAAGCAAGTATGTGCTAAAAGACTAATTAGTACCCATTAGTTAAGACAATTGAAATGAGATTGAATGCCATGTCATACACTCTGTCATGCACTCCTTACTCACCTGGAAGATGAGCACTTTGAAGTTCTTCCTCTTGAGGAGCTCGTGTTCATTGTTCTCTAGTTTTTTGATCTGTCCCACTTGCTTCTCCAGGTCCGTTCGCACGCTCTTCACGTTGATGTTCACCTTTCGCACCTTGTCCAGGAGCTTGTTGACTGTCCCGGCCGTTCCAACGTGACTCTTCGCCAGCTTGGCCAGCTCCGTCTGGATGCTGCTCATGTTCTTCTCCATGGTCTCCTGCTTGGCCTCGAGACCTGTCTGAGTGTGCTGGATCTGGTCCACCACACCTATGATTTTGTCTAGCAGTGCCAGGACCAACATGCCGGTAGCCTGGGCCTCAGACTTCTCGGACTCACCAGTGCAACCTCCATCGAGTCCCGGCCCCAACACCAGGTCCACCTCCTTCGCTGGGTCACCATCGTCATCGCCTCGGTTTGATTTGAACACTTTGGTTGTCGTGGCAGGTTTGGTGGAAGCCGGCACTAAGGCGACCTCCTCATCATCATCATCATCAGAGATTTCGGCGAAGACGGCACGCTCCAGTTTGAAGTCTGTGTCGGCCATGGTTTCAAGTATACACTGATGAATACGCACACAAGCTTACTTGCAAACAGAAAGCAGAATCACACTCACACTTGGCCCGGTGTGAAAGAATGCAGTCCCAGGGTAAAAATAAAGCACTAAAAAAAGACTTGAATGACAGTAGACACCCAATGATCAAAGCGGAATGACTCCAACTTGCAGGCAACAACCTTCGGCAACTCTTCAAAACCTTTCTTGACTACTTTGAACCAATCTTTTAACAAGTCTTACACCTGTACTACCTACTACTACTACGTACTACTCTCTAGGTTTGCGAGACTGCCTCAAACTTTTTCTCCCTTCCTCTTTCCCTCAAGTCTACTCTGGGACGTCAGCCAGTCGGTGGAAACAGACTCTCTTCTCCAAGGTGTGTGCAAGAGCGAGTGTGACCACAGCTCCCTGTGAATCCCGCCCGTCAGGTCTTCCCTTTCCCTCTTCAGTCCAGCCCCCTACCAAGATCACTTACTGTAAGGTCACACCCACACTGACCCTTTAAGGGGAGTCTCCACCCTCCCAGAAGAGCCTGGCAAGGGACACACATACACATCCCCAACCACTTACTTACTCACTCATTGATGCAAGGGTATGAGACAAACAGCTCAAAACGTTTTATGAGTCATTAAAGCGTAAACCTGATCCTGCAAATTACGATCAAAGATACGCGCTATTGGAACCACCATAGGCATTACAATAAATGAGGTAGATAGGACACACTTGTAATCGTAGCACAATTATGTTTTAAACTTTGTGTTCAAAGAGTGTTGATATTTAGTCCAACAGCACTGGACGTTATTGTTTTTATCGCTCCGCTCACATTTGCAAAGTTACAGACCAGAGTATGCAAGCGGTGTGGATTAGAAGAGGAGCTGTCTGATTTTTGACTGTTTTTTTTAATGTTCGAAGTTTGCGGATTTTCCAATTCTAGCAAGTAGGAGTGATTACAGAATGCTTTATAAGGGAGAGGGAGAGGGGAAACTGCTGTTGCTCCACTTAAACATAAAGCTTGGTACTGTAGGTTTTGTTAAAGTATTTTTGTTTGCAGAGAAAAAAAAACAGACAAAACAAAACTGGTCAAAATTTGTCTGAAATGTAATTAAGCAATTTCACAATCAGAGTATCGGTGCTGTTGTTCCAAATATCAGCTCGGCTGGCATGAAACTGCAGCTGACACTTAAAAAAAATCATGCTATTTATTATCAATAATGATTATTATATTAATTTTATTATACATTTAGATATGATTTATCAACAGATCTTTTCTCACACGCATACAAAAAAGAAAAACAAAATCTCAAGTTCATATCCAGTCCTTCTTTATTGACAAAAACCAGACAATCACAGCTTCACTGGCTGCTTTTACTTGGTATAGTTCATTTCTTCAAGACTAAATGGACTGCCTCTGACATCTAGCAAGCAAACACGTTTTCTTCAAGAGCCATTGCATGTGCATGTTGTAAACTCAATTATAAACAACAATCAAAAAACCGGAACTGGGCACTGCAGCCAACAGATTAATACGGTTAACATAGCTTAGATGTGTTTTTGCCTTTAATAGGCTTTATGCACAACTTCACTACTTCCTGAACTTCTGCCAGCCCTTTGTTTCCTGTCTGCCATTATTGGACAAACTGATTAATCCAGGTGTGCCTGATTATTGTTACTGAGGCCAGGCACACCTGTATTAATCAGTTTGTCCAATAATGGCAGACAGGAAACAAAGGGCTGGCTGAAGTTCAGGAAGTAGTGCAGCTGTGCATAAAGCCAATTGTCCAAAGACAACAGCAAAATACACACACACACACACACACACACACACACACACACACACACACACACACAAAAAAAAACGGCAACACAGTTCAAGACCAACTAAAATATAACTACCCTTTACTTGTGTTTACAAAGGAATGAAAAGATCTGCAATAAATCTGGCTATTCTGGGGGATTATTTGCAACTATTAATCTGATATGCTTTATGAGGAAATCCTCCTCTCTGCATGACAGAAGATTGTAAAATGGCATACAATGAAGCTTGCTTTTCTGCATTTGAAATGAGGCCCCTTTGTACGAGAACTGTTTTAGAAATGTGTTTAACAAAGGATAAAAGATACATAAAGAAATCTAATAATTTAACAGACTGGGGAAAAAAAAAATCAGAAATGTATCAAATATCAGAACCTGTACTATAATGGTAGGGAAACTTTAATGATATTGTGACTTGATTAAAGAGTATCTACACATTTATGAGGCTTTTACGACAAAAAACAAGCTGTTCATACTCCTGTGTGCTGTATGGTAACAGCACTTGAGTTTGTATTATCACATAATCAAGTATTTAAGAGTAATGAAATCATTGCGAATATGTTATGCAGTTCTAGCTGAGATTATTTTCAGCTCAGCTTCTACAAAATATTTCTAGCTTACTTTCTTGAAATTTATTCCATGTCCTGATGTAGAACAACTGAGAAATTTAGAGCCTTACAAAGTGACAGTGTTCACACAAATCATAAAATCTCACACATAATCTGATAGGCCCCTGTTGTTTAGAGGTGTGGCAGTTGGGGAAAGGAGAGAATGTGGGTGTGGTTTAGTCTTCAAACTTGCCCTCCAAAATGCTGTCAAAAGTGAAAGGCATGAACTTGAAGCCTTGTCCAGTGTAGAATTTATTCTGAAACTCCACCCTACAGAAATAAAGTGGGAAACAAAGTCAGTGAATTACAGTTAAGGATGAAATTAAATGAAAAAATGTGTTTATTTTCTAGCACCACATTTCAATTGAGCTACAATTACTTATTCAGTTCGGTTTTAAAACATGGATTCACTCCTTTTTAGGGAGTGAATTTGGTTGTAGAATGCAGTTCTCGCACATGCAAATAATTAAACTGTGTGTACAGAATAAGACTAAGCACTCAAAATAATCAATACAATGGTATTTTTTCTGCAGTGTGCATGTAGTCATTGATAGGGGGCAACAAAGAGTCATCTGCTCTTAAAACGGTTTAACTGTAATTTATAAAGGCAAGCATAGTGTGTGCGTGTGTGCGTGTATGTGTGTGTGTGTACTTACCAGTGCAATCTAAGAGCATGAAGGAAGGCAGACAGGCCTTCCATGATCAATAGAATAAACACTGTCAGTGTAGCAAAGAAGGCAAAGATGACTGACAGGGCAAAGAATCCACCAAAATTCCTAGAAGCGAGGCCCATGTGCATCACCATTGACCACAAGACCTCAGAGAGCTCTGTAAGAAAAAAGAAACACATTTTAAGAAAAACATTGTAAACAATTACTTTATTTCTCCACATTGCATATTGAGAGGAAAAGCATGCAAGTAAATTTGTAGAGGGTTCCCATTCATGACTTTCCCATTCATTACTTGTTGGAATGGAAATTTATTAATGAATTCATAATTGTAGGAAGGAGTTTACTTCTTTTACAGGGGCTTACGTTACCAAAGTCTTTGCCTACGACTCTAAGTTTATAAAGTAGAGCTGAGCAAAAACAAAAAATCTTATATTCACTGCAGAAATTTCCATTTATTTCTCAGGCCCAGATATGACCAGGTTCCAGTTTGTATTCAATACAATAAATGTGCATGCTTGGTGTGTGCATTACTTACGTGCATGGGCCAGACTCAACGCCCAAAGTCGTAGATAAGAGGCAGTGTTTGAGATGCATCCTAAGCAGTATTCTATTGTGTGAATGGCCTGATGCACTGCTTCATCTGCAAAATTAAACTAAAGAGAGAGAGAAAGAGAGCAATAAGAGCGATTCAGACAGATGAAAACGCATGAATCTAATCCCACTCCCAGCTCAATCACAGCCCTGGATCTCACGGGCATAAGAACAGAATCACAGAGCACGGCCTTTCAGATCATCAGCATAATTTGGTGTGATTTAAGTCAGAATCACGCTTCAGCACGGCTCACCAGATCGTTCCCATGTAATGATGGCAGCTAAAACTAAGGAAAATGGACGTCTAGAAAATAATCTATCTAGTTGTGCTGGAAAAGAACCGAACACCAAAAGCAGGAGACTACCAACACTGAAACCTGCAGGGATACACACAAGCCGCAGAGCAAGAGGATTATACGGGTGATGGCGCACATACACACAAACGCACACACACAAACACACAGACACACACACACACAAATGTAAGAAATGATAGCAAACATCTACACAGAGTCGAGAAGGCTGTCTGCTCTTACCACTTCTTCCTCTGACTGCTTGAAATATAATCAGAGACATGCACAGAGAGACACACAGGGTTAAAATAGGGTTAATGACAGAGTTAGAATCTGATGAAGAGACAGTGGGGGAAAAACTGTTAAGTTCACAGAAAATGCAAAGATCTAATGACCGACACATTTATTTTCCGTCACAGCAAAATACAGTGGCCCCAAAAAGTATTCAGACACTTAAGCCACACTAATACAAATGCATGAATGCCTTAAATACAATAAATCAAGCCAATTGGCATTTATTTGAAAGACACACAGCACACTTAAAAGTCCACATTTCAGGAAAAAAGACTTCTTAGGTTTGAAATGATAAATTAGAGTTGATTTTATAAAAAATTGTCTGGACATTTTCTGTTTGTCAAAATTGGAACATAATTTGTTGAACTACACTCTACTAGGACATCTTTGTGAATTTGAGGGATGAATTAATACATCCTCTAAAATCATATTGATACTGTAAGTAATTGCAAAATAGCTGGGAAATTTAAGCTGTTTACGAGAAAAGGTCTAGCGTCATTTGTTTGCAGATACCACTAAATTCATACATTTTTAAGTGCGGCTTCAGTAACCAAATACTTTTGCAGGGTCACTGTACACACCAAAACGAGAGGGATAAACAATCCTGGATATCGGACTTCAGTCTCCAGTAAATTGACTTTATGGCTGACTGCGCTTTACTGACAGGCCTGTTTGGAGCGGAAAGAGGAAGATTATTGGCACTAATGTACTGAAATGACTGCATCTAAAACCTTAATATAACGCAGGTAATTGTATAAATAGTTTACTATCTTCCTCCATTTTATTCTCAGAGAAGAGAAGCTCAATTAGTTGGGTGAGTGTTTGTTTAGTGTTTTGAGACTGGTTTCCCTGGGATACAGTGGTTGGGGGGAGAGATAGTGCTTTTAAAAGTGGAAGACCCAGTTTAGACCAAGCACTGGTATGCAGATCACAGATCCAGTGAGTCACAGAAAGGAATGCCCACTGCCAACTGCAGCAGTTTTTGGTACCCTGGTGTAGCTTGTCACAGTGTGGGTGGTAACAAGTGGCACATAGACTATTATGAAGAAGATCAATTTACTTACGTTACAATAAAATGCTAAGCTATTCTCAGAATCAAAATATGTCATCACACAGAGTGTCGGACAGAAAAACCCGACCCAGACAATTATCCAAATAAATATGCTCTTGAGGCGGCAGAACAGGAGTCATTCTCTGGCTATAGAAAGAGTATTGTTAGACTTCACAAACTAATGCTATATCAAAGCATCTTGGTAAAATAAAAAGGACACAAGCATGGGTAATCTATTGAACAAGTATGACAAAAAGTATTATTTCTATGTTATTCTATAGCCTAGTTGAGAGAGAGAGAGAGAGAGAGAGAGAGACAGACAAAAAATCGAAAAAAGAGAATCTTCCCTTACCTCAGGTTCTTCGTCTAAGTTTTGGGAAAGCTGGTCATGTTGGATGATCTCAGTTTCATCGTCTGTGGGGCCGTTACCTACTCGGATTCCCCCAAAGTTTTGTGTTCCCTGCAGCAAAAGTCACACTACAGTAGGTCATCGCTGAGCCATGATATAATAATCTAGCACAGGGGTTCTCAACCTTTTGCAAGCTGGGCCCCCCCAAAGCTGGTTCATTGCAGTTGCCCCCCGCCCTGATCCCCCATCCCCCCGCCCCGCTCTACCTTGCATAGATAGATAGATAGATAGATAGATAGATAGATAGATAGATAGATAGATAGATAGATAGATAGATAGATAGATAGCCCTAGGCTATTATTTTTAGGCCCACATTATTATTATTATCATCATCATCAGTAGCGGTAGGTAGGCCTATTATCATTACTAGGCTATTGTTATAATTGGCAGTAGCACCAGACTTCTAATGTGAGCTTGCAGGCATTATTATTATTATGAGTTGTATAGGCCTATCATCATTACTAGGCTATTGCTATATAATTGTGAGGTTACATGCTTTTTTGTTGTTGTTATTATTATTATTATTATCATCAGTAGGCCTATCATCATTACTAGGCTATTGTTATAATTGGCAGTAGCACCAGACTTCTAATGTGAGCTTGCAGGCATTTTTATTATTATTACTACTACTATTATTATTATTATTATTATTATGAGTAGTATAGGCCTATCATTATTACAAGGCTATTGGTATATAATTATGAGGTTACATGCTTTATTGTTGTTGTTATTATTATCATCAGTAGGCCTATTATCATTACTAGGCTATTGCTATATAATTAGGTGATGTTAATGTGAGACCTGAGCCTGCTTTGCCTTGCAAAGATCCTCAATTCTTGGCTCAATGTTTGATAAGCATAGCCTCAAATCATCCTCGATTTGTGCACGATTGCGGTATTTTGTTTTGAGTGCAGTCATTTTTGAGAATCGTGCCTCACACAAATATGTCGACGCGAAAGGAAGGAGAATCTTCAAGGCGACGTCACAGAGTTCAGGGTATTCCTGCATCAATGCTGCCCAGAATGACGAAAGAGGACAGGAGCTAAAGAGTTCCTTCAGTCTACTGTCACTCTTCAGCTCAATAAGCTGTTCCTGCATATCAATTGATAGCTCGTTTGCTGTGCACACAAACGGATCTCGAACCCATATAAAAGAGCGATAATCTTCTTTAAAGTACGTCGCAAATTGTTTTCTCATTGCTGACAGGTGCTCAGACGCTGATTGAAATAGGGAGGAGAAATCATGTGAGGTGCCTGCATCAGTTATAAAGTCTGTAAGGCAGGGGAACATGTCGCAGTTCCCTCGACTGATGCGGCCATGCCAGAGGTCTAGTTTTTGTGTGAAGGCTTGCACTTTGTCTGCAAGGAGCAAAATATGAGTTTCGCGGCCTTGCAAAGACAGGTTGAGGCCATTCAAGCGGTCAAATATATCGACCAAATAGGACAGAGACGCAAGCCACACAGTGTCATCCAGATGCTTCGCCAGATCTGATTTGATTTCTGTCAAAAACCACTTCACCTTCACAAACCACTTTCACAGCGGCTCATACAACCGCTGTAACACCCAGCGAGCCAGCGAACTTCAGTGTGCAGAAGCAGCTGTTCGTGCCCTGACCCCATCTCCTGGCAGAGGACCCCAAACAAGCGAGAGTTTAGCGGCCGTGATTTTATGAGATTTATTATTTTGACGGATTGGTTAAGCACGGAGTCAAAGAGAACCGGCATTTTTTTAGCAGCTAGTGCTTCGCGATGGACCATGCAGTGTGTCCATTTCACAAGTGGAGCTACTTGCTGAACGCGAGCAGCTAGGCCACGCTCACGCCCCGTCATTGCCTGCGCACCATCCGTGCATAGGCCAACGCATCGGTCCCAAGCCAAACCATTTTCGCGGATAAAAATGTCAAGGACATTGAAAATGGCTTCTCCTGTCGTGTGCGACTGAAGAGGCCGGCAAAACAGGACATCCTCCTCAATCACCTTGTCCCGCAGATACCTGACATAGGTGAGGAGCTGTGCCTGCCCAGCAACATCAGTGGATTCGTCCAGCTGCAGCGCGTAGTAAGGACTCTTTTTTACGAACTCTATCAGTTGCTCTCTGATATCGTTGGACATGTCTACAATTCTCCTAGCGACTGTGTCATTGGACAGTGGTACTGCACCGAGTTTGGCTGCTGCACTATCGCCTATCATTATTCTGCACATGTCTTGCGCTGCCGGCAAAATGAGAGTCTCTGCGATTGTATGCGGTCTACCCAGTTTACTGATCCTTTTGGCCACTACATACGATGCCTCCAAACACTGTTTAGACACAGTGCTGTGCACTGAAATGGTTGCCTGTTGCTGATGGAGGCCATCAAGCTTTCTTTTAAAATATTCAGCCGGTTTATTTTTAATGCCAGCACGCTTTGTTTCGAGGTGCCTTTTTAATTTGCAGGGCTTCATACTGTCATTTGCCAGCACCTCGGCACACACGACACACTGAGGTCTCAGACCAGCCGTGACTGTAAACCCAAACTGCAGGTATGCTTCATCGTACCTGCAAAGCTTTTTTGCAGCTGGTGGTGCGTCAGTTGGCTTGTTGGTCCTCACAAGAAATTTCTCCATTTTAATTTGTTTTCAATAAAGTTTAGCTAAACTATAGGCAATATGTAACTGTGTGTGGTGTATGTTGAGAGACGTATCAGGGGCTAATCAGTCAGGACTTAGGCACGATCTTTCATTAAACCAAACAAAATAATTATTTTGCAGAAAATTCAGATTTTATTTGAATACTTAACGATTGTAGTCCTCGTGTGTGTGTGTGTGTGTGGGGGTCGTTTGGGTAGTTAGCTAAGTAGCTACTGCCTAGCAGTTTAACAAAATTACTGGCTAGGGCTGAGATATGATCTAATCTTAAAAAAGAATGTTTCTGGGTTTAGTCTTTAAAAAGACTGTTGGGGTTTGTGTAGGAAAGGCCTACAAAATCAAATCGAGCAAATCGAGATTGATAACAGACTAGCGAGAGCTGGCACAAGCGAACTTGGCAAGAGACTAGACTAGAGTGAATGGAGAGCTATGTCGTGAGTCAATTTAAATGCAGTGATTTATTTTTGTGTGAGAGTGAGTGAACATTTACACCCCGCTCTGTAAGTCAGGGCGGGAACGGCGGCGGCCATGCGTATGCGCGATTCATTTGCAGCCTGGACGCAGAGGGGTGTGTCTCCTCTCTGCTCTGACTGCAGGCTGGGACTGCTGCGTGAGGTTACTGAGAGACTGACCGCCTGTGAGTGCCTTTGGACGGGAGAGGGGCTCATGGCAGCACCCGCTGCTCGTTGAGCACAGTAGGCCTAACTGCAGAGTGATTCATGCTTTCGAGTCTCCAAACACCACAAAAGTTTCCAAAAACACCAGTAAAAGTCGCTGGATTTGTCGCTTATGACAAAAAAAGTCTCCAGGAGGATGTTTTATTGTTGTTTATTTATTAACAACATAAATGTATTTAAACATGTTTGTGTGTGCGTGGCTGCGTGCGTGCGTTCGAGCATTTCACAAAAACTAAAAGAAAGCTTTAACTGTAGCCTATATTCTGACTAGTTTATTCGTTTATATATATATAGTGTATATATATATATATAACTAAATACGACTTCACGTTTTATAACTGTTACGTTTGCAGCCTCTGAAACTTCCGTCCGTCATAAAAATTAATTCGGGTGGTTCGATTTTCTGCATTTTTCGCATCCATAGCAAATATTTTGAGGGGTTTTGACAATATTGAGAGACACCAAATGACGAATATGAACACGAAAACTAATACGACAGTTTCGGACTCAAAATATGGTGTTTTATATATTTATAACATTTGAATACAGTTCAGCAACATACATCACATGACCTGACGACCAAGAGAGCTGACAATTGACCATCACTTAATTTACCATCACCTCACGATTGAAAATAATGTGACCCTGATTTCATATGACAGTTCAACAAACAAGTTAATAATAATAAGTCACTTACATTTTAGACGAAATAATGACTGTTTGGTCTATTTTAGCAGCGAAAATAAATCCGATGAATCCAAACAAAGATCAGAGCATAGCGCATCTCACAGCAACACTCAATCGTGTTTTGAATAGGGCTGGGTATCGTAACAAAATGTTCGATACCGATACCGATACCTTGACTTCGATACCGGTTCCTGAACGATACTTTTTTCGATACCAATTTTGTTTAACAATATAACATTACCTAATTTTAATTTTTTTTGTTCAGTTTGTTGACTTTTTTACACTCATATTTTGATTATGTAAAAAAGCACCAATGCTGAAGTTTTCTATGTTTCCTAATCATTTAACATGTATTCTTTACTTCAATGAGCTCATTGTTTCTTCCTTAACTTAATGCATTGTTTAACAATGAAATTGAATGAAAATTAATAGAAATGCATTACACTGTCACCTCTGATAACAGATCACTCTAAATTGTAATTTAGACACATTCATTTTCTGTAAAGCTGCTTTGAAACGATATGTATTGTGAAAAATGCTATACAAATAAATGTGAATTAAATTAAATATAGGCTACTAGGGGGCGGGATATATGCCTCGCGCTCCGCACACATCAAGCTTGCCGCAAAGCACTGCCAAAAGTAGCCTAATGATTATGGATGTGTCGGGAAACAACAGCAAGGAGATATTTTAATTGTTTATTAATGAACAAGTGTTTACTAATGGTGTGTTCACTGTTCACACCGAACGCGAATTTAATTATTTGCGCTAGTAGATTAGATACAAAGTCAAAGACGGGGATAGACGCATCATTCGCGCCGGGCGTCGCGAATGATGCGAATTGGGCGACGCGTTTTGAACTCGAGCGGAAGATTGAAGCGTCTAACTAGACGCGATAGACGCCTATTTGACGCTCTATTCGCGTTCGGTGCGCTTTGTATGACACACCGCTTTGCCTTATCAGATTTACCGTGTTACCGGTCTTGGCAGCAATTATCTTGTCGAAAATATTGCATCGCGTGCTTCTGGCAAACACACACACACACACACACACACACACACACACTACAGCCTCACATGCGACAAGCCAAGTCTCTGGGCAGCCGCGTAAACTAGTGTTTTTCCTCCACAGCCAATCATGCTGCATGCATGTTTCACTGACGTTGACGAGATTAACCACTTAGGTACCGAAATTTGGTACCGAAAAACAAGACATGTTTCGATACTCGGTAGTACCGAGGCAATTCGGTCGGTACCTAAAAAGTACCGAACTCGGTACCCAGCCCTAGTTTTGAATGATTCAGTGTTTTGAACGAATCGGTTGAGTCAAAAATACAATGACCCATTCACAAACATCTGTCTCATTCTTGATGAATCGGCCGTTTGAACGAATCATTTGAATGAACGACTCAATGACTCGCTTAATAAAACCGCTTATCACCTGCATTTGCGCTCACTATCGACAAACCAATCAAATTTGTCAACTTTTTTTTTAAATCAGTCCAAACACATTTACATTTGTATTCATTCAGTTATGTATATACAAAACGATACGTTTTTATGACAGTAGTTTAGTGATAATTTTTTTTTTGCTAATATTGGGTTTTTTTTTCAGTTTTTTTTTCCTCCCATCCTGTAGCCTACTCGCGCCCCCGCCCCACGCTAGCTGACCAATGAATTTACATGATTACATTTATTCAGACATTTATGATAGATTTTGTAGAGATTGCACTCGAAAATACTTTTTAGCTGAAGAAACACTTTAGAACTGAACATAATAAAAAAGTAATAAAAAAATTAAAAAAATTAAAAAAGAAAAATAATACTTTTAATGAGACAAATTCATTAATGTAATCTAAACTGAGAGTAAAGACACTTTACAAAAATGTATATTTCAAATAAATGTTCTTTTGAACTTTCTATGCATCAAATAGTTATTAAAATGCATCAGTTTCCACAAATATATCAAGCAGCACTATTTTCAATATTGATAATCATAAGAAATGTTTCTTGACCAGCAAATCAGCATATTAGAATGATTTCTGAATGATCGTGTGACACTCTAATGATGCTAAAAATTCAGCTTTGACAACACAGGAATAAACTGCATTTTAGGCCTGGAAATCACTAGCCTGACTTCGTCATACTCATACTCTAGTCAGAATGTGAGTCTGATACTGCTCCATAGGGCTTTGATTATGAGGCGTGTCTTAACCGAACCAGGAAAAAAAAAAAAACTCTGCACTCAATTGGATAGACCTACACCAATCAGAGCAACGCAGTAAGTGACGTATGTTGAGCTACGCATAGTTGTCAACAGAACTCAACTGCACGCACGCTGGAGGAAGTAGTACAATAATGAGTGTTGCTTCTTTTACTTGGTCCTCCATGAGTGCGACCAAAGGAGAAACCACAACGACCACAGAGTTTTCATTGCGTCCTATCTTCTTAGCGACCATTGGAGCCAGCTGATAAATTAAACTTTTGCCGAATCCCTTTTACAACAGACGTGATTGCAGGAATCTATCTCAATTCTCCAGCTGCAGTCAACTTTGAGGGAAACCAGTTAAACCCAAGCGCTCTTTGATAACGTGATTACGTAACTGCAGATCATCTGTCAGATCATCGTATAAAGCCCGCCCTGGGAATTTGATTGGCCTGACGATTTCAAAACCGATCATAATTACTCCTCAATGGATCGAGTCCAGACCGAACTTCACGACCAAAAAATGTTGTGGGCGGGGTTCGGGCTGGCATCCAGGCTAGGAAATCACACTTATGAAACTTATAAGACATTAGGTTGAAGAACTTGCCTACTGATGTAGCAATGATATTTCATGTTTACACTCTAAACACTCCACATCCCACAAACATCTCACTCTGGATATGGAAATTACAAGATAAAAACACAAAATCTAAAAATAAACAGGGTATGTAAGAATCTTGAATGTGGTGTGCGAGGTCCTTACCAGGTGTCTTCTCCAAAGGTATTGCCTGCGCATTACTAGGGTCTTTATTATAAGCATACATGGCACACAGGCGAGAGCTATAACAACTAGCAGACACTGAATTACCATCTACAGAGACAGAGAAAGAGAGAGACAAAACATCAGTTTTAAACGTAATGGCATCTCACCTGCCACATATACTGATTAAATCGGTATGTGTCGCCGGTAATGTGTACCTGTCCCGTGTATAGTGGTTTGTTAGTGGGATCGTTGTAGCTGAAGAGGCACATGTTGATAAAGGCTATTAGAAGACTGGGGGCATCTTTTGAGGTCTTGGCATCATATGCCAACCACTTGTAAAAAATGAGCAGCATCAGGTAGCCAAACAGACTGATCATGAAGACGATCTCAGGAATAAAACCCAGAAAGATGTTCAGAGGTTTGTTGAAGTACCTTCAAACATAGACAAACAGACTTAAATTAGCATAACATCTAAAATACAGATCTATTGAGAGTAATAATGGACAAGTGCATACAGGTGATTGAAAAGACTGAGAATAACTCCAAACGTCATGTGGATGACTCCCAGAATTATTGACATCTTCATCTTGAAGGAGTTCAGAAACGTCAGTTTGTTGGTGGCAATGTTCCAGATCTGTGAGAGGAGAAAGTTAAAACCTTTAAAGGACTGAATTTACATTATCTTTGCTACAGAACCGTTTAGAAACTAGGTGCTTACTGGATCAATGCCAATTGGATAGGGTCCATTAAACACTTTTGGCACAGCAGGGTTCAGCTGTAATATCCGGTTTTCCTTCAGTGTTGTAAACCTGCATGAGATGATGGAAAATTCCATGTTAAAAATAATCAAATTAATAGCTATGCATGAAGATCTGACCTGAACGATAGAACGGATCTATTCAAACTCAAGCAAGTGGCTGATTAGGAGTTACAAAGTTTTTGTAAAATCAAAGGCTTGGAACGAACAACTTACGTCCAGTTGTCTCCTTTCTCTCCAAACATGGGTTTGACGCTCCAGCCTGAGCCAAAGACATTGAGGGATTTGGAGAAACAGTCGTTGTAGATAATCCCAGTGTACACTGAAAATAGTCCCATCAGGAGAATAATGTAACGGCCCGCAAATACCATGTTAAACATCTAGAGAGAGAGAGAGAGAGAGAGAGAGAGAGAGAGAGAGAGAGAGAGAGAAAGATGTGATGGTCCTAATTGTCACATATACGTATTTTAGACAAAGAAACTATTATTTTAAATAATGTTTGTAAAATTACATCTTTTTACCAAGTACTATCAAGGTTAGTTTGGCCAAAATAAATACAAATACCTGAATTATTATTTAATAATACATATAAAATTAATAATTAAATTATACTTATAAATAAATTATAATTGACTAATTATAACCATTTAAAAGCCACAATTTAGGCCTAAACCGTCAATTTAAACTACATTTTTATTCATCACAAACAAAATAAAATAATCTTATAACAACTTTTAACTTGAACTTAAAACAAAATCATCTGACAAACTTAAAACAATCATCTCACTAATAATAATTGTCACATTTAGCTTTGTCAGTGAATTAACCCACAATGAGAGATGTGTTTTATTTTTCAAGTCAAAGATTTGATTTTCATGCTAAATGAACAAAATTACTAATTTAACACAATTATGATCGATATTTTCTATATTCTGGACCTATATATACATAAAGGCTATATGACATAAACAATATTTGATATGAATAAGGACAAACATCAATAATGAGATGGGTGCATAAATGGATGGGTGGATGGATACCTCATTGTCGTTTTTCTGGGAAATTAATCGGCTCTCTCGCAGTACCAGATAAAGTGCAGCACAGGTCATGAGTACACCGTGACCCAGATCGCCAAACATGACCGCAAACAGGAAGGGGAAGGTGATGATGGTGTATGGAGCTGAGCACAAAAAATGGATGCAAACAATATGTTGATTATATTATGTGTGCCCATTTTAATCACTGCAGAGGACTTTGGGACTTACTCCGAGACTTAAGGCCTGTTCACACCGGGACACGTTTGACGCCTCGTGACTAAACAAAGGGCGCCAATGTGAGTGTGCACACCGACGCGATAAACGCCACGCGTAAAAGCGTCATTTTTTTAAAAAACGCCTCGGGTTCATTTTTTTAGTTTGATGCGCCGCGTCAAAAACTATCCGACCAATGAGATTGGCGCTTTTGCTCACGTGTCTGGAGCTTCTGAAGTTACAGTAAAACACAACTTGGGGGCGCTCAAACACAAAACGGTCTTGCCGAGCACACACACGTAACGGTGAAGAAGATATACGCCAAGTAGCGTCTACACTGCCGGGAATAAATAAGACGAGGAAGATACAAGGCAAGATGAATGTAGAGCTGCTGGTCTCGTTGGTGTCGGAACATAAAGAACCACATGACAAACGCGACAGCGACTACAAAAATCTTGATAAAAGAAAACTGTTATGGCGTGGTATTGCAGAGCAAATGGGCGCCATCTAATGTCAGGGAATGAATTTGCATGTTCACTCGGCTCATCGTCAGCGAAAATCGCTTGGGTGTGAACACAAAAAACGCGTTGAAAAACGCTGGCGAATAACGCGCGCCGATATTCGTCCCGGGGTGTACAGGCCTTAAAGGTTAAAGTTCAGGGTTACCTGGGTTGATCTCCCGGTAGTTGCTGATGCCGTAGGCATCGACGATGTTCTGAAAGCCAGAGGTGAACTTGTTGGTTTTGTTGTAGGTGGGTGGGGTCTGCTTGGTCTGCATTCTGTTCAGGATGGAGGGAACAGTGGATCCACTTTTCTCCTGCAAGTAATAGTGGAATTGAACACAAACAGTTATGCATAAAAAGAAATGCTCCAGTTTGCTTCCCAGTAAATAGTGGTGCATTTGTATGAATGCCCACATTTATAAACGTTTCACTTGTCTTTGCAACTCTACATTGCACTTATGTAAGCTTTAATATATTTGTGAAAACAGTGTCACTCGTTTGATTAATTTTTTAATAGATTCTGTGTATCCTAAACTGAACTTGAGTAGTAGGTGAAGTCTACAGCATGTGGAGGCAATGTGTAAGACAGCTGATATTAATAGCTGCTAGTTAAATAAGGCATGAGGAAGAATGCCATGTGTAAGGACAGGCTTTGAACTAGCACGCAAGCACAGTCCCTCACATTTCAACACACTGCCTACGTGGACTTAACACTATTACACTTCTAGTTTAGGTTCAGAGGGAAGCTACTTTTTTGTTACTAAACAATGGTTTGCACGGATTTACAAATTGGTCCATCTGTAGGTTGCTGCCACTATATAAACTATGTATAACCTGTTTTAACCCTATAAAGACAGAAGAACAGAAGGTGAATTTGTGTGAGCAGTTAATCCTCTTACGATGTGACTATTACGAGGTTAACATTCCAATGACCTCTGACCCTTACACTACAACCTCACATCGCAGGGATTATAGGTATTACCAAGGGGGTAATCCATCAGCCCGAAGTTGAAGCCTCGCGGGAGCCGCCATTGTAGCAGAACTTCACCTGCTGTTAGCATCCCATTGACTCCCATTCATTTTGGCGTCACTTTGACAGCGAATTACTTTACATCTGAGGCGTCCAAAGGCTTAATTTGGCGATTATTTATTTCTAAAGAAACACGACAATGTATAAAATGCTCCATTACTTTGTATCTTACGTTACGACCCTGTAGAAGCCGTTTTTGTAAAAATAGGCTAAAGATTGCGTCATAACCACGGGACTTTCTGTTGCACAATAGAGACATTACCGTATAGACAGAAGGAGAAGCTCGCTGCAATCTTTTACTGTCTATGAGGCAATCGGGGGGACATGAAGGCACAAAGTCAAGGTAGAAGCCCATAAATACAGAGTCCATAAAAGCAACGGGACAAAATATTTCAACAACGTTTTTGAGGAATTAGGTGATTCAGATTTGTCTTGGCACAGCTACTAGAAGATTTTCAACTGTCCGACTGTCGTCACGCTCAGTTTGAGCCTGCGCAGTCGCTCAGACATCAGACAGGAAGTGCAATAATCGGGCTTCAAGTCTTCTCCGTTGAAATCAATGGGGTCGCTGTGTCCATTTCTTTTACTGTCTATGGGTATTACACCCACCCTGCCCTCACTGTCTTGCTGTAAGGCGTGAGAATCCGGACCTCACAGAGGCATCCTTAACTCGCACACACCTTCTGCTGTGAGTAACTATGAGAATCTAGAATCTATCGCTCAAGGGATCTTCAGTGCACATAACATATCATCCTGAGCCCAACCAATTAATTGTAGGTCATGCGTACCATGCATGTTCTAGTGCATTTTTGTCTGTTTACACAAACTGTATAATAAGTCAGCAAATAAATACTATATAAACAAATCAATCTATAATATCTGTCATAACAAAGACCAGAACATGCTGTGTATTCAAGTTTGGTTCATGTAGGTTTAGTGGAAGTTCAGATTTTTGTTCCAACGTGCTGATACAATCGTTCTGAATTAATGCACTGTATACTAGTATGCATTCAAGGGACAATATAAAGACCCTTTTAAATATATTTGATCTTTTTAGTGAAAACAACACATTTACCCTTCGTATGAATGTATGTATTAATTTAATAAAAACCTGAAAAATGTTATTTATATTATATTTTTTTATAAAAACAATTTTATAATTTACTATTTACTACTGAAACACACACACACAAGCATTCTCTCTTTCGTTTGCATTTGCAACTGAGTTGCAAACTGAGGGAGTGGATGACCATTGCCAATCTCACCCATCGTTTTATCAATTTTTTCAACAGGGCAGAGCAGAAGTGATTGACAGAGTCCATTTGTGGCACTAAGGGAAGAGGATCAGGTTTCAGCTGCTCTTGACCACAGGAAAAATCAAACTTTGATCTAAGGGGTCTCATGACTCAATGTAAAAGCATCTGAGCATTCCGTCCTAACACTCAGTCCCCTGTGTGCATATGTCTGTGTCCTGGGATAACATAAGCTAAAGTCATGTTTACAAAGTGTGAGTCATTGAATGTGATGATAAGAACAAATAGGCTACTCCTTAGAGACAACACATGTGTGGTGATAATATATGTGATCTAACATACCAAGGACTAAATTCAAATGTACAGAACAAACCCATACAATCTCAAAATACATCTTGCATCTCAGATTCTCTTACTTAATAACAGGCTGGGCAACACATTCAACTGGAAAACAGGGTAACTGCAAGTTTAAAATACTTACAACATGTTTTATTCAATATATAGATATATATTGAAATTAGTTTATACTAATATATCAATACATACATTAGAGGTCAATCGATATTGGTGTTTGCTGATACGATAATAACTGTCACCCCCCTTTTTGAGCGTTGACGTGAAAATGCACTACCCAAACTTAAACGGTTGTAATTCATGAACCCTTTGGACTAAAGACTTACGGTTGATCTCTTTTAAAAGAAGACACTTGGCAGATTATTGCTGAAGTGGAATAAATTCATAGAATTAAATTATATAAAAGTTATTGAAGTTTAAGTTTATTGTTATGAAAATATAATAAAATATATATTTTTCTTTTATTAAAAATATATATAAATGAATATAGGTTTCAGCCTAAAAATGACAGAAAGTCAAAGCCATATATCTAACCAAGTTGTGTTCCAAATTTTAAGTTGATATCCCAAACATTGAAGTTCCCATGAGATTTTGTTTAGGCGTAATACCAAAAATACCCACCGGGTGACATTGAATTCCATTGAATTTAATTGTGTGCATTCTGCCATAACATATTAATACATTTCTGTCCAAATATCAGTTCCGTCACAAAATATGGAACCTTGAAACTCAGACCTTTCTGAAAATATGTGTTTTGTCATAATTAGAAAAGGTTTTGATCATAAATTATGAAACATGATGATGCCTAAAAGGGGCGGAGCCTGATACAATAATTTAGAGTACCGTTCTATGGTAACGCAACATTCAATTTCAAAATGGTTTTCACAGGATGAATTCTAAATTCGTAAGCTTTCAAATGATACCTAATTTAATGATAACTAACTTGAACTGCCACCTTAACGTGGTGGAGGGGTTTGAGTACCCGAATGAACCTAGGAGCTATGTTGTCTGGGGCTAAATGCCCCTGGTAGGGTCTCCCAAGGCAAACAGGTCCTAGGTGACGGGTCAGACTAAGAGCGGTTCAAAAACCCCTTATAAGAGGATTAGTTTTAAGGACCGTGACGTCGCCCGGTATGGCGCAGCCGGGGCCCCACCCTGGAGCCAGGCCCGGGGTTGGGGCTCGTATGCGAGCGCCTGGTCTGGCCGGGCTCAGCCCGAAGGAGCGACGTCGGACCGCCTTCCCGTGGGCTCACCACCTGCAGGAGGAACCGTAAGGGGCCGGTGCTGAGAGGATCGGGCGGCAGTCGAAGGCAGGGGCCTCGGCGACCCGATCCCTGGACACGGAAACTAGCCTTAGGGACGTGGAACGTCACCTCGCTGGCGGGGAAGGAGCCTGAGATTGTGCGTGAGGTTGAGAGGTTCCGACTAGAGATAGTCGGGATCACCTCTACGCATGCCTTGGGCTCTGGAACCACACTCCTTGAGAGAGGATGGACTCTTCACCACTCTGGAGTTGCCCATGGTGAGAGGTGACAGGCTGGTGTGGGTTTGCTTATAGCCCCCCAGCTCAGCCGCCATGTGTTGGAGTTTACCCCGGTGAACGAGAGGGTCGTTTCCCTGCGCCTACGGGTCGGGGATAGGTCTCTCACTGTCGTGTGTGCCTATGGGCCAAACGGCAGTGCAGAGTACCCGGCCTTCTTGGGGTCTCTAGGAGGAGTGCTGGAAAGTGCTCCGACTGGGGACTCCGTCGTTCTACTGGGGGACTTCAACGCTCACGTGGGCAACGACAGTGACACCTGGAGGGGCGTGATTGGGAGGAACGCCCCCCCCCGACCTGAACCCGAGTGGTGTTCAGTTATTGGACTTCTGTGCTAGTTACAGTTTGTCCATAACGAACACCATGTTCAAGCATAAGGGTGTCCACCAGTGCACGTGGCACCAGGACACCCTAGGTCGTTCGGCTGCTCGGAGCTGTGGCCGTAAGGTCTCCGGTGCCTGTCGAGGCGGCAATCCCCGAACCCGGTGGTGGACACCGGAAGTAAAGGATGCAGTCAAGCTGAAGAAGGAGTCCTATCAGGCCTGGCTGGCTTGTGGGACTCCGGAGGCAGCTGACAGGTACCGGCAGGCCAAGCGGACTGCGGCCCGGGTGGTTGTGGAGGCAAAAACTCGGGCCTGGGAGGAGTTCGGTGAGGCCATTGAGAAGGACTATCGGCGGGCCTCGAAGAGATTCTGGCAAACTGTCCGGCGCCTCAGGGGGGGGAAACAGTCCCCCACCAATGCTGTTTACAGTAGGGGTGGGCGGCCGTTGACCTCAACTGGGGATGTCGTCGGACGGTGGAAGGAATACTTCGAGGATCTCCTCAATCCCACCGTCACGTCTTCCATTGAGGAAGCAGAGGCTGAGGGCTCAGAGGTGGACTCGTCCATCACCCTAACTGAGGTCACCGAGGTAGTCAAGAAACTTCTCGGTGGCAAGGCACCGGGGGTGGATGAGATCCGCCCTGAATACCTTAAGTCTCTGGATGTTGTGGGGCTGTCTTGGTTGACACGCCTCTGCAGCATCGCGTGGCAGTCGGGGACAGTGCCACTGGGACGGCAGACCGGGGTGGTGGTTCCCCTTTTTAAGAAGGGGGACCGGAGGGTGTGTTCCAACTACAGGGGGATCACACTTCTCAGCCTCCCTGGGAAAGTCTATGCCAGGGTACTGGAGAGGAGAATACGGCCGATAGTGGAACCTCGGATTCAGGAGGAACAGTGTGGTTTTCGTCCGGGCCGTGGAACACTGGACCAGCTCTATACTCTCTACAGGGTGCTGGAGGGTTCATGGGAGTTTGCCCAACCAGTCCACATGTGTTTTGTGGATTTGGAGAAGGCATTCGACTGTGTCCCCCGAGGCGGCCTGTGGAGGGTGCTCCGGGAATATGGGGTCCGGGGTCCTTTGCTAAGTATGACCTGTATGACCGAAGCAGGAGCTTGGTTCACATTGCCGGTAATAAGTCAGACTTCTTCCCAGTGCATGTTGGACTCCGGCAGGGCTGCCCTTTGTCGCCGGTTCTGTTCATAATTTTTATGGACAGAATTTCTAGGAGCAGCCAGGGGCCGGAGGGTGTCAGGTTTGGGGACCACGCAATTTCGTCTCTGCTCTTTGCGGATGATGTTGTCATGTTGGCCCCTTCACACCAGGACCTTCAGCATGCACTGGGAAGGTTTGCAGCCGAGTGTGAAGCGGCTGGGATGAGAATCAGCACATCCAAATCCGAGGCCATGGTCCTCAGTCGGAAAAGGGTGGCTTGCTCACTTCAGGTTGGTGGAGAAATCCTTCCTCAAGTGGAGGAGTTTAAGTATCTTGGGGTTTTGTTCACGAGTGAGGGAAGGATGGAACGGGAGATTGACAGACGGATCGGTGCAGCTTCTGCAGCAATGCGGTCGATGTACTGGTCTGTTGTGGTAAAGAAGGAGCTGAGCCGTAAGGCAAAGCTCTCGATTTACCGGTTAATCTACGTTCCTACTCTCACCTATGGTCATGAGCTTTGGGTCATGACCGAAAGGACAAGATCCCGGATACAGGCGGCCGAAATGAGCTTTCTCCGCAGGGTGGCTGGGTGATCCCTTAGAGATAGGGTGAGAAGCTCGGTCACTCGGGAGGAGCTCAGAGTAGAGCCGCTACTCCTCCACATCGAGAGGGGTCAGCTGAGGTGGCTCGGGCATCTGTTCAGGATGCCTCCTGGACGCCTCCCTGGGGAGGTGTTCCGGGCACGTCCCACTGGGCGGAGGCCCCGGGGAAGACCTAGGACACGCTGGAGAGACTATGTCTCCCGGCTGGCCTGGGAACGCCTCGGTGTCCCCCCAGAAGAGCTGGAGGAAGTGTCTAGGGAGAGGGAAGTCTGGGCATCTCTGCTTAGACTGCTGCCCCCGCGACCCGGCCCCGGATGAAGCGGAAGAAGATGGATGGATGGATGGATGATAACTACTAAAATATGTGATGTAATAAAAAAGGTGATAAAAAAATATAATATAATATTTTAGAGGATAATATATATAATATACTTTTTAGAGATACTATTATTATATATTTTTTTATTGACAAATACAAGATTATATATGTTTTATTGTGAACTTTTAGCATGCAAATCAAAGTTTGAATGATTAAAAGTGTGGTTGTTGACTTTTTGTTACAAAGGTGAAAACCTTTTTTTTTTCCTCCAA
This sequence comes from Tiaroga cobitis, assembly GCA_030578255.1. Taxonomy (NCBI): domain Eukaryota; kingdom Metazoa; phylum Chordata; class Actinopteri; order Cypriniformes; family Leuciscidae; genus Tiaroga; species Tiaroga cobitis. The sequence goes on along the minus strand of CM060593.1, from coordinate 21,357,142 downwards.
AATTTTTTTTGATGCGCACTCTTGTCATATATTAATCCATTACTCTTCCAATATATATTTTTTCTGCAAAATCATCAACAAATATGTATTCTCGAGTCTTAGACCTTTCCAACGATATATAGTTTGCCATGATTAGATTAGGATTTAGTAGAAAAATATTGAAGTAAACTTAAATATCCTGCTAGCGGGATGGTGACAGTTAAGGGGTTAAAGAAAAGAAATAAACAGATTACTGTGCTGATATAAGTAAAATGTATATACTGAATGTTTTAAATAATGTTCTAAGTGTTTTCTTCCTGTTACAGGGCGGCTCAGAAAGCTGCTGGCTACTGTAAAAAAATATATATAAAAATGACTGTCGCTTCAATATGTCCCGCAACAATGTTCTATTTTAACAGGATAGCAAAATAAAATGAGACTGAATGTTTTCGTACTGTAAAGGGAATTCAATTATTTTATCAGGCCCCTGTATCAGTGATGTTCTCATTACAGAGAAATTTAAATGTAATGAATTATATCGAGGTAAGGTTATATTGCAATTTGATTTGGTGGATTCAGTGATACTGGGTAACAGCCTGAAGAATAAGATGCCAACTTCCTCTGGCTCAAGATTTCAGGATGTTTATAAAAAATAGGTGTGTAACAAATACAATATTCGAACCGAACCGAAAAATTCTCATGGCGTACCAAACGCCCCACGCCCTCTGCTGCACAGGCCATTACAAAACTAATTTTTCTTCCTTGACATTTGATTAAATAGTAATTAGGGGTGTAACAGTACATGTATTCGTCACACACATTTTTTGGTACGCGTCACATAACGAGGTTATGTGTACATGACGAATATAGCATTGTAGCCTAACCACCATTAACCACCAATTATCGCAATAAGCTCTGCATTTAGTAACTTTTCGAAAGTGTCATCTTTCAAATTCTGTCCATTTTGTCACGAAATGCAAACAAAACAAGAAAACGTTCTTTAATGTGGCGTGACAGATCACCTTATAGGTTCCTCAGTTCAAGCAGCAGCTAGTTACAAGTTAATACTAGTTACAGAATAAACAAATGAACATCTGAAGGTATGTTGAAAGATACAGTACAATTTACTGAAACTTATCATATCTTGTGTAATCAGTGTTTCAACGGCGTCACGTAGCATTACATTTACCTCAGGCAAGTCATTCAATGTCCACAGCTTGTTAGTTCACAAAAGAAATTAACTCTTTCCCTTAAATATATGCACTATATTAGCCTATATGTTCATTATATTTTACTTAACCAGTTAATAGTGTCTGTGTCTGTTAATAGGATCATTTTAACAATGGTGTCATCTGTACAAAGAAAATTTAAAGGAAAAACTTCTCAGTTTTTAAGCATATCGTTGTCGCGAAAACGTACCCTTAGAGAGTGTTGATTATTATATCTAAAAAGAAATAGGAACTGAACTTCGGCAAATAGTTTGGGCTCTGTTGTCAACCTTCAATATTATAGTAATGTACAAGTAAGGGCTACCTATATAGTTTACAGCATAAACAGAGATTATTTTTTTTTATCCTTAAGAAACTTTGAATTAAAATTGAATTAATTTAAAGACAGAGACACAATTTTTTCAGTAAACCACTGCTTAATAAATTAAAAAAAACTATTTTATGTTTAGTTTACTCCCCTTGCTGTACTGAACTCATACCGAACCTTGACTTCAAAACCAAATCACCAGTTTTGTGTATGTTACACCCCTAATAAAAAGATCAAACAATGTGTATGTGTGTGTCCTCACCGTGCCCCGACGGAGCGCAAACTGAATGGAGTCTAGATCTGACACAGGGCACCAGATCTCAGCGATCAGACACTTCTGAGTGACATCGATGTTGCAGAGGTTCAAAGTGTGATAAATGGCTTTCATCTTCCGGACCTTGATAAACCACACTCGGACAGTCTTGGCAGCCGCCTGTAAAACACGCTGTCTATGATCCTCTGTCTGATTCAACACCTAGAACACAAAGCACAAAGGAAGAGGAGGGGTCAAAACAGGAAATGTGAGATCACTGGACAGAGGTGATATGGTCACAATTAGAGCTGAAAGAGCAGTGGTTGGGTCGAAACCTGAATCTTGTAGATTGCTGTGTTGAGTGTCTGACTTTGCATGTCACTCTTTCAAACATCTTATGCAGTGTTTCCCATTAATTGCCTAGACTCTTGCGGCCCACCATAGTCTAATCTGTGCCAGTGTTTTCCACGTCTCAGTGAACTCCATCTCTGCATGTGCTGTGAGTTAAGCTTGCATTTGGGAATGTAGCAGGCACCATTTATGCATTTTTTATTTTCACATGTGCATAATTTCCAATATTTTGTGGGAAGGTGAGTCCCCTTTAAATGCAAAGATTGCCAGGGCCCCCAGATTATTGTTGTTCAACCTTCACTGCATGTTAAAACATCACACTCTTACATGATCTGGACAAACTGAGTATCATTAGAAAGATTTAAGACTCCAGCTTCGATATTTGACCACTGTTTAGGATAAAACTCGTTTGTAGTGATATTAATTTCTTAATTTATGTCAGGAGTCCAAAATAATCCATCTGTAAATTGTATATTTTGAATAGAATAACAACACGCATTCATATGCAGTCATGTCTGCTCCGGTTTATTTGTGTTCACATAGCTTCACTGAACAGCCTTCATTAGGGCTTTTAGTCCGCTCATATCTGGATATATTTATATATTTACTTCATTGTTTTCATAGACAGAATCATTTCTATTCATTTTCTATTAACACTTCCACGGTCAGTTCCGTATACAAGAAACCCAGAGAAATGTTTCTACATGTGAAACATGAAGTTATAAAAACACGATTAAGATGGGAAATGATAGTATGTGATTTTCATGCGTTTTGGCTTATTTTCATTACAATAAAGGATTACATGAGAAATGCTAAGCGGTTGCAGCGATTCTTATAAAGGGCTATAAATAACATATTTCAACAATATATGACCAAACCCCACATTAGATCGCAATTGGAAATTATTGCAATCACTCGTTGGTAGTTTACTGTGAGTTTTGAGTGAAAGCACAGTATTAATAGTATAATCGTATAAATTGTTCTATGTACTGTAGCTTGATGCTAATTGTAGCTCTAATGCACAGGTGCAGTTTATATTTCATGATGTATTTTGTCAAACACAAACAGTCATGTAATCAAAATGTGTAAATAAATGTAAATATGTTAATTTACATTACTACTGTATTTTGATGTAGTGTGTTCCATTGGGCAATCAAAGGTTATACACACACGTGCTGTCTTCATGCCCACTTAAACACTTTGGGCAAATACAGGAAATATGTTAGTGGTCCAGTGCAAAGAACACAAGTGTGGGGATTCTCACGTTCTGTCTGTCAAACTGTTCTCACACTCATGAGCTTGTGAAACTTTTTTAATGACCATAAGAGTTATTTGTATGCCAATCGAACATCCGACCTCAAGCTGTGTTTATTGTTGCATTGAACAAGAAACACGAACAAGTAATTAGCCAACGCCACCTCACTTGTCTCAATAGTTACAAGTGTTATTCACAGCTATTGCAGGAATAGGGGCTTAAGTTTAGTTATTTGTCCATACAGAAAGTATACAAGCCGCTCCTTTTTGCTGTTGTATGAACAGACACACCTGCTGGTAAAGATGTTTATGAATCCCAAACCCTGGTTGTCTGAATATAGCCTATGTATCTTCTATTTAGGTAAAAAGAATTTCACAATCATTCAGGAGTGGCCAAGGAAGTGAGCCAGCATCTGGTTGTCATGTTAGACAGATAGAGTGGCAACATTAATGTCCGAATGCGCATTCTCGCTTACTTGGGTGGGACATACGCAGTCGCTCACGGTGAAATCAGACACACTCACCCACACTAGAATAACCCACATGCTCACCCACGCTGGAAACATGGAGACACACCCACACTGACAAATAAGACAAACTCGCCCACTCTGGGATTTATGTAATCCTCAATAATGTGTCCAGAAGACCTTCTGTCTTTCTCAAACAGTAACAAACACAAACAAGGCATGTGCATCAAACTAAAAGAAACCAAATTCTCTCCAAAGCTGGGAGAAGAGCACAGGGACATTAACGACATTAACGCCTGACTGAAAGACACACACAAGCATAGTGACCATTCTCTCTCACCTCCGGGACAAACAGGCCCGCTGTTAGCTCGAAGTGAGTCAGTGACATGGAACTCGAGTGTGCGCTTTGTCCTGGCCCTGTCAGCACTCGTGTTCCTTCATTTCTTTTGAAAATGTCCGAGAGCAAACAGATGTGTATGTGGGTTTTCAGGGGGTGTGGGATGAGAGCGAATCAGTGAATAAGTGTGGCGAACATGAAGAACAAACTCCCTCAGTATGTGTGGGTATGCAAAGACAGGAACGCTCACTATCAGAGAGCCGCTGCGAAAGGCACCTTACAGTTGTGATGACAGCTGAAGTTTTTTTTACCCAAATCAGATTTTTGTTGATCGATTTCTATGTTGTCACGTTTTATAGGTAGCCCCGCCTACTGAGAAACCTCAGTGGCCCAAAATCTTACTTCACATAGCTGTCTATCAGGTTAGAGGCCATATTAAATTTAACACAGATGAAAACGAGGCTGTGAGGGATGGACTTACAGTCCTTACAATGGAATGCACTGTCATTTTGCATTTGCATTTGACATCATGTCATTTTCACAATTTTACTGAGTTTTGTCTATTGAAAGATGTTTTTCGTCAGCTGAACAATCGTTATGTTGTTAAACAACATGTTGTACAATCCACTGAGCGCACAACATGTATTTCTCACAGCCTCGATTTCATTCCTGACAAAATTAAATATGGCTCTACCCTGTTACGGTCCAAATTATGATTGGCTGTGATTTTTTGTTTAACGCAGTATATCGCTTTCAACAAGTGTTGAAAAATGACATGACGCTAGAAACTTGTATGTGCCACTGCAGACACTGAAAAAAAATCGAACGTGAGAAGCAAGCAGCAGTGATAAACTGCCTTGCCATGTGCTGAAGGTCCAAACTGTGTGGGCATCTGTGTGGGAGGGAAGGTATGGGTACTATGTAAATGTGCGAGGACACACTCACCCAAAGTTTTCCTTCCCAAATAAGGCAGAGATTTGAGAGATTCTCTCAAAGACCCAGAGCTGTAACACCATCCAGCAGTCCCCCATTAAACCTAGTAGTAGCCTCTAATGACTCACTGAGGGAGAATCCCTCTGCCGTACGGATCGACAGAAAGCGTGTGTGCGCTGATGCAGCCAGTGGATATTTCTGTCAAATTAAACTGCTTTATTGTAAATCTGTTAGTTTAAACTCAACTCAAGATAATGAATAAATAAACAGTGAAGGAAATTGAAGAATAAGAGTTTTGAGACTTAAAGTCTAATTCAGATGTTATTCAAAGTGATGCACAGACCTCCAGGGGGCGTCACAGTATATTAGGGAAGAGACGAAGAATGATCAATTCAGCAAGTAAAAATAAAAAATATATAATAATATACAAGAAAAAAACAGCTAATTAATCTGAAATAATCATTGAAATGGCAACAAAACTAGAATACTACTATTGAAGTTGCTATGTATAAAAGCACCGTCAAATGCATAAATGTAATATAAAAGAAATGGTCAGATTGCACTGGTCTGCTGTATTTTAGTGAGATTTGTAAAAAAAAAAAGAAAAGTCATTTTGTTGTAATTTAGTGTTTAATTATTTATGTTTTACTTGTAACAAAAACCCTTCTCTAATCTAATATGTGTTTCTGGGCACACTCTTATCTCATGTAATTCCATTACGCCACTCAGCTGCAGTTTATCAAGAAAATTACATCAATTGATGTACTGTCAAATCATATTCAGTCATATCATATATCACCTAAACACCAACAGGCCTTCATGAGTTTACTGGCTCTGGAAACATGTTTGAATCTTTAAGGCTCTTTCCCTCTGTAAACAGCTGTGTTTTGTTTTACAAACTCATTTTATAATCCCTGACTTAATAACATCTGATCAGACTGAGGAGTTCAGGGACAAAAGGAAATCGTCATAACAAATTTATTGATGTTGCTACCATCATAAAATCATGTGTTTTAATGAGGCCCAATGCCCAAGGTTAGGGTTTCCACTCAAGACGAAAAAGATGAGACACACAAACTGGTATGCTCTCCAAACTAAGAAATTATGGATTTGATCAACTGGTCTCTCAACGCAATTGACACCATCTTCTCGACGTGAAGCTTGGGTTCGGGGGAACCTGACTGCCCTGCTGGAACGTTCGCAGCTGGCTACACGATGGTCGCGTGGGAGAGGTGGCGGGTCGTGTGTCTGGCGTCTCTTTTCGTGGAGGACATTGAAGATATCTACCCATTCGGAACCATGATAACAGGTTTTCTGCTGATTGGATCAGGAATTGCCCTGGTTTATCGAGGAATTAAGAAGTCGGCGACAGCTGTCCAAAGCTCCACAAGGCTGCCCGTCATGATTGAAGCAGTGGGCAGAGCTGTCAGCACTCAGACTGTGACTATGAACCACTATATGGATAACATTATGGAGAAGCTCACAGCTTTGCAAAGGCAAATGGATTGTTTCGGAGACCAAAATGGACCAGGAGCTGTGTAAATCGGAATGTGGTTACTCGTCCCAAGACCAAACAATCCCAATCTTATCTGCTTTCGGCCCCCCTCATCCAGCAGTGGCCTTGGCCAAGGCTGCTGGTGGAACAACAACTCCCCCGGAGGAGCACTGCAGCGAGCCGCTCTTGCGTTCCTTCCCCCACTCCCCACAGACACCCGCTGATTGTTGACTCTGTCTGGGACCTGATCAGGGTTGTCTCCATGGCAACTTGCTGTGTATCGCTATGACAATCCTGCGGACTTGAGGCACCTAGATTATGATGCCAGGCGCAGCGACTCTCCAGGCCTACACATACACAAACTCTTACATACAGATATGCAATCACCCCCCCACCCCCCATCCACGCTTTGTACCACCAGTCTGAAAGGCGGGTCTGTGACCAGCGCCGAGAATGGCTGCAGGACCGGATGGCTGCCTGCCTGTGCTGGGTTACCTCCATCCCCCACTCCCCTCCCCTGTTGCAAGTCTTGTGTGTTCATGTTGTAGAGTGTACCGATTATGTGCTAATGTTGCTGAGGTGTTTTTTTTTTTACAGTTCCCAAACTGTACTCCTCACAGGAGCATAGTCTGGGGGTTAAAAAGGGTTACCTTTTTTTTCTCTCCTCACCTGTCCTCATGTTATGCTGTATTTTCTTCCTCAATGCCCTGTCTTCCTGTCCTGTCTACCCCCTTGTCATATTGATTTATGTCTGTATGGAGAGGTTGATGGCTAATTTCGCTGGTACTTGTGACTAAGTGACAATAAAGGCTACTACTACTTAGGGGTGGGGGAAAAAATCGATTTTTAGATGCATCGCGATGCGGACGATTCTGAATCGATTTTCCACAAAAAAAAAAAAGTATATATATATTTATAATAACGTAATATTGACGGAACGCGAAAGACGGAACTCTGAAGCGCGGAAGTGCAGTGGCCGGACCGTCTGTGGCGTGCACATTACAGAGACGCGATGGCTGAGCGCGCTAAATCCAAACACGCTCCTTGTTAGGTTAAAAGCTGACATGTGGAAATATTTGGGCTTCTGAAGTTGAAGGGGGAAAGGAGCTGGACAAGAGCCACCCTAGTTGTAAGCTTTGTAGAATAAAACTAACGACGGAAACACGACAAATATGAGAAGCCACATGACACGTTTCCAGCCAGAGGAGGAAAAACACTCGGCTGTACCAGTCGTTATAATATTAATTTCCTACAAGTATGCTCCTAGTTCAGGCACACATTTATTTTCCTGTTGGTTCTTTGCAATGTTAATAAAATATATTGTACGTTAATTCTTTATGGGTCATTACTTTGTACTTTTAAAGCAAAGTATTTATAGTCACACACACACACAAAAGATTCAGATAATCGATTTGTAACATTATAAATGTCTTCACTGTAACTTTTGATCAATTTAATTTATCCTTGATGAATAAAAGAAATGATTTCTTTTTTCTTTTGCCCAAAAAATTAAATAAAAATTCTTACCGACTCCAAACTTTTGAACGGTATTGTTTAATGTTACAAAAGCTTTCTATTTCAGATAAATGCTGTTCTTTTGAATTTCTGGGTGATTCTCTGAATTGGGTGCCCTTCAAGTCCCCCAAACTTGCTTCAAAGATTTTCAATTGAAGGAAATCACAAAATGCCTTTTAATGCTGTCAATTAATAGAACCAGGTGCCTTTGCATTATAATGCAACACAATTGCTTTTAAGAAAAAATTAATTTAAAGATAATGGGTTGCCTAAGTAGTAGACAACGAGCATGTTTGCATGTCGTCAATAACCATCATTACATTTTCATTGAATATCAAACAAATAAAAAGTGCAATTAATACCAAAATGTTGCTGCTAATATAATCATATGTTGGTCTAGTGTATTTTCGTTTACTGCTGTGAAATGGGAAATCAATAATCGCTAATCGAGAATCGTTAATAATCGAAAATCGACTGTAATCGAAGCGGGACTTCAATAATCGTAATCGAATCGAATCGGGAAATCAGACAGATTAACCACCCCTACTACTACTATAAGGACATAGGCCTCGTTTACACTGCAGGTCTTGATGCCCAATTCTGATTTGTTGCCTATATCTGATTTTTTTGACCGTCCGTTTACAAGTTCTTTCAATTGTGACCCATATCCGATTCATGTGTTTACACTTGACATACTATCTGAAACATCGCACATGCTTAAAGGAGAACTCCGGCGCAAAATGAACCTTTGGTCTAATAACACATTGGTACCTAGTCGACCGTTCTCTGAGATTTGTTTTCATGATAATCGAATGTAAAAACTCTAAAAACTGTTTAGCGTATAACGCTAGTATATAGGGCATAGAGTAATGAAAAATAAGCAGCCAGGAGCCATCTTTGGAAAAACAGTCTCGACAAGTCGAACCACGAAGTTCAGTGAACTTCTGAACTGTATGAACTAGAGTGCGGATCGGGCAGAATTTTTTTGTCCGAGCCCGGCCCGCGTCCGACAGAGCAGTAACCGAACCCGACCCGAGCCCGACAGGCATAAAGATATTTATGTCCGAGCCCGACCCGAGGCCGACAGTTAAAATCCCATTTTTTCCCTCAAACTAATGACACATGTGCGTTTGTGTGGAAAGCCTGCTTTTATTAAGCAACTGTAGGAAGACATTCGGAAATGTCAGCAGGATGAGTGCATCAGCGCGCACGGAGAAACAAGCGCACTTAACGCAGGCGCGCATGCACGTGTTTCGTTGTCACGGCGACATAAACAAATTTCCGCACACAGGAAGACAGATGTTATGGTAATATTTTACATGTATTTTAATCACAAAAACGAACGTTTGCATCACGTGAAAGCATCAGGCACATTGGCTACCAACATAATAAGCTGTTTTACATTTAAAATGTTCAATGCCATATTGCGCTGATGTGACCGAGCCCGACCCGAACCCGAACATAATTTCTAAATATCTGTCCGAACCCGGCCCGGCCCGTCGGTTACCGACGGGTCCCGTCGGGCTCGGGTCGGGTATCCATCCTCTAGTATGAACGGCGTTCGTGGTTCGACTTGTCGAGACTGTTTTCCAAAGATGGCTCCTGTCTGTATGGACTGTCTTTATAAAGTATCTTCTTATTAAACTGTCTGTAAACTTACAAAGTTCTCAATGCTTCGGTTTGTATGTAGGGACTCTTATTATGTTACTGTGTTAGTGTGGGGCTATTTTGAGCCTTGTTAGTGATAATAGTTTTTAGAGATAAAACTCTTTACATTCGATTATCATGAAAACAAATCGCAGAGAACGGTTGACTAGGTACCAATGTGTTATTAGACCAAAGGTTCATTTTGCGTCGGAGTTGTCCTTTAAAGGGGGTTCTTGCACAGATGGACGAAATTATGCTTGATGCTAGCTTTGCGAAGTTCGCCAAACATCACCATGAAAATCGGAATTGGGTCACATTTCACTGACAGTGTAAACGAGGCTATAGAGACATTGGTGAGACCACAAACAGGTGGTCTTGCCATTGTGTTGGTGCTTACATCATTACTATAGCAACTGACAACGATACACCGGTTATTGACAATACCGTCTGAAAGAGCAGATCAGATTTCATCATTTGCAAAATGACAGTGCAAACAAGTCAGTCCTGCAGGACTTGAAAACTAAATCAGAATGTGGGCAGAGTGAACAAAGTAACAATTCTAACAGCACTAGACCAGGTCTGGACTCATAAGAACCCCGATCAGTCTTTCACCTCATACAATAAAAATATGAACTTTAGAAAAAAGACTCGGCCTACATCCACTTACATTATTTTTAAAGGATGTGTGTGTGTGTGTGTGTGTGTGTGTCCTCACGTCTTACCATCTGGAGATCGTCAATTCGAGAGTTGACTCCGGCTGCCATTTCTCTCCTCTCTTGTGGGGTCTCGGGACAGGGGTATAGAGATGCCCGAAACCTAACATAAATATATTAGTAAAAAACTTCATTAGATATTTATTGTGATTGTGCAGAGTACACAAAAATACAAGTAAATAACACATTGCAATATGCATGAACATGCAATATTTAGATTTTATGAATTTGTCAAAAGTTTGGATTCATTAAGATTTTTTTTATCAAAAGGGGCAATAACAAATGATAACGTTGCAAAAGATTTATATTTCAAATATATGTTGTTCTTTTGATCTTTCTATTTATCAAAGAATCATAAGAAGCAAAACAACTGTTTGATAATAATAAGAAATGTTTCTTGAGCACCAAATCATCACGTTTAGAATGATTTCTGAAGGATCATGTGACTGAAGACTGATAATTTAATGATTCTGAAAATGTAGCTTTACCATCACAGGAAAAAAATACTTTTTCAAAATATACTAAAACAGAAAACAATTATTTTAAATTGAAATAACATTTCACAATATTACCGTTTTTACTGTATTTTTGATCAAATAAATGCAACCTTGGTGAACATAACGAGATTTCTATCACAAACAATAATAAATAAATAAAAAATCTTATTAACCCCAAACTTGAAAAGTATTATAAGGAACAAGTCTGCAAAATCTGAGAACAACCTCATGTTTTTAAAATCTCATGTAAATACGGTTTTCTTCTGTTTCGGTCACTATGTTGTGTGACTTCTTAATGGCAGTGATGCTCTCGTACCCTTCACAAATCTTCTTGACTCTGTTCTTCAGCTGGTCTCCCTGGAAGAAAATGATGAACACCGACTTGTGCACATTGTCTCCCTGAAAAAAAGAGGGAAAAAAAAGAGGAAGTTACCATTAAATATGCAGTCTATGTAACTAATATGCAAAATGAAAATATACAAAACTATATAGACAAGAGATTACATGTTTGGTCCCACTTTATATTAAGTGGTTTTAAGTACTATGTACTTACATCGAAAAATAAGTACAATGTACTTATTGTGTTCATGTTGTATTCTAACACTTGTGCTGCTATTGAGGTGTGATACGGGTAAGGTTAGGGTCAGGTGTGGTGGTATGGGTCGGTTTAAGGGTGGGTTAAGGTGTAAGGGAAGGTCAACTGTGTAATTACAAATGCAATTACATAAATTAAGTTCAGCTGTAATTACATGCTGGTATTTTTAAACTATAAGTACAATGTAAAAACATGTATGTACACAATAAGTCCATTGTATCAAATTATTAATTTCAATGTAAGTACATAGTACTTAAAGCAACTTAATATAAAGTGGGACCCATTTTTAGCTTGCAAAGTTATCTAAAGCTATTTATTTTTCTCTCTCACAGGGCAAACTTACTGTGGCGGGGTCCTCAAGTGGGTCCTCGATGTCTGCCTGCCGCAGGAAGACGTTTCCACGGCAAACTCTCCACAGCATCCTCTCGAAGGTGGGAATCCTCTCCCTGCCTATCACCCCTGCAACAAACCTGCAACCAGTGTCAAACATGAGTGAATTATTTCATTCTCCTCCAACAGCAGACATCTGGATAATGAAACTGATATTCAAAACAACAAATATTTGCTGTACTTCAAAAGGTTTAATATTAATCCTTATTTTCAAAATATGATTTTTTTATATGAAATTTGGGTGGGTTGTACCAATAACAATTAATCTTAAATCTGGATTAAATCCAGTTTTATTTAATAATACTGCAACACCAAACTTCTTGTTACATATGTATAATGTGTAATCAATTACATTTAAACCAACATTTTGATCTTATAGCCTTTATAGATTTATATTAACAAAAACTAAGGCTTTATTCAGCATAGTATTGTCTTCCGGTTCTGTTGTCAATCTGCGTTCAGTGACGCTGCTGACGTAAGACGCTGCTGACGTGTTATCAGTGCGCCCGAGCTTCGTTTACAGTCTTGAGGGAGACACACGCTGTAAACAAAACAATCTTCGCAAACATGTCTAAGGATTTCGACACAGAGGAAGACTTGCATTTTTTTGCCCAGCCATATTTATTTGAACCCGAATACACGGACGCACCAGATACACGTCAGCAGCGTCTTACATCATCAGCGTCGCTGCGGACTCGTGAACACGGCTTGACAACAGAACCGGAAGGGAATACAATGCTGATTAAAGTCGTAGTTTTTGTTATTTTTGGACCAAACTGTATTTTCGATGCTTCAAAACATTCTAACTAACCCACTGGTGTCACATGGACTACTTTAATGATGTCTTTATTTCCTTTCTGGACAAGGACAGTATAATGTACATACATTTTCAATGGAGGGACAGAAAACTCTCGGACTAAATCTAAAATATCTTAAAGTGTGTTCCGAAGCTGAACGGAGGTCTTACGGGCGTGGGACGACATGAGGGCGAGTCAGGGGCGTAGCCACCATTTCAAAAGTGAGGGGGACAGAATGTCAAGTGTAATACCAGTTTTTTTTCTTCAGACTTTTGTTGAGGTTTTTGCTTAATTAGCTTAATATGCAATTTATTTTTAAAGCAATAAAACAGAAAGAAAGTTGTCCAATTCTTTATATTGCACATGCAGGGTTTTTCCTGGCTTAAAAATGAGGCGGAGGTGGTAAAATCGTGATCATGTATTTTAATAAGATAATAAAATGTGTGTTTTTCGTAGACCATCATATAGTCTGCTGTGGCACAGTATTTTTGTTGTAGGTGGATCTCGGTACCTCTAGGGGGGGTCCGGCGGCATGCCCCCCCGTGAGAAAATTTTGTACATTTTAAAGATAAATTCATTAATCTGGTGCACTTTGAGTCCCCCGAATCCACTGTTAAAAATAAATAATCCAACTGCCCAAACATGATATTCTCTGATTTATCTGATCATCGCATTACAATTACTCAAATGATCAGTGTTAAGCATGATAATATGTTTAAATATCACACTGAAGCTGATTTAAAAATATTATTTACTTAAAATTAAAGTTCTTTTCTGTCAAAATTACATTTTCTTACTAGCCTAAACAAAGTCTGTCTTACTAAACTAAAACTTTCCAATTGAAAACCTTCAAACTTAAAGCTTTTAAAACTACATCAAACTTTCTAGTTAGGCTTTTTCAAGAGAACTTAAAGTTTGTCTACAAACTTTTTTATCTAATTGTAAAGTGTTACCAAATTATGATAAACATCATGTACACGTTACACCGCTGCCTGATTCAAGCAGATCGTGGCTGTTAATGCATGAAAATACAAATTCAGCTTTAACATTTAGCATGTGTATTCTAATTTGAAGGGCTTTGATAACATATCTGTGAAAATAAAATGCATTACGAGTAAAATAGATTGAAAATATTGCATGTTTGTTCGGGTAGTGAATTTACAACAAAACCAGTTAATTGTTCAACAAGAGAAATAGGCGGAGTTATTCATCTTTGTGCAACACAATTCGGATACTACGTGACAACTTACAGTGCTTGACTTTTTCCTGAAAAGGGAGTGAAGAGTTTTTTGCCATTTTGAACTCTCTGAAACTGATGGATTCGGCGCGGGTGCCGTAGGCTAATGCACGAGTGACTGATTACCATGGAAACGTGAAAGTCACGTACACTCACCTTAAGGATTATTAGGAACACCATACTAATACTGTGTTTGACCCCCTTTCGCCTTCAGAACTGCCTTAATTCTACGTGGCATTGATTCAACAAGGTGCTGAAAGCATTCTTTAGAAATGTTGGCCCATATAGATAGGATAGCATCTTGCATGGAGCTTTGTGGGATGCACATCCAGGGCACGAAGCTCCCGTTCCACCACATCCCAAAGATGCTCTAATGGGTTGAGATCTGGTGACTGTGGGGGCCATTTTAGTACAGTGAACTCATTGTCATGTTCAAGAAATCTATTTGAAATGATTCGAGCTTTGTGACATGGTGCATTATCCTGCTGGAAATAGCCATCAGAGGATGGGTACATGGTGGCCATAAAGGAATGGACATGGTCAGAAACAATGCTCAGGTAGGCCGTGGCATTTAAACGATGCCCAATTGGCACTAAGGGGCCTAAAGTGTGCCAAGAAAACATCTCCCACACCATTACACCACCACCACCAGCCTGCACAGTGGTAACAAGGCATGATGGATCCATGTTCTCATTCTGTTTATGCCAAATTCTGACTCTACCATCTGAATGTCTCAACAGAAATCGAGACTCATCAGACCAGGCAACATTTTTCCAGTCTTCAACTGTCCAATTTTGGTAAGCTCTTGCTAATTGTAGCCTCTTTGTCCTATTTGTAGTGGAGATAAGTGTGGTACCCGGTGGGGTCTTCTGCTGTTGTAGCCCATCCGCCTCAAGGTTGTGCGTGTTGTGGCTTCACAGATGCTTTGCTGAATACCTCGGTTGTAACGAGTGGTTATTTCAGTCAAAGTTGCTCTTCTATCAGCTTGAATCAGTCGGCCTATTCTCCTCTGACCTCTAGCATCATCAAGGCATTTTCGCCCACAGGACTGCCGCATACTGGATGTTTTTCCCTTTTCACACCATTCTTTGTAAACCCTAGAAATGGTTGTGCATGAAAACCCCAGTACCTGAGCAGATTGTGAAATACTCAGACCGGCCCGTCTGGCACCAACAACCATGCCACGCTCAAAATTGCTTAAATCACCTTTCTTTCCCATTCTGACATTCAGTTTGGAGTTCAGGAGATTGTCTTGACCAGGACCACACCCCTAAATGCATTGAAGCAACTGCCATGTGATTGGTTGATTAGATAATTGAATTAATGAGAAATTGAACAGGTGTTCCTAATAATCATTTAGGTGAGTGTATGTTAGATAGACTATCCTTGACTCTTTTGATTTTAAATCTCGATGTAGGGTATACACACCTGCGAAAACCTCAGCTTGTCGTAGACACACTTGCCCTATGAAAAAGTGCGGGGGACGAATTTACATTGTATAAAAAGTAATTAATGACATAATTTTCATTCTTGGGTGAACTAACCCTTTAATAATAATCCATTTATTTGTAATTAATAACCTAAAGACTACGCAATAATTACTTTTGATTATTCAATTTCTGTATTATTTCTTACCTGAATGCTTCTGTTAAATAGATGTCAAATGAAAAAAAAAAAAGTAAAGCACTGTTAATTTAATTAGTTTCTTTCTTCCTTATATTGTTTTTGTTCTATAGTTTGTTTTTTGCATCTCTGTTCTTATTTTTAACTCTTTCCCCATCAGCATTTAAAAAAAAAAAGTTTCCACCCACTGACATTTTTGATAATTTTCACAAAACTTTCATGGTCCCCATGCAATAAAATAATTATTTAATTTGATACATTGCATGTTTAGATATTCCTTCATTTCTTTCTGCTTTAAAAAAAAAAAAAAAAAAGTATTCTATTATTATCAACACGCAAATGTGGGTAAGTTTAATAAAAAAGGCAACATTCTGAACAGAAAGCTGAGCAAAAGCGTGTTTATTTCAAAGACTACAACATGATGCGCATAAGAAAATGCTTCTTTCTGCTTCTTCTTCATCTGTGTTTTGATCCAGAGAATCTGTACTCTTTCAGAAGATGCGTAATGGTGCCCTCTACCGTCTAACAGTAAAAACATGTATTGCCGGAAAGCTCCGTCAATGGCGAGGAAGCGTTGGTGAAAAAATGGCGAAAAATAATAACAAAGATAAAATAATAAAAATAACTATATTGTGATTATTAATACAGTAATTATAATAAATAAAATAATTGGAGGAAAAGATGCATCGAGAATTGTTTTATAATTTAATTGTTACCCTCTGAATCGTAATCAAATTGAATCGTGCGGCAAATTCACACCTGCCCATGGACAAAATCAAGTTCCGCCCTACAATTTTTCTTGTTGTTGAGAAGCCATTTCACTTGGATATAAAATCCCAATAGGGCACAAAAGACTATTCCAACTTTCATTTCAAGCTGATTTTAAACTCTCCTCATGGTGCTTTCCTTTCATTCAGTACTCGGAATGGAAAAAATATGTTTTATATTATGTATTAAAGGCATGCCAGGATTATTGATCACAGATCAATGACAAACCCGCTGGCATTGGCAGCAGTTACATAAGAATGTGTGTTAAATGCCTCTTTATTACTTCTATCGCACTAGCATAAATCTATTAAAGAGCAACTTCCCCCATTGTATTGAAATTTTTACAGCCCAATCCAGAACAATACGACCATATGACTAGCATTTAAACATTTGATGCATTTACTATCCATACACCCTTAAACTTAGAGCAGTTCAAAAGACCTGTTCTGCATTCTTCTAGAGCTATGGCAAAGAAAAAAATAGGCAGGCAAATCACAAAATGCACAATCCCCATTAACGTCTATGTTTCATCCAAGCATATGCATGCATACACTTCCCGGCCATACACTTCCCGGCCAAAAAAAAGTCGCTGTTCGGATTTAAATAGGCAAATACTTGAGAGTCTATGACTTGATCATTATTGCTGTGATTATTATGTTTCTAGCATGTTATTATAATTTTGGCAACCATTCTTCCAACTAGGGGTGCACAATATTGACAAAATGTGATATTGCGATATCGATAATGAATATTGCGATATCGATATTAATTTCGATATTTTTAACCATATGTAAAATTACCAAAGTTACGTATACAAAAACGCATCAAAATAGATTCATAAATAAAACAAGTTTTCTTACAACACAAAGTTTATTTCAACTGACAGTCATATTGGACTGGTACAACATGAATAAATAAATAATAACCATGTCTATAGAACAGGAAATGTTTTACAGGTTGTACAGTATAAAATAAATAAATAAATAAATAAATAAAGAGCATTTCTATAGAACAGGACATGTTGTACTGGTTGCATGTACACTACAGTATAAAAACAATAAATAAAAAGCAAGTCTACAGAACAGGACATGTTAGAAACAATAAAAATAAATCTAATAAAACAAGTAAAAAGAAATTGTCGTGAGAAACACGGCCCATCAACAACCGTGTAACCTTTAGAAGGCAATTTGCACTTTCCCCGGCAACTCACAGGTAGAGGTTTCGCCGTATGGGCTGTTTACACCTGGCCACTTCATGTGTTTTCCTGTGATTGCATCGCTATCCGATCATGAAAAGACCAGGTGTAAATGCCCTCCGAAACGCATTCGAGACGGGTTTGAATCCGATCGCTCAAACCACTTCAGGAGGTCTGGGCCGCATTCCAGACGAAACTGGACAAGTGTAAATGCATCTGGTAGTTGAAACCACATATGTAAACTTTACTCTTCCCAAAAATGCAAAAAAAAAAAAAAAAAACCTTGTGAGAGCGTGTTATAGGCTATATGTCATGTTATAGTTGGATATGACGACGCTACTGCAGCATCACCACAGATGATAAGGTGTAAATGGAATCGTTTTGATAAATCTGATAGCTATCCGATCTGAGAAAACGCATGAAGTGGCCAGGTGGCCTGATGTCTATACTTGTGCGCTGGTGTGTGCGTCGAGCCGGCAAGTGTGTGTGTGTGCGGGGACTGTGTGGTAGAGCGAGGACGAAGTGAAAGAGTAACGGCAATTAGCTTTGGAGCGAGTAGCGACTCTAGAGTCATATTGAGTCTCCCCTGTTCTTTCTGACCACTGTGGGAAATCTGTAGCATGAAAAGTTAACCCTCTCCTTGATTTCATGTTGTTTATGGAGAAGGAGAGCAGGGAAATGCAACGCTACCAAGTGACGTGTATTTTTCGAGAGGTGCATGTCTGACGGGACGCATCATAAACAAAATATCGCATAATTATTGCGAGACTTTCGATATTATATCGTGCAACGTGATATCGCGATAACGATATTGAGTCGATATATCGTGCACCCCTACTTCCAACCCTAATTAATGAAGGACGTAGCTTTTCATTTTCTTAAACAACCATGTAGGAAGACAAATCATGGTCATATTCCAGGATGACAATGTCAAGATTCATCAATGTCAAGATTGACATTGTCAATACAAGATATTGACCAAAAATGTATGCACCTCTTCATGGAAATAACATCACAACATTTATTTCCATCAAGAGCTGCATACATTTTTGGTCACGATCTTGTATTGACAGTGCAAGAGTTGAGCACTCTGTAAAGTCTCCTCCAGCACACGCCAAATACTTATAATGAATTTAAGGTCTGGACTCAGGAGAGGCCAATTCATGTGTGAAAATGATTCTTCATGCTCCCTCCCAACCTTAACAGTTTGAGCCTGATGAATCGCGACATTGTCATTCTGGAATGTGGCCATGATGTGTCTTCATACATGAATAATTAAGAAATGAAAAGCTACACACTCCATCAATTATGATTAGAAGAACTGTTGCCAAACATATAACATGCTAGAAACATAATAATCACAGCAATAATGATCAAGTCATAGACTCTCAAGTATTTGCCTATTTAAACCCGAACAGTGACTTTTTTTGGCCAGGGAGTGTATATAAACTTAATTTTTCTAGAGTTCAAGAAGTAACTGTGAGCTGTTATCTTTAAGGGATGCCGCTTACGAGGTAAAATGATGTGGAAATACACCGGAAGAAATTCAGAAAAATGAGTTCTAGAACACAGTTCTTGATATTACACTGTAATATCTAGAACTGCGTATGAAGCATCCATGTTTCAGCTGTCCATTTAAAATAGCTCAATAAGACAGAGACACCAAAACCCACTGACATACTCACCCAAGCCTGAGAGGAGCAACGCGTCCGACCTCTTTCGGATCCAGTAGATTTGACGACTCTTCCAAAAGAGAAGGATCTTCCATCTTACAAAAAAGAGAAAACAACAATTCATTAAGTTATTCATCTCTTTCTGTAAAAATGATCTGATTTTAAAGTTCATTCTAGTGTTGTTTTAAAAAATTGTTTTCCAATAAAGGTTGTAGTTAACTTGTTAGACGCTGAAATTACATTAATAGTTAAAGTACTTCTTTCATTTTATAAATAAAGAACACATTTCTGTGACCTTATGTCATCATAATTCTTCAATGGAATAACCATTAAAAAGATTTATTTCACAGCCAATCTTGTTATTTAATAATACTCATTCAGCCGATGCACTTATTACAGGGATAACCAGAGGTGATGTGCCTATCTCAAGGGCACAGGGATGGTAGCACATGAATTAGACCATTTTAGGGTTTGAAACTGCTAATTTTTTTTTTGATGTTGTTTAACCCCTGAGCCCCACCATCCTCACACCACCCACCACCAGTCTCTGTGAGCACCCAACAAGCTAGTGTAAGAGTAAAGTAAATGATTAAAAGACAACTGCATACTCTCAAATGATCTTTTACAACTCGTAAAAGAAATATATCACAATAACATGTTAAAGTTCAGATCAGTGTTCAGGAAGCAGAGAAATGTATGGTCAAAAATTTCTGAAAGCCTGAAAGATAGAAAAGAAACACCCTGGTAGGAGCTAATTATCACGGGCACAAAAGGCTGTTTTTTACATTTTCAAGGAGTTTGTGAATAGGGAGTCGAACACCTTGCAGAACTGGTCTTGGGAAGGGCAGTTTGACATCATCATCAGCGGTTGAGATGTGGCCAGGAATTCAGAGAATGGCCTTTCAATCTGTCAGACATGCATCTGCCTTTGTCAGCGCGAACATTATCACAGACATATGGAAAAACATGTTTTGGTTCCTCTGTTTGTGTTATTGTACTTCTTCATTTGACTATTGAATGGTGGCCATTTTACACGGTAAAGGGGAACACTAAGTTCCCAATTCATTTTAAAAGGAAAAGAAGTGGAACGTGGTAGAACAAAAGCTGTCAAGGATAACGGCACCACAGCAAACTTTGATTTGAAAGAAAAAAAGATTCTTATAACCTACAGCTAGCAATGTCATCTTTTCATGTCATTTGACTCATCAGAGGTGACTGTATTCAAAACTAATTAAATAGTATTTAGCTTTTATTTGGTCAAAGAACAACCTGGAGGATAAGTTTATGACAATCTTTTATGGCTTTATTAGCCATTGCTAACATGAAACATATGACAAAATATTACAGTAATCTTAGTTCTCATTGAGCTGCAGCATATTTTTACTCGAGCTGAAGCAGTAACAGAAATTGTGGTTGCGCTGACACGTTTCACACCGCCTGTGTGCAAAACGCCTGTGCACAAGAGAGTCTGCAAGACCACAAGCAAAGCTCCCTGCCTGACATATACCGTGTAAAATGCCTCTAAGACCACAGGAAACTCTAAAGGCTAAAGATTTAGTAAGATATGAAACAAAGCAGACCTCATCAAAGAACTGCTGTGTTCGTCTGAGGATGTGCTTGAGCTCAGTCAGCTCCAGGAAGTTCTTCTTCAGAGCTTCTTGGTTGGTGTTGATCTCCTTCAGCTCATTCTCCAGCTTTTCAAAGGTGGCCTACAAAAGGACAGAAATTATTTGGTGCACTCAAAACTGTTTACAGCTGTCAAATTCACACATATTAGCTCTACTATTCCAAAACCTAATTAATTAGCTAATAAGCGCAAATAGAGGCAAAATAATAAATTGTGTGCGTGTACACATTTTTTAAATGTTTTTGAATTAAGTATCTTAAGCTCGCGAAGGCTGCATTTATTTGATCTTAAAGCTACACTGTGTGATTTTTACTCCCATCTAGCGGTGAAAAGGTATATGACCATCCAGTGAATATTAGTTTCTGTTCCTCTCAATTCCGATTTCGTTTTAACTCCTACGGTGGCCAATGTAGTCCAAGATTAAAGGGTTAGTTCACCCAAAAATGAAAATTAAGTCATTAATTACTCACCCCCATGCTGTACCAACCCCGTAAGGCCTTCGTTCGTCTTCGGAACACAAATGAAGATATTTATGATTAAATCTGAGAGGTTGATCACTCCTCCATAGGCTCCCTAAGGGAATGACACTTGACGGCCCAGAAAGTCAATGAAGAAAATGTTTAAATATTCCATGTGACAACAGTGGCTCAACTATAAGTTTATCAAGCGACGAGAATACTTTTTGTGCGAAAAAACAAACAAAAATAACGACTTTATTCGACTATTCCTTTTCTTCCTTGTAGGCCTGAAACAAGACTTCAAGAGATTTCCACGACGCGCACGCGCGAGAACTTAACTGAAGTAGTTGAAGGAGATCGCAATTCTCGCGCATGCGTCGTGGAAATCTCTTGAAGTCTCGTTTCAGGCCTACAAGGAAGAAAAGGAATAGTCGAATAAAGTCGTTATTTTTGTTTTATTTCCGCACAAAAAGTATTCTCGTCGCTTGATAAACTTATAGTTGAGCCACTGTTGTGACATGGAATATTTAAACATTTTCTTCATTGACTTTCAACCATGAAGAGTATGGGGAGTGCTGGAGAGACAGCTGGCAACTGGGAAGACAGTAACCGGGGCAGCAAGGGCCAGCAATCCAAACTGCAGCTTCCGTGAGGATGCACCCATAAACAAGCTACGAAAACCCCTAATGAACCATACCCCCAGGGGTGCCCGAGAAGGGGGGAGAATGAGCACCCCAACAGGACGGACACACAGGTAACGACCTATGCTTATGGAGAAACGACAATGAGTGCAGTTTGCGTATGTGGCAAAGTCTGCAAGAAGTGGCATGGCTTGAAGATCCACCAGGCTAAAATGAAATGCTTGATCGGGAAGCAGGTGGTGCAACGCACAGGTCCAATACCTGGTGAGACGCAGGAGGAGCCCGGCCCGGAGTCACCCCACAGTGCCCAGAACCTCCACGCACCACAAGCCCCACCCCATGTCAGACATTCCGAACACCGCCGGGTCAAGTGGCCTGCTGCCAACAAGGAGAGAGAGTGGCTCCAGTTCGATGAGGACCTGGACAAAATCCTTGAAGCTACCGCGAGGGGGGGGGGGGGGTGTAGACCAGAAGCTGCGGGCTCTGTCAGCAATGATCATCAGCATCGGAGCCGAAAGGTTCGGTATTAAGGAACAACAGCTGACCAGAGGTGTGGCAGAGCCAAACCGACGGGAAGTGAAGATCAGCCAGCTAAGGAGTGAGCTCAGACTGCTCGGGCGGCACTTTAAGCAGGCAAGGGAGGAGGAAAAGGCTGGTCTGGCAGAACTCCGCCACACCCTGAGGAAAAGACTAACCACCCTCCGGCGAGCTGAGTGGCATAGGAGGAGAGGCAAGGAGAGAGCCAGGAAACGTGTCGCCTTCATTTCTAACCCTTTTGGATTTACGAAGAAGATCCTCGGGCAGGAAAAAGTGGCCATCTTGCGTGCACTGAAGAAGAGGTTAACAAGTACCTCAGCACCACCTACAGTGACAGTGCAAGAGACAAAGACCTTGGGCCATGTAAAACGTTGATAACTCCGCCGGAACCCACCTCGGCATTTAACATCAGGGAGCCAACTTTGAAAGAAGTTGAAGAAGTCGTCAAGGCTGCTAGAACTAGCTCTACACCAGGGCCGAGTGGAGTGCCGTACGTCGTCTATAAGAGGTGGCCCAGACTCTTGACGAGGTTATGGAAACTAATCAAGGTCATCTGGAGGAGGGGGAAGGTAGCGCAACAGTGGAGACACGCAGAGGGTGTCTGGATCCCGAAGGAGGAGAACTCAAGTACCATCGATCAGTTCAGAGTCATCTCGCTCCTCAGTGTTGAGGGCAAAATTTTCTTTAGTATTCTTGCCCGACGCCTGACGGAGTTCCTTCTGAGGAACAAGTACATCGATACCTCGGTGCAGAAGGGGGGAGTCCCAAAGATGCCAGGATGTATCGAGCATACAGGAGTTGTCACTCAGCTCTTACGTGAGGGACGTGAAGGCAAAGGGGATCTGGCAGTCCTCTGGCTCGACCTCGCCAACGCCTACGGGTCAATCCCTCATAGGCTGGTAGAAGCCGCACTTGACCGACACCACGTTCCAGACAAGACAAAGCACCTCATACTGGATTATTATAATTCCTTCAGTCTGAGAGTCACCTCTGGAGCGGAAAAATCAGCATTTCATCGGCTTGAGAAGGGCATTATCACAGGATGTACTATTTCCGTGATATTGTTTGCCTTGGCGATGAATATGCTGGTGAAGTCTGCAGAGGTAGAGTGCAGAGGCCCACTCACCAAGTCAGGCATACGGCAGCCCCCCATAAGAGCATTTATGGATGATCTGACGGTGACCACAACATCGGTTCCGGGGTGCAGATGGATCCTCCAAGGGCTCGAGCACCTCATCAACTGGGCTCGGATGGATTTCAAGCCAGCTAAGTCCAGGTCCCTGGTGGTAAAGAAAGGGAAGGTTACAGACCAGTTCCGCTTCTCACTAGGAGACATCCAGATACAATCTGTCGGAGAAAATCCAGTCAAGAGTCTGGGTAAGATCTACGACTGCACCCTGAAGGACACAGCAGCACTCCAGACAACCACCAACCAGTTGGTAATCTGGCTGACGGCTGTGGACAAGTCAGGTCTGCCAGGTAAATTTAAAGCCTGGATCTACCAGCACGGCATCCTGCCCCGACTGCTCTGGCCACTGCTGGTCTACGATGTGCCAATTACCACCGTTGAATGCTTTGAGAGGAAAGTCAGCAGTTCCCTGTGGAAGTGGCTAGGCCTACCACGAAGCCTCAGTGACATCGCCTTGTACGGGAGGAAGAACAAGCTAAAATTGCCCTTCAGCAGTATGAAGGAAGAGTTTATGGTAACCCGTTCAAGAGAGGTGCTACTGTATAGAGACTCCAGTGACATCAAGGTCTCTGCGGCAGGCATAGAAGTCAGAACCGGCAGGAAGTGGAAGGCCCAAGAGGCAGTAGATCAGGCTGAGTCACGGCTGCGACATAGTGAGCTGATGGGGGCAGTGGCATCTGGACGGGCAGGACCCGGGAGCAATCCAAGACCTCGCTTTAACAAGGCCCAGGGGAAGGAAAGGAGGCAGCTGATTCAAGAGGAGGTCCGAGCTGGGGTGGAAGAAGTCCGCTGCAGCAGGTCAGTAGGGATGAGGCAACAGGGAGCATGGACTCGATGGGAGCAGGCGGCAGACCGGAAAATATCGTGGACAGAATTGTGGAAGTCTGAGCCACACCGGATTAAATTCCTGGTTCAGTCTGTCTATGATGTCCTCCCCAGTCCATCCAATCTCTTCCGCTGGGGCCTGGCAGAGACACCACTGTGCCTACTCTGCCAGAGAGGAGGTTCATTAGAGCACATCTTGAGCTGCTGCTCAAAAGCACTGGGAGAGGGGCGCTACCGTTGGCGCCACGATTAAGTACTGAGGGTCATTGCAGAGGTTATCAGCACTGGGATCGCATGCAGTAGATACCAGCAGCCAGCAAGGCAGAACATCGGCTTTGTTAAAGCTGGGGAGAAGCCACACCAGCGCCTGAAGCAATCAGGGGGGCTGCTGGCAACAGCACAGGACTGGCAGCTGAAGGTCGACCTTGGGAAACAGCTCAAATTCCCAGAAAACATCGCAGTGACCACACTCAGGCCAGACATTGTCCTGATGTCAGAAATAACAAGGCAAGTGGTCCTGCTGGAGTTGACTGTTCCCTGGGAGGACCGGATGGAGGAGGCTTTTGAGAGGAAGAGGGCCAAGTATGAGGAGCTGGCAGGCGAATGACGAAGCAGGGGGTGGAGGACCCGATGTAATCCCATCGAGGTCGGGTGCAGAGGTTTCGTCGGCCAGTCACTGATTAGGGACCTCAAGATGCTTGGAGTGGAGGGACTGCACATCAGGAAAGCCGTCAAGAACATCACGGACGCCGCCGAAAAGGCGTCAAGATGGCTATGGATCAAGCGGGGCGATCCGTGGATCTTACAAGCTACTCAGACACAAGCCAGGGTCTGATCAACCCTGGCTGGGTCGCCTGGGTGAGGGTGTATGATGTTGTGAGACCCGAAACACCCAATGAACCCAGGATACATCACTGATGATGTGTCTGAGGTGCACCAGAGGTGTATTTCAAGAATTATCTGGGCCGTCAAGTTTCATTCTCTTAGGCAGCCTATGGAGGAGTGATCAACCTCTCAGATTTAATCATAAATATCTTCATTTGTGTTCCGAAGACGAACGAATGCCTTACGGGGTTGGTACAGCATGGGGGTGAGTAATTAATGACTAAATTTTCATTTTTGGGTGAACTAACCCTTTAACATGGCTTCCAGTTCGACCTCATCCATGAGTGTTCCTTCAAGTGATGAGGTTATTTTAGAAAACTATAATAATTTGCTGTAATTTAATTAGTCAGGTAACATATAGGTTATGACATCTATGTAAAATGAATAATAGTTTTATGTTTTCGTATTTTTTTTACCATTTCATTGCTAACATCAGTTATCAGGTTCCCAGACAAATGCAAGCTAATCTTAGTAAAGTAACTTTTATTTTTAACTTTTTAACTCTTTTTCGCTTCCTTGGCGACTCTGATACGCATCCTCGAGAATAAGAGTGATCCTCCATCAGCAACAGACTTTCAAAAAGGCTTTCAGGTTTTTATATATCAGTCTCAAGCAATCCCCCTCTTCACATTCGACACGGTGCCATCGAGTGTTAAAACGCGAAAGGCGAAGCTTGAATTAATGGTATGTCCCTCTTTGGCTAACGTACTTTCAAGATGGAGGGGCAACATGGCGACCGACATTAGAACCCCTTACCCGTATGTATTTTCAATGGCATATTATACACTCACGAGAATACTTTATTACTTGAACGAAGTAAATATACATTAATGAGCACATATATTTTTGAAAGAACTAGGTGTTTTTAGCTAAGAATAAACAAAAAATGTTACACAGTGTAGCTTTAAATACAGTAAAAATATTAAATATTATTGAAATATTATTCGTGAAATATTATTTCAAGGTAAAATAACTGTTCTACTGTAATATATAAAAAAAAATTATTTTATCTCCGTGATGGCAAAGCTAAATTTTCAGAGGTTATAACTCCAGACTTCAGTCAAGTCTAGTGATTCTTGATAAATCAATCTAATATGCTGATTTGGTGCTCAAGAAACATTTCTTATGATTTTTTCAGGATGATTTGATGAATAGAAAGTTCAAATTACAGCATTTTCATATAATTAATTTAAATGTAAACACTTTTCAACATTATTAACTACTTTTATCAAAACTAGTCAGTATTGAATGAAACAGAAGACTGTTTGTAATCAACATTTCTCTCTTTCCATCCAGCATCTCTGATTTGTTTTTTTAGCACTGTGTCTTCATCACAATGCATTAAGTGATTTGTTCTCAGTGAAGGATACATGTAATACAGCCTTAGAATTTGTCCAAAATAAGGTCTTTTAAGCCGGGTACACACTGTTCGATTTATTATCGTCCTTTACGATTGTAGGTTGTCAGACTTTACGAACATGATCTTCGCTGTAAGTAGAGATGCACCGATGTGAAAATTGTGGCCGATACCGATAACCGATATTAATATTGCTGTTATGGCCGATACCGATATTTACCGATGTCGATATCTCTGTATAGAAAACACATAGCGAGGATTAGGGCTGCACCATATTGGTAAAAAATGACGTTGCGATATAAAAACAATTTCACCAGATGACTTGAATAGCTCTATTTGGAAAGAATGAATCATTCTAGAATGACTGGGGTGGTTTTGTCATGGAGTAAATCCGCATAGAAACTAATATTAATAGAATGTTAACTAATGTAGTTAACTAGACTTTAATAAATTGAACCTTATTCAGGGTTTCTGCAGGGTTTAGTCAGTCAAGTTTAAGACTTTTTAAGACCTTTTTATGACCATTATGATTTAAATTCATGACCTACACGAATTACGAAAAATAACTTCCTTTCAAAAGTCTTTTTTTTTATTGACTTTCATTAAAAGTAATAAGTTTCATTATTTAAAGGTTCCATTTTCTTAAGAGTAACAAACTGAAGGCTCCCTTTTCTCAATAAGTCTCAATAACACAGGAACAACACTCAACAATTATTACGATAATATATATCAGTCAATATCGATAATTATCACGATAAATGTCAATTCTTTATTTCTTTCAAGTTTAAAGGCAAATTTTCTTCTCCTAACTGAAAGTTGTAGAAACCAGACCGTTATTTGTGGTTTTAAACTACTCTTTATTGTCAGAACATATCATGACAAACACTTGCCAAACAGGTAAACATTTCACAAATCTGAGGTAGAACATTCAAACATGTGTAATTTTTCCTTAACAAAATTAATATCTTTATTGGAAAATTAATTTCTTAGTTTCTGCATGTGCTAATGGGGGATATTGTTTCAAGTCTTGAAACAGGTTTGTGTTGCCTGACTTTGATGGCACGTTTCTTCATGAAATGTATGAAAAACAGTATAGCCTAAATACATTAAATACTGTAATTATATTCCATTAGTCCTTTAATACATTGTCTATATTAATAATATAATACACTTCAATATGTATATCCCACATTTCATGGTGCAGTTAATATACTAGGCTAACGTTATAGTAGCCTAAATCCATGGTAATTATGGGAATTTGTAGACGAAAAGCTTCCGACTGTCTCGTTGCGCACAGTGTTTCTCCTGTTCGTCAGCGCCGTTTCATCTGCCTTTAAACTGGTTTAAATCACTAAGACATTTGTGTTCTAAGCTGAATTCAAGCGCTTCTCACTGGATCTCGTGAGCGAGACCGATTAGAGTAAACCAGAACGCGTCTGCTCTAGTGAGCTCGCGCTGCCGTTTGGACTTTGAGCCGAGCGCATAAACAGTCCGGGAGGCGCGCGCGGTTCAAATGAGTTTCGTTATAGAGAAAAAAATATATCGCGATAATGAATGAATGAGCATATCAATTTAAGACGTGGCTAAATGTAACTTATGACCTTGTATTGAAAATCCAGACGTTTTTATGACTTTTTATGGCCTAAAATTCTTATTATTAAATTTAAGACGTTTCATGACTTTTTATGACTCCGCAGAAAGTAACCCTGCTTATTGTAAAGTGTTTCCGATTTATGTCTCTTGAGTTCAGTGTTGGACAGATCACAGATCAGTTGTTTTAACCATTCATTAAAGTGAATCGGTTCAAAGGAGTCATTAGTTCGCGAATCGGACGTGTCATTAACGGACCACGGCACACGTTGTGTGATTGTCCCGGCAGTTTAGGACATCGCACAAGATTTGTCTCAACACAGAAAACATTTCATCACTAGATATATTTTTGTTTTGTTTATTGAAAGTGTGGTTTATGTCATCTGAATGTGTGGAAAGCTTTTCAGAGAAGATAAGGTAACGTTTTAGCACAATTCACAACCAGTGGTAGTTCAGAAAAAAAAACTTCGGTCTTCCGACCTTTTATCATCGTGTATTCTCAAAGATATTCAGTCAACTCAATGCATTAATATGCGCGAGGGAGGGAGAGAGAGCAAAACCGTCTGAAGACGGTGTGCGCGCGACCGGGGCTTTCACTCACTCTGCTCGTTCCCTCAGTTAAACAAGCGCAGCAGTCGGTCATCTACATCACTCACCGGTCAAATAAGGCTTCGGCGGGACAAAAATACGCCTTAGTAAGGCTGACAGAAAACAGCGTGCAAGTTCCAGTCTTCTTGCGCTTGATGTAAACTGACAGGACTTGAGCTTGTAATGAATGCGCTCGTGCAAAAACAAACATCCCCACCCCCGCACTCACATCTACACACGAATGATTATCGGCCTGTTCACATCGGCCCTATTTTGACATCGGAACGATAACGATGTGTAAAAAATTGACCATATCGGCCGATGTTATATCGGCGGCCGATATATCGTGCACCACTAGCTGTAAGCCATGTCACACTATAAGATCTCAGTTGTCATTGATGTCAGACTGTACGAAAGTCAAGACACGTTAAAAACGGACGCATGCAAGAAAACTTGTCCGGAGTTTTACATCATCAATCAATGACATGTTCAGTGACTGAGCTGCATTACACCCAGGATTGTAATGATGACTACAGAGAAGTCTCTGTAGTCATCAAAACGTGATCAAACATGATCAAAACGTTAATTTTGGTCATGGCTAGTCTTGAAAAACTAAGACAATTTGACGGTCGTCGTCGTAGAAGTCACACTGCAGGACTGCGAGTCAAATTTTGGAACAACCTTCACATAATCCCTTAATATACTGCCACTTTAGTTAGCCATTTTAATGATGGGTTCTGATTATTTATAATTCTCATTTTCAGCATTATTTTGAGTTGTGCATGAGGGTTTTTTTTTTACCTCCAAGTCAATCATGTCTCGTGGAAAAGGGACCTCTGGGTTCTCCCCTGTGTCTACAACAGGTATGTTAGCCTTTTTGATTTCCTTCTCAACAAATCCTTGAAAAAAAAAAACTGATATGAAGTAGAGAAAACAGAGCCAGAAAAAAAATAACTTCTTTCCACTGAATTTAATCAGAACACAGGATGCTGTGTAAGCAATGATTTCAAGCTCACTATGTCAGAGTCAATGCTGACTCAATAACTTACTTAGTTTGCGGTCCATCTCCTCACAGCGACGGACTTCATTCACAAACTTCCTCTGGAAAACGTTCACATCTGGGTTCAACTGCAATTCAAAAGAGAGGAAAAGTAACTGACCTAATAATACACAACTACCATTCTCTCAAAGACAACAATAAAGGAAGCCACATTCACTGCTAGGAGTGTAGGGAAAAATAGCACAGAAGTCACATTCACATTGGAAAATGAAATAAATACAACACTGTTGGCCTTAAATAACTAGAAGAGGGTTCAAGGATGAGTGAGAAGTTCTGAGAACTCTTAGGCCACTTTGAGCATAGTTTCACAATCACTTCCTATATGATGTCTTAACGTCTGTGTATCTGTTTGCCACTTAAATCTTCTAAGATTTCTGAGTGTCTCTGTGTGAAAGAACGGCGCCGTTTTTCCTGATACACATACTCAAAACACATGACGCTCACTGGGTTTTCAGCGTCTGCCGTCCTAATATATGAGGACATGAACACATGAACTTCATCTCCAGAGTTGCTTTGAGAGTCACTTCACAAGGTTTTCACTAGCTGCGTTTACATGGACACATAATCGGATTGACGGCTTAAAAAACCTTCATGTAAACACCTTAATCAATCCGATTGAGCTCGATCCGATTGGAATTGCGATCGGATTGAAAGGGGTGGTTTACTCCTTTTGTAATCCGATCGACAGAACATGTAAACACTTGATCGGATTGAAAACCGAAACTGAAAGGATATATATATAAAAATTCTGGAACACATAGGTGTAATTTGCGGGTGGGACATTTTATTACCATTTTTTAAACATCTCGCGGCGTATAGAACGGGTCGCAGGAATGGTGGTGTTTCATTAGTAATATTATTATTAGTGTTTTTGTTGTTGTTATTAATAATTGCTCACACTTGCAAAAGAGAAGATTTGACACATGGCACTGACAATTCAACCAAATACAAAGTATTTATTATCTTCCTCTTCTACCTGCACCGTCTCCTCCTCTAATGGGCCCTTTTCGCCATGCACCTTCTCTGGGCCAGCATCCTCTAACCTGGCCTTTTTAGGGGGCTTTCCTCTCAGGGCGAATGAGAGGATGCTTAATTGCTTTTTACCTGACATCTTTGAAAGACAGATGCGATGATTAATGCATCCATGGCCCGGATATAATTATAAAATATGACATGATTTTAAAAGTGACCTATAACATCGACTATGCAATACACTTTAATTTATTTAGTGCTTATAAAATTATTAAAGCCTATTTGGAGAGAGAGATGTTTATAATGTGACAATATGTCCGTCATCGTGTGATAAGGAAAATATGACTAGGCCTAGACTACTTGTTCTGAGCAGGTGTTGTCAGTGAACAGGCTGTAAAACTGTTGGCTAAGTTACAGACACTCATAAAAAACTGATGCTAATTATCTGGGAAACATTTCTCAAACAGCAATCAAGTTGTCATTGTTTGTATCAAACAAGTTGTGAATTTTTTGTAACATTAAAACAGGAGATCATGACTTATCTTGAAACTTACCCAGATACAATAGTGCTATTTTCTAATTGTCTAATGTGTAGACCCTTTCTTTTTTTTTTGATTGGCTGATAAGTGGCAGGCTCGACTAGTAAAAACTACGGGGGAGACGCGCTTGATTCCTGTTGGTTCCATAGTGATAGCAGCGCGGCCAGAGACATTTTGGGCGCTGCGGCATATTCAATATATTATAAATAGTTTTTCAGCGTGAGAAATACAATGTGTGGTGGGAGTGCGTGACAAAAGACCGAAATGAGTGACTGTCACGCTCAATGCGTGACACTTGAGAGCCCTGCGTCAAAGAGTATAGAAGAACGTTACGTTACGTTCTTTGCCTGCGTTCTGTTGTGGCTCGTGCACAACACTTCTTCTCTCGGACGCGCGCTGCCGCGCTTCAATCCGTTGTGGTGAGACTCTCTTTTTGTCACGGTGAAATCACAAAACATAATGCACACAAACATGTCAGTGCTTGATATAGAACCACTAATAAACAATCGGTTTTGATGAGGAAAAAAATATATACTTCTTACTGCGGATTAGAACCCAAAACCTCTGACATGCTTGGCAAAAGTTCTGCTTAATGGACCATTAAAGTGCATGCGTGTAACAGTAGGGTCTATTCTCGCTACTAGCAACATTTAGATCTCATTAAACGACAAATTAAACACAATGTACTATTTAAATCTAACGACGATGGGATTTTATGGCGCTGATTCCCATTGTCCCCAACTTACAAATGCTTTTTTACAAACGCCGCAAAATCCTTCATTTTTACCACTAACGGGCTGCAACCATGTCTTAAAAGTTTTGTTTTCCAGCCACTTTGGCTGGAATTTGCACTTTCCCATTTTTTCAAGGTTCAGAGCTTCAGACCTGTCCACCGCTGTACAACACCTCCGCATCACAGCAATTTTGCTCCGGCCGGAAGCAATTACCAAACTGGTTCCGCATATGTATCACACGAACCTACATATTTTGCGACAGCAAATACAAATTATTAATTATTAATTAAGGCTATATTCAAATAAATTTACATAAAATTCTCTTTCAAAACTATAAAAAAATTGAATGCCTGTAAGAATCAAATTTAATGCTTTTTAATGCCTTTTAAGGCCTTAATTTTCGCAAAATCCATTTAAGGACTTTTAATGCTTTTTAATGCCCCGCGGAAACCCTGATATAAGCTGTAGCTCTGTTCAGTCAGAGACATATATTGTGTAATTGATGTTTTTAGTTTTCAGTTCAATTAAGTGACTGATTTTCAGTCACTTAGTTGCAGTTATCATTGAGTCTATTTAGTAAAGTAATTTCATGTTTTTTTCATTTTCGTCGTGTGAGTTTCTACAACAAAGCTATTGCGTTTGTGACACTACAATTGTCCTACTGCATAGCCTATTGCTTCTCTCTTAAATCAAAACGCTTGAAATTTCCTTAGTTCAGGCATCCTGGGACCATTCAGCCACCAAATGACATTTTACACACAATGTAATGCTGACAATGATGTCAGTATTACTGCTATGACTCACTATGAATGAAGCGCCTTCTACTGTTGTTTGACAATGAACCGGAAATGTTCCAGGAACAAATATCAATATGAAATGGTCTATACTTACATCTCTAAACTGCACCATTCCAATCTCCCCCAGCTCACTGACACAGCAGTAGGCGGACTCAGACTGGAGGAAGAGCTGGGCCAGGGTCATCTCCTCACTGCGGAACAACTCCCCCATAATGCACTGCTCTCTACTCAATGCACTAAGGGGAGAATGTCTGGGGGAGGAAAAGCAGAAAACAAATTATAATAAATAATATAAAGACAAAAGAGTAAACGTTGGGGAATATTTTTTGTTTGACAGCAGACAATTCGTGGGAGTTTGATTGACAGGCGATCTGACCAATCATAATCCGCCATTTTTATCTGACAAAGCAGTCAGGAGAGTTAATAGGTTATAACATCGGTGGACTTGAACTTGAAGGACGGTGTACTGACGTCTTTCCGCGTTTGAAACAACATTCCTTCTGATGTACATTCATGTTTAGGCTATTTGATGCTATACGTTCTAGATGGAAAAAATGATGGGTTCCTGAGCAGATTTACCTGAGGCGCTACAGCGATCTGTCACGACACATTAAAGATCCACAAAATGGTATTAATTGCTTACATTTCATTAAAAAAAATTCTAAATGTAACGTTGAGACTTCGTTTCATATCAAAAGTAACCTGCTCTTTCTGTCGGCGCGTTGTCGGTGCGTTGTCGGTGCTCTGCGATGTATTTTTCACTGCGTGAGAACATGATGTGTGGCGTGAGAGCGGCATGGCTTGTCGGACATAGCAACAGTAACTAAAGAGGGCAGGTCTCTTTGCGAACAGTCAATTGGTTAAGCCACATTTGCTGTGCAAATGCAGAATATTTTATTTTGACTGAGAGGAAGGAAGACAGGCCCTTAAAACAGTACATTAGCATGTTTAACCTCAGTTGCCCCACTATACACAAACAATTTTGATCTCTTTACTGATTTTGTGCAAATTTTGTTATGCTTCCAGACCTGTGAGATGATGATGCCACAGCTAAATGCTCTGTCACGGTGAGCTAAACTTCATATGGCAGATGGTTCACGAAGTCAACAAAATCATGTGAATGTTCTGTTTTCAAGGCTTTAATATTCAAAGGTCATCCGACAGTACCGTACTTTAAATAACTAAAAAACGAATAAAAAATTAGATAAATATAATATCATTATGCATGGCAAAACCCTACTCCAAGCAGTTTAAAGGTAAAACTTCTGCCTCATTTCATAACACCAAAAGCACAATTTTCCATCTACTAGGCCTATGTAAAAAAAAAAACTACACAACATCTTGAACTAATGATTGCTTAGAAACAATAAAAAAAGCTTCTGCACTGAATCTTGTGCCCAGAGGACAGGACACCCAAGGAATGTAATGCTTCTGTGCCGCTACACCATTCTCGTGGCATGTGATGCTCGAAACAGCTATGGGAATAAGCACATGCCATCTCAGAGGAATGAGGAAAACACACAGGAGCATTCAGCGATTACACAGAATAACCTCATGAACTTTACTTTCCCTGGACCGACAGCTACAACTGCAAGGAATGTGCTCTCCTAGGGCATCTTAGTGCAATGCATTTGGTCCTCTCAAAGGAGTGAACTTTAAATTGTAGCCCATTCTGCAAAGCAGTCCTTCACTTTGTGTGAAAGAAGTTTACGATTCATTAAGAACGATTGTACGATGGACTCCACTCACAGGGAGTGGATTAAGGATTAAGCTGCACCATGTGACTCTCCGTACTAAACATTACCAACCTAGAGGCACTTTGTGGCATGTTAAGACACAAATAAAATCGATAGAGCACAAAAAGCCATGTAATGCTTTTGTTAGGTCTGTTTTACAACTTTTAAGTGCAGTATTGATTTCATGGGTAATTCCACACGTGCTGAATAATGCAACACTTTGGGGAATTATCAAGATGCAGATAGTCTTTCAGCTGTCTCTGTGTATCCTTCTCTTTTTTTCCATTCTCCTGTACAACTACATACAGCTATCCCAGCATCATCAGGTATCAGTCAGTGCAGTGGACCAATGCAGAGTCTTTGAAAAAGAGATCCTTCAATGAGACCGCATATAGGTACAGTTGTCCAACAAGTCAAGTCAACTTTATTTGTTATAGCTCTTTATACAATAGAAATAAAGTTACAAAGCAGCTTCACAGTAATAAACAGGAAAGTAATCAAATGAATGGTGCAAACTTCATTCAAACATCAAATTCTTAAGTAAAGCGGCTGTAGCAAGGCAACGGTGTCATTATTCAGCGCAATTCAGTTTAATGTTGAACCATATCAGCACAATACTGTACCATACAACAGGGGTTTTCAATATTTTAGATGCCTCGCTCGGACCCCCAATATGATTATCCACGTTGAAGGGACCCCATCCTAAGACTTTAAAATGCTATTATGTTACATTATTACGGTTTTTTTTTCTGTTAGATATATTATTTTAAAAAATAATCTTTAAATAATATGTTAATTATATTGTTGAATATTTATTAGGTTTAATCTTTTTTTTTTGTTTAAATATGTATTTATTTTCACATCGGTTAAATTGCTAAATGGTAACGTTAAGCGATCCAAAAAATAACACTTGTTTTTAGACTTATACTATAACGTTACTACATAGTCACCCAGCGGAAATTACTTGCAATGTAATGCAAAAACGCGTATTTTCATCGTTGAACTGAGAAGGAGTAACGTTAGCTAAACCGTAAACACAGACACCGGCTTATTAACTAGCCTGACAGAGGACATTAGTGTAACGTAACGTTAGCTGTCAACCCAAGCTTGTGCGTCAACAAGTAGTGGGGCAAAGTGCCACCTTATTCACTTCAGTATTATCCTATGAAAGATGGCAGGGGTCTCTTATAAAGTTCCAACTTTAACATTAAAACACCTAAGCAGCCATATTAAAGAGTAAAAGCGCTAATGCTAATGATCATCGACAGGTTGTTACCTCAGAGAACTTAAACACTCAACAACGTATCCCAAAAACCTGAAAGAAAACTCGCTAACGTATTCTGTTCTCAATTCAACTCAACGGGCGTTTAAAAATAGCTAATAAGTGAGAATAAAGTTATTTTAGTAAGAACAATGTAACTTACTGAGTTTAAACGGTTGAAATTGGAGTGCTAGTTATCTGGATCCTCTGCGTCGTAAGCATCAGCTGACCAGAACGAGGCAGAGCGAGCATGACGTCATGAACAGCCCAGTCCTGCTCACGTGACCGAGATTACCTGGGCAGGGCAGAAGAAGGGAGGTTCCGAGGACAGTGAATGTGGAAATGGGAGGGTATCTGTTTGTGTGCTGGTGCTTTCTTTCCGTTTTTATTTCTTTACTTAGCATATTTCTTATTATGTCGATAAATAGTTCCCTGCACCACTGTTGTTCTTTTAGTGCTACAGTGATGACTTTCTCAATGGTTAAACATTTTGCATTGTTTTATGTGTTTTTTTCTCACACTATTTTCACTGTTCCTCTCTCCCTTTTGGTATCTGTGGTTTGCTTTTTGTATGATGGTGGTTACCTTGGTAGAGACCACTTCCTGTGTCTGTCACAATATCTTTGACCATACTTTGTGCCTTTGATCCTCCAGGAGTACTTCCCTAAATAAAGCAGCTCTGTAGAAAATGATGTGATGTCATTGTCCAGCTCAGTTCAGTTCTCATTCAATATTAATAGTGTCTCATTCATGTCAATAGTGTCAGCACAGTCAAATCAATAATATTGCTAAATATTATGTGTCCCCAACTAAGCAAGCCAGAGGAGACTGTGGCAAGGAACCCATGAAGAAGAAAAAAAAACTGGGAGAAACCAGGCTCAGTAGGGGGGCAGTTCTCCTCTGGCCAAATAAATCAACATAGTGTGGATATGATTCCGGGCCTTAAATTGATGCCAGAGCAAAGGAAAGGAATAGAATAGAATAGAATAGAATAGAATAGAATAGAATAGAATAGAATAGAATAGAATAATATAGAATAGAAGTCTTGTCATCACAAACCCAGAAAACTCAAAATTGAGCTTGATGTAACCCTCTTCTATATCATTTAGCTGGGTTCCTTTTTACCTTTTTTATTCAAAAGTGACCAGTATTCATTTTCAACAGCAGAGAATCTCAAACAATGGCTTGATCTTGATAGCTCTAATGCCAAGAGGTCACTGCCTGTAGAATCTGTCACTGCCTCTTTAATGACACACAGAGGAGGATGGGTGAACTAGCACCAGTGTGAAAATTTAGAGTCACAAGGTTGACGGGACTATTGCAAAGTGCTGTGAGCAAACACACCACAAATAAGAGAGTTCAAATCATTCAACACGATAATATGGCCTATGACGTATATGGGTTTGGGAGGTTATCAAGGAATGCTTTAGATTTAAAACAAGTTTAACTCAGCTAACAACAATTTACCTGAATTCACAGTAAAAAATGATATTCAATGAAAGAAAAAAGCGCTTGTTCGTCCTGGACATATTATAAAAGGATTAACGCAAAACAAGAAATAAATAAATAAAATTCCAAACCTATGCAACATTCTTTCTTGCTCACAGCTAACAAAGAAGAAAAAATATAGGCTAATATCCAACATTTTCTAAACTTCTTTTAATATAATATATATTTATATAATAAACCGGAAACCGGCTCAATCTCTTCCATCTCAGATAGGGGTGGACCAGTACTACTTTATTTTATTTTTTATTCTAAACTGTTTTAATTATTCTTATTTGTTTTTGATTATTTTAATTTCATCTATGTAAGGCACTTTGAATTGCCATTGTGTATGAAATGTGCTATATAAATAAACTTGCCTTGCCTTACCTTGCCTACAATTAATGTTTATCTGGTTCACAAAACCAATATGATTCATGAACTCCTTAATTTGTAATGATCCGTCTTCACTGATCTGTCGCAACAGTTTCTGGGTTATATCAGCCATAAAAGTCAGTTTCAAATGATGGGCCTATGGCTTTCAGATACATAAATATACACTTCACAAGTAGCATGGATTCTTTTAGGGTATACTCTAATGATGCTGTTGTATCCTTTAGTTTTTGAAGTTCTAATCTCTCATTAATTGTAACTGCTTGGAAAAGAGCAACCAGGACATTCATAAACAAGTTTTTTAATCCATAAATTATGAGAGGGCATCTTACAAGTACACATCGGGTTACAGATCATTTCTTAGTCATGATCCTCCTCAACATGTAACTCAAGGCCTTAAGTGTGTTTGTTAGTGCATGGCAGGCTATGACTAGTGATATCTGTTGGTTGCAAAAACAAAAAAAGCATTCACCATATGGAATACATATGGAAGTGTTTGTGGATCTGCAGCATGTGTATTCTAATTGTTTAGCATATTGGTGTGTTTGAACGTGGTATTGTTTTTATGGCATATAATGGCCTTATTATATAAACACGTAGGCCTATTTCTGTTCTGTACGTTCCCAACTATACGTATAGTGGGACTTCTAGACCTTAGAGTTTTTTATTAAATGTTTTTGAGTGAAAGTGTGTTAGAGACCGTAGCGCAAAATAGCTACACAAGTGTGAATTGTTATAAAGGATGATTATTTATTACGATGACACTACTTTGTTAAATGCTTTCTA
The DNA here is from genome assembly GCA_030578255.1 of Tiaroga cobitis. NCBI lineage: Eukaryota > Metazoa > Chordata > Actinopteri > Cypriniformes > Leuciscidae > Tiaroga > Tiaroga cobitis. The sequence goes on along the minus strand of CM060593.1, from coordinate 21,318,427 downwards.
AATGTATTAGGTAGCATAATATGACTGCAACTTTTTTTATTTCGAGTGCAGAGAGTGCGCATGGCCGCATGGCTGCATGTCCATGTGCTTTTAACAGATAAAGCGCGACCTAGAGGCTACTGGTGGTAAATGTACTACACTCTCAAACCACCAGGAGGCACTAATGAACAACACATTAGCACAGGCCCCTACCTGAGGGGCTGTGAAAATGAAACACACCTAGATGTTTTAAAGACTCGTTGGTCATCAAAAAATAGTTGCACCATACTAGTTTTGCTAACAACACTTTTAAAAGGAGGACACTTGAGTTCTGGTTTGATGCTATCTCACTGGCCTAGAAGAACTAGATACAAATTTAACTGTGATGCCTGAAGAAAAGCATTTTATTCTTAGATAGAGCCAGGACTTATCAGATATTTCCCAAGATACAGAGTATAATGTGAAATTTCGAAGTCCATCAAAAAAGAAATAACCCATATGAAGTGCAAAGAAAACACCTAGACTGCAGGGAAATGAACCGTGCAAAAACCGCTTCAGGCTGCATGAACAGGCTTCCTGTCTATGAGGTTTTTCACAAGTTATATTTCACTTAACTGACACTGAGATTATTTTGTCTTTGAATGATATATAATTTCCCTAACTGCCAGAAGCTCTACTCTCTTGCCAACTTTTTAGCCTGTTTTATGTTTTCTTATAAATGTATTATTATTATGAAGGTTTTATGGCTTTTTCACAGTTATAAATTCCTTTTCATGAACAAAATGTGAGCATACCTTTGACTTATCTTATAAATAAGCAATAATATAAACACCAAAAAGCCACAAGAGGTTAATACATCTCAAGAAATCTCAGAGAAACTTATGCTAGTGTCATGTGGTGTTTATTTGTACAGTACAAAGGCCCCGGGAAGCATAATAACACACGGAAGTATAGACCAAACAAGGTTGAAAATAGCATCCTACTGTTTTTAGGGGTAAAAAATAAAATGATGTGCCTTTTTAGTTGCATGCTTTGGGAAAGAAGGTGTCAATGTGCAGTCCCACAAGAGACTGCGAGCACTTCTTATTGCAAAAGCCTCTGGTTTCATAACATTACCTCAGGCTCTTTGATCTCATTTGATGGTTCCCATGTGACAGACGCATGAGGGTGTAAGAGTTGCACATTTAGTTGCTTTAGATTTACCTTTCAGTCTCCCAGGACCTCAGTTTCACTATTCAATAATAAGATTCCAAAAGGTTTTTTTTAACCATTTTTTGATACCATAAGAACCATTTTTAGTTCCACAAAAACACAGTTGAAGGTAGCCATTGACTTCCATAAAGACTATGGAAGTCAATGACGACTGTAAACTGTTTGATACCAGCATTCTTCAAAATATCTTATTTTGTGTTCAACAGAAGAAAGAAACTCATACAGGTTTGGAATAACACAAGGGTGAGTAAATGATGACAGATTTTCATTTTTGGGTGAACAATCCCTTTAAGAAAGATTTCAGGGAAAAAAGAAATCCTTTAAAGGTTCTTCGAGGAACCATTGATGGCTGATGCCAATAAAGAACCTTTATTTTTACGAGTGTATCAGTCTCATATATTCTCATACTCTTAAAAATAACGAGTATGAGAATATATGAGATTCTCATATGGGGGGGGTAAATTTGTATCTTACTTCACCTTAGGTCGCTCATATTTCAACCGAATCACCACTAGAGTATGTCCTAATTTAATCAAAGGATTGATCAACTGAAGAAGACAAGATAATAGTTATTTATGGACACACACACCTGCAGCACACACACACAAACACACACACACACAAGAATTTTCTGGTTATTGTTGTGTTTTCTGTGGGCTGGAACAGAGTAGGCCTAGTACAGATGATCTCCCTTTCGATAAAGCAGTATAGGCTGTTGGATTCTACGGGCTCACTTTCAAGAGCTTTAAGTAAATAAACTTCATTAATGTGACATTCTCCAGCAGACAGATGGAACAAGACGAAAGCCTGCGAGAATGGGGAAAAGATTGTGTTCCCTCATTCACATGTTTATTGCGACCTATTTCGTCTATATGCAAATATTGATGTTATTTTCTGCTTCTTAAAGCTTCAATTAAGGCTGGAACACATTACTCAACTTTTAAAATCTGTACTGATTTTAAAACACTAGGCATCATCATACACTTGTCGACTTTGTAAAAGACAGAGGAAAAACTAGTCATTATACATCACACATTACCAGACTTTTAAGTCGTGATTTTTGCCAGCAGCCATATCACCCTGTAGCCCAAGACTGGTTGCCCACTGAAGCTAAGCAGGGTTGAGGCTGGTTAGTACCTGGATGGGAGACCTCCTGAGGAAACCAGGTTGCTGCTGGAAGAGGTGTTAGTGAGGCCAGCAGGGGGCGCTCACCCTTTGGTCTGTGTGGGTCCTAACGCCCCAGTGTAGTGACGGGGACACTATACTGTCAAAGAGCACCGTCCTTCGGATGAGACGTTAAACCGAGGTCCTGATTCTCTGTGGTCATTAAAAATCCCATGATGTCCTTCGAAAAAGAGTAGGGGTGTAACCCCGGCATCCTGGCCAAATTTGCCCCTTGGCCTCTGTCCATCATGGCCTCCTAATCATCCCTATATACTAATTGGCTTCATCACTCTGTCTCCTCTCCACCAGTAGCTGGTGTGTGGTGGGCGTTCTGGCGCACTATGGCTGCCGTCGCATCATCCAGGTGGATGCTGCACATTGGTGGTGGTTGAGGAGATTCCCCCCTACCATATGTGAAGCGCTTTGAGGTCCCAGAAAAAGCGCTATATAAATGTAACGAATTATTATTATTATTATTATTACTAATATAGGCATACACCAATTTAATACTTTGGAGTGTATAAAATGTATGTAGTTGTGGTCTTGTCAAACTACACTGCAAAGTCATTTTCTTAATCAATATTTAGGCCTTGTTTTCAAGGAAAATAATCGAAGAAATAAAACAAATAAAAAAAGTTGTATAAAAATATATATATTTATAGGCTATAGCCTATCCATTCTGCTTGACATAGATTGACAGTTAAATCCTGGACATCCAGTATTTTATGGCCAAAAGCCAGCTTCTCTAGTACATCGCTCCTGTATGTAAAAAATAAAATAAAAAAAACCTGAGAGGAAAGGTTTAGAAAATGAGTGGGTGTGGCCTGATTATATTTGAGTGGGTGTGGTCATAATTCATGCTGTACAGTTGTACAAACGCTAAGGTAATTCTGGAGTAAGAGGTGGTCTGAGGTAATCAATTGGCATACACCTTTTCCTATCAGCCTTTTGAGTGACCCTGCCTCAGTGATAACATTGTTTCTCACACACATCATTATGACCTGCCATCCCCTTTCCATTGTTCTCATAATAGGAACATGTCCGTTTATTTTTAATGGTGAAAGATTTAGTTGATTACAGCGAGAAATGTGAAAAACTGGCAGAAACTCTCAAATCCACCAATTCTTTAAAAACACAGACAAACACAACCACACACACATCAATAAACCATAAAATGAATTGCATGACCTCAAAGGAAGCTTGAAGTACAGGCAAAATGAATTCTCGCTGGCAGTCCTGCAGAAATGGAATAATTCAGATCCATTTGGATGTACTGATAAAGCAGCTGCTAAAGAGAGATTATACCTTTAATTCTTCGTTCTGCATGCAGAGCATGATCCCATAGAAAATAGAGTAAACACACACATAGATTCTCTCTTCAGGCATGATCCTGAAATGATGATCTAGATTCCTATGCCCTATGTGTATCTGCTCGCCCTTACAGAGATAAAGAAAATTGCAAGGAAACAGGTAGTAAGTCTACAGTTCAAGTGTGTTTTGATTTTTTTTAAGACATTTTTCTAGAATGTAGAATAAATAGCTGAGAATGACCAAAATAGCTGCGTTTTGTGGGAAAACATGGTTGTAGTCCAGTCATTTTATGAAAAAAGGTTGAACAAATTGCAACAGAAGCAAACTCAACTGATTTTGTATCCTCAATATGACCCGAGTAAGGAAAAAAAGCCCCGAAGAATCCCATTAGGGGAAAGTTTAGAAAAAGACCCAAATATATCCCATTCATACGCCTATTCATTCTTTTTCTCACGTGGAAAGGGTAAAACTTTTAACCTTTAGATATCATCATGAAAATCACTGAGTTGATTACTTACATCAAGACAAACAAAAAATGTATTACAAGTTTTTTTAAATTGTTTGTTAACATGGACAAACGGTGCATAATAAAATTACGTATTATCTAATTTGCATAATTACCTAAACAGATCTAAACATTGGGTATATAGGTGAAAATGTTTTTTGAATCTTGTTGACATATAACAGTAAAAGACTTAATGTTAAGGTCTGAATGGAACCCATTTAGGCTACCCATGAACATTAATACAGGAAGAAGTACTTTAGAAACCAGCCTTTATTAATTATTATTGCAGAGATGGGGTTTGGGCATTGAGTGCATTGTGTACGTAATTAGATTTTTTGATCCAGACACTTTTTATTTCACCTACCTTTTGTCTTCTGCATTCTCCTTACATATTCTTCCCTCAGACTCATCCCCCTGAAACAGTCCCACTGACCCAGCCCCAAACCCCATCTCTGCAATAATAATTAATAAAGGTTTCTAAAGTACTTCTTCGTGCATTAATGTTCATGGGTAGCCTAAATGGGTTCTATTCAGACCTTAATATTAAATAGTTTACTGTTATATGTCAACAAAATTCTACAAGACATTTTCACCTGCTATATACCCAATGTTTAGATCTGTTTGGGTATTTATGCAAATTAGCACACATGTAATTAGATTATGCACCATTTGTCCATGTTAACACACAATTGCAAAAAACTTGTAATACATTTTTTGTTTGTCTTGATGTAAGTAATCAACTCAGTGATTTTCATGATGATATCTAAAGGTTAAAAGTTTTACCGTTTTCACGTGAGAAAAAGAATGAATAGGCGTATGAATGGGATATATTTTGGGTCTTTTTTCTAAACTTTCCCCTAATGAGATTCTTCGGGGCTTTTTTTTCCTTACTCAGGACATATTGAGGATACAAAATCAGTTGAGTTTGCTTCTGTTGCAATTTGTTCAAGGTTGACCCCCATTTTGGCTTAAAATAACTGGACTAACTGGGGACAAAGCACAATTAACACAACATAAACTTGGAAATAGAAAGTTTCAGGTTTTAAAAACAGAGAAAGATTATGATGTAAACTGAATAAGAAATAGTTCACAAAAAGTCATGTTTAAGTAAAATAATGTGTGACTTTGAGCATGTGAATTCCTTACAGAAGGTCAGATGTTCTTGCTTCCATTGAAGAACTGAACAAGATGTTCTTTCGGATCATGCTGAAGAACATGATCATCAGTTTTCATACAAGCGTGAATTTCAAGTACTGCTGTCATTCAAGCAAAAAAAGCTGACATTCATTATATATTTTCAATTAAACTTCACACAAACCGTTTTGCTGATAATAGAAGATGAAGATGTTAAAAACTTTACTTAAAAAAAAAACATGACATAGGAGACATTAAATACATTTTTACAGCACTTATAAAATATAGAAAACAATAAAAACTTTGTCCCACTCCCAAGAGTATTGCAGATCTGGAGAGGAACCTGTTTATGTGGGTAACCATACAAATGACTAAACCATTAGTCAAAACAGATATGGCAGAAACAGGTCAACAAATTGATTTCTTACATAATACATTAATTTGACATTTCATGATTGATATAACAAAATGATATATGACCATATGAAATTACCAATTGCATTTTCTGCCATGCAGTTATATTACAGCTGTATACTTTCTTGATGCTAATTAAATCCTAAAAGATTATATAATCTTTATTATATTATTGACTTCGGGCCGCTGAATTATTAGAAAAATAATGCACACCCAAGGAGGTAACACTATGACGTCACACCTCGGTTGTGCATTTTTAAAATAATTCCAACGACCCAGAGTCAATTATTCCGCATATACTACGGTTACCACATTACAAAACATTCTTCAAATGATTTCAAGACATTTGTCAGGTTTTTTCCTTAAAATGCTCATGTTTGTGGAACTAATTTCTAATGCATTTAATTCCAAGCCTCCGTTGCTAATTCCAAAACGTCATTTTAGAGCTAGTATCGGATACTTGAGCCACTGATAGCAGACTAATGCTGTCATTAATGCCTTTATAAGAGAGAGAGAGAGAGAGAGAGAGAGAGAGAGAGAGAGAGAGAGAGAGAGATTTAGTATACTGTATGTGAATTACCTGAGTTTGTGTCTCTTCACAGTGTTCGACAGCAGCGTCTCTACTAATAGCGAAACTGTAAGTTTATCTGCTCCAAGAACAGCGCTGAATCAGAATCAAGCATTCAACAGCCCCAGTATAATGGAAATTGTACATGCAGTATAACAATATAACACATAACATTTTGCTTTTTTTATCCCAACAAACCATCAGAAAAAATTATTATTGTTGAGGCCTGCATGAAGTTGTTTTCTGCACCTGATGGAGTAAATGCTCCATAAACAGAGCATGAAATAAGTTGATAGTTTGGATGGTGAGAATATTCAGTGTTCTGAAAGGACATCATGCAGGATACAGCAAGCATCTTTTTTCTTTTTAGAATGATCTGAAAGGGAGGATATGTCAAACAGGATGAACTTAAGGCAGTGGTTAGAGAAAACAATATATTCCATCAAGATATATGATATATTACCCTGTGAAAAGAAATTTGAAACATCCGTTGCCTCGTGTATGACAAAGGAAACTCTCACACACACACACACACACATCATGAACACTTGAAGCAGAGATGACTCCCACCTTTCATCTTTCAGTGCTCATTAATGTGATCATCACCATGATCACTTCTCGCTCTTGTTCCTTTTCCACTGTGAGTCTCACCTTAATGAGCTCTAATCGGGTCAGAGGCGTAAAGGAATGTCCTGGTTATGCAAGAGCTCGCCTCTGCCCCCAGGGAAAGTCACAGAGGTTAAAAATGAGACGGTGAGAAAGGAGGCTTGTCATACTGTCACAAAAAGTCAAGGGAGACAAAGAGAAAGCAGGAGATTGCATAAGCAAATTCATTATTCATTAATTGATTATCTGTCATTATTTACTCACCCTCGATCCATCCGCTCTCAGGGCCTCTTACACCAAGAATGCAACTATAACTATAACTGTAACATTTAATAATCGTTCTAATACTATGAGAATAGGGAAGTCCACACCACAAAGCTGTAACAATGACGACATAGTGGAACAATTTTATTGGAATCATTTTCAGAATGACTTTTTATAGCTGATGAACGATAAAAAACATTGACAGCCAATCAGAATCCACACAACTTTAAAGAAAGCGGCAGACGACAATAAACAGTGCTTATAATAAACATAGCACTATTGTTCGTTGTTGTGGACACTAAAATATAGTTATCTGTATTGTTATAGTCAGTTTTCAAGTTAACACATACAAGTAACTTGAGTTATGTAATCAGATTACTTTTTAAGTAACACATTACTTTTCAATCACAATGTGTGTGTGCGCTGTGTAGCCATGATGCGTATTGTAGTTCTTAATTAAAAGTGAGTTTGCATTTACTCATCTCACTTGCACAAAAACAGATTCAGTATTCCTCAAAATGAATAAAAACAGTGAAATCCAAACTCAGAATATTACGCAAACCTGCAATAATTAAATATGTTAAATAACACAAATAAATGTATTAACCAATGTCTTTGTTGCTGACCTTCGATGATCCAATTCAACCATACTAATAAGGGGTGTAGTAACAATGTATTGTGTCACAATATATCGCAATACAAAAATGCAACAATATGTATCGTGGATAGCGACAATATATATTGTGTATAGTTCACCCAAAATGAAAATAACTGTGAGAGAAAAAAAATCAAGTTTCAGAGTTTTAGTGTCAGTACGACATTAAACTGCTATATAATGTTGAATATAATGTATAACAATGCAATGGGGGAATATTTGTGGGTCCTGATAATGCCAAATGTCTTATGTTACCAGTAAAAATTGGCCTGAATTATTTTAAATGTATCAGTGAAAGAGTGCAAGCATATTCGTCTAAAATAATTCTGTTTTCATCTTCAGAATCATGAATATTTTTATTCTGGTGTCACCATTGTCCTGTGCATTGGGTTACCAGCACCAAGTCCAAGCCTACTCATTTACACCCACAATGTAATATCAAATTTAATATTTTAATCAATAGTACAGTTTTTGTTAACCTTTTATCATGTCTTGGAGCATTGCAATAATATCGTATTGTGAGTTCAGTATCGTGATATATATCGAATCGTGACATGAGGGCATCGTTATACTAATAAGCAAAAATAACTTTAGATAAACGTTACAATTGTGTTTTAAAAAAAGTTTGTTGCTTTTATTGCGGATGTGCATGAACAGTTTCAGGCAGTTTATCAGAGAATAATGAAATTTCAATTTGTTTCTCATCCAAAATGATCATATGACTTCGACCATTGCATGGAAAAGAGTGATACAAATTATTTTGTGTTCTATAGTGAGAAACTTATGAGAGAATATGTAGCCTATTTTTGACTGAATTATTCCTGACAGGTTTGACACCTATTATTATTATTAATATTATGTAATCAAATAAAATAAAAAGCTAAATCACTGATCTAGCTTGTTTTGTTTATACCAAAGAATTTAAACCTGCGATTGAAAACATTACCTGCCAAACCAACAGACTATTTTTGTCTATGTTTCAGAACTTGTAAAAAAGGTTATGCTTCATCAGGTTCATAATGCCCTTGTGGCATCCACAGGTTATGTAACTCCAAAAGTGAGTAACTCAGACCACTGATCTGATGGATATTATGAGATTCCTCTTTGTTCCCATATGTTTTGAATTCCTGATCCCTTTCCGGAATTTTCCTTGTTACTGCAGCCCTCTGCTGTGGGGAATTGGAGGATGAGATTAGAGATGACATTTCAGAATGAGTTTCAGTTGCACCATAATCATGTCACAGTGTGATAGAGGGCAGGGAAACTGAGGAAAGTTTCAGAGATGAAACAAAACTCAGAGTTGCAGTGCGGCTCGTTTCATCAGTATCATAGATAGTTCCTTTAAGGACATAGAGAAAAGTGGAACCTTTAAGTGTCCTGCAGCACTTCATGGGGGTTCCCATTATCAGATCATTTATGGATTTAGTTTTTTAATTAATTTGAATTAGTTATCCATTTTAATTCAAATTGATGAATTAAACAGCTCGTAAACAATTTATGAGTATAGTGGGAAAAAGAGAAATAACCCTTTAAGACTGACATTCTTTAAAATTGAGTCAAGATTGAACCCCATTGAACCTTTTATTCTAAGTGTTTTTTTTTTAATAACTAAACGTTTTTATAATGAAAAAGCAGTACAATTTCAGCATGTAATTTCAACAATTTTATGCATATATCTGTATAATGCATACTGTCATTATATTATACATGTCAATATAATATTGGAGAAGTGAGGAGAAGTAATGCAGCATGGTTAGAAGGTGAAGACAGAAACAGAAACAGAAGGAATGCGAAAAGAAAGGATAGGAAAGAGAATCAGTTCATCTGAAAAACAGCAATGCGTTCCTCTAATTCCCCTGGGAAACAGGAACTCCAGAGATCAGGGTGGGAGTGTGTATATGCGTGTGCAGGAAGAATGCTAACATGCAGAGGAAGAACACATTAAAACAAGAATTATTGGCAGATGTCAATGTTGTCTAACCTGTGTGTGCGTGTGTGTGTGTGTGTGTTTGAGGAATGCAGGAACATGCTCTCTTCTTAAACACAGACTGGCATTTCCTGTTTGCATCTTTGAATATTCAGAGTAAAAGGCATGTGTTATTGTAAAGAAAAGTTAGCTTTCAAAAACAACGTTCTTGAGAGTCCGGTAGAATGTCAGAGTAAAAAGCAAAAAAATTTCTATGTACTTCCAAAGGACCCATTGTATACAACCCGTGACTGAGAGATGCGCATAAGAGTGAGTTAATTCAATATGACAAGCAGAATACAGAGTAGATCAAAGTAAATTTACTCGCATGAAAAAAAAAAGTTCGATTTTCCAGTTATTAATATTATACATTTTCCCTTTCCAACAATTGTTTAAAGCATGCCAGATGCTTCAGGGTAAGCCGAGTTCATGTGTCAACTAATAGTGATAAGCTTGGCATCCACATGCAGAAACTACTGTCTCATTCTGAGGGAACACTGGCAAAGAGAATCCCACCTTTCAAAGAAAATGATGGATTTTTCTCACAAAGTCATTTCAAGTGGTTACCTCAGCCTCACAAGGTTAGGAAAACTACATGGAGAAATTTCAGATTTTCCTGCAACCTTGCTGGTTGGAATGTGGAAACTTGATGCCTTAGTCCAATAAAGGAACATTTTGTACACTTTCTTTTGTTGATCTATCAAGAACGTATCATGTATATTTCTAAGAAAATTTAAAAAAAAAATCTACATTACATTAAAAAAGTAAATCTATTAAACTTTTGATATGGCTGGGTTTTGAATATACTCATCTATAGATCCATCTAAAAAGTACTGAAAGCACAAACTGTTTGTTAAAAAAAAAATGTAAACAAAATCAACAAGGACACATTAAATAGATTATGAATGACAAGATGTTTACACTGTTCTTTTTCAAATAAATGCGGTTCATGGCTTAAATTAAGTAACTAATAATTTTAAATTTCTTGAGCAGCAAATCAGCATATTAAACTATTTTCTGAAGGATCATGTGACAAGAGTGAAGAGTGGAGTAATGATGCTGAAAATTCAGCTTTACCATCACAGGATTAAATTACATTTTAAAATTGTAATATTATTACACAATATTACCATTTTTACTGAATTTGAGCAAATATATGCAGCCTTGAGGAGCATAAGAGACTTCTCACAAAAACAAAATCTTACCAACCCCAAACTTTTGAACGGTGTATATTAGAACATTAAAGGTAAGCAAACAAGATTATTCAAAGTTTAATACAAAATGATCATTTATTTTCTTCAATATCTTGCCAGGCATGCCAATAATACATATAAGTAGTCCGACTGGACACAAGTGCAAACTTTAAGCATAACTGGTTAAAAAAAAATAATTATTACAATTTATTTTTTCATATTAATCATAAAATACCGCAACTGTAGAAAAATACTTTTTTAACATTCTTTTTTAAAATAAAAAATATACAATTATCAAAGCCTTTTGTTATGTTGTGCTCTGTTCTTTTCAAAATGCAAACATCTCCCACAACTGTCTGAAATGCACAAATCCCAGAAAACCTTCCGAGTAAGTGGCCCTCGGTTATAAGCCCCACTCCATCACTGAAAATTGGAAAATTTACCTCACGATACCCTATGATGCCCTACCAGACACAACAACATACAGAATATATTAACAAGGCAAAAATGCCCCTCGAAAACAAAACAACGGTACAAGATACAATGGTACATTTGTGCAATTATAGCAAACTTGTTATGAATAACAGAAAAAGTGATACAGAAATGGTGTGAGAAACCAAACAAACAGTGGTTGAAGATGTGTACGACCATGCCATCTTGAACTACTTAAATGTGCTTGAGAAATTTGAGTATACATTTTTTTTCCCCACCAAAAGTGCTAGAACAAAAGTAGTCTCTGTGAATCAGTTCTTTAAAATGCAGATGCCACTTCTAAAGAAGCAGAATGATGTCAAATCTACTGTTCTGAAGAAAACAGCAGCGTCAGTTTTGCATTTCATAAAACGTTGATCCAATAAACTGCGGCGATAAATAAAACATAAGTCGATTCATCAGAACTTTTCATTTCCTTCCTACAAGCCAGCAGGCGCTTCCTGGGGAGACTCCGACTTGAGTTTTGGACCAAGTACAGACAGCAGAAAAGGTTCAGTCCACTCTAAATGTATAAACAGTTTGTTGCTGTGCACTGATGAGTTAAGAACCTTGACCAAGAGCTCAAGTATGCTTTATTAAGGGCTTATAAAATCTCATTCAGATCTGTTGTAGACACGCACACACCTCTGTGGTCATAAAGGAGGTTGACTCGCATTCACGTATCCTACACAAGACAACACAAAGACTTCACACGCACATACAAAGGTGCTGCAAACACTCGAGTAGACCGCCGCTGTCCAGTCCAAACTAGGCCGCACCGGTTCCAGTTCAGATAAGTCTTTCGGTCATTAACACAGAGGCCCTCCGATTGGGCAATCGTGTCTCACTTAACATATGAGCTCTTGTTGTATCTCTGGACGGGATGGAAACGACTCTGTGAAAATGAAAGTGTCCCGTCCGGTCTTCAGCTCCCCCTGGCCTGGGCAGGTGGGATATGAAGGGATGACAACAAGTTCTGGGGAAGGGACGGGACTCTCAGGCTCTGATTCGGATTGGCTGGCTTCTTGCTCGTCAACAGTGTGGTGATGAGGGTCGACCCTTAACCAGGGATGATTTAAACACTGTTCCACAGTTGCTCGTTTTCTAGAGAGAGAAAAAAAAAAAAAAAAAAGACATTATTTTCAGATTTTGTGTGTGTGTGACATGTCGATCAGCACATTCTCATTCTGGCACACAAAACTGAAATGACACTGACACTGGGAGAAATGTTTTGCCAGGAAAAGAAAAACAAGTATATAAATAAAAAGCATAGGAATGAATAAAATAGAATAAGCATAAAATATAACAAAAAAACCCTGTTTATTTATAAATAAAGTATAGGGAAAAAAATTAAACCAAATAATAGACAGGTCTATTTAAATTAATAGACCTAAATAAACTAAATAAAATGACAAAAAAATTAATTTAATTAAAATATACATGCACTTTGCTCGCTAAGCAAAAACTGCAGATTTAGCCCTGTGGTGAAAACATTAAAGAATGTACCAAAAAGCACAATGATTAAAGCACATAAAAGTTCTCATTTGGTTTCTCCATCAGTTCTGCAATATGAAGGACTATCGTCTAGGTTCCCAGGATTTTTCCTTTCCCAATTACTCGCACACCAAGGAATTTTTCCACATAGCTTTAAGCTCTCTGTTTTCCTCTCCTGCTTTCTCAGTGCCGATGATCTACAAGCATTACATTTTATGTGGTGCAGATTATGGTCCTGGATCAGAGACTGTGCTACTATCAGTTCCCATAGAGCCATGATAGCGGCAAGTCTGGACTGCCATTAGTTACACCAACGGACCCCCCCCCCCCCCCCCCCCCCCCGACCCCAAAAAAAAGCTTCCACCGTTCATCAGTTGCAGCAAAAGAGCCCAGGGATGTGGGAAACCAGTAAGACTGCAAGGATCATTTCACCGTATATTCTAAACCAAGAGGCCATTACGCTTCAATGAGAGATTGAAGCGTGAGATTACATGTCTGGGGCAGAGCCAACTAAAGCCACTACATCAATCAGGTTAAGCAAGTTTGCCTAAACACGACTGGAGCGGGGCACTGTCATTCCGCATCCACACTGACAAATAGCAGCCAACTTCCCCTACCTGGGGTTTTTGAGGAGCAGTGACTGGATGAAATCCACGGCTAGGTCAGAGATGCCCTGAAAGACGTCCTGCGAGTAGTCCACGTTGACCTGGGAGATGTTCAGGAAGGTCTCCTGCTTTTCTTCTCCCAAAAAAGGTGACTCGCCTGTCAGCATCACGTAAGTCAGTACCCCAATGCTCCTGTAGGGGTAAAGCAGCAACACAGATCAGTATAGAAGAAAAACACACCACCAAATTTGACTTCACCCATTTCATCACCTGAGAGTAATCGTAAAAATGAAATATAAATTAACCAGCCCAAGCTGGTTTGCTGGTTTTAGTTGGTCTCCTAGCCTGGGGTGCATTTCCCGAAAGCATTGTTTGCCAACTATGGTCGCAAGTTCCCTCGTTACCAATAGAGTTCAATGGGAATTGCGATCATAGTTGGATAACGATCCTTTCGGGAAACGCACCCCTGGTTCGGCTGGTTTTAGATGGATTATGGCCATTTCTCAGCTGGTCAGGCTGGGAGACCAGGTTAAAACAGCTCAGACCAGCAAACCATCTTGGGCTGGTTCAAGCATGTTTGCTTAAATCCCACGCCTTTCTTATAATCGACTGCGAACATGCATTCACATCTGCCTCGATCCAATCAACAACCAACAGATAGAACCAAGTCCCGCCCTTTATTTTTTCAATAATCAGTGTCACACAGATGTATGTCAATATGGAAGATGGGTCACTACTTAATTTACCTCACTAAGGCAAGAATCATTTTTATATTTTTGCTCATACTTGGTTTAGAGGTTTGTTCTAAATACTTACTAATGACCAAAAGTAATATTGCTTGCCTAATTATGAGACAGGAATGTTGTTTAAACAGCAGAATGATGCAGAAAATGGAGACGGCCACCTTTTCCATCCAGTAAATGAGTATAAACATTATAGAGACTGTTCTAGATTATCAGTGGATTGTAAACTGATTGCACACATTGACTTTACCATGCTGATAACACTGACACTTATCGTACTACTGGATTACAGAAATGCTTCATGGAACTTATACCTGCTTTTACAGGTTCATTTATCTAGATGTCGTCACAACGTTAAATTGCCTTTATATAACATTCATATGCGTGTCAAATACCATGAACAGATACTCTTCTCACACACACATCAGGACTCTGGACACTCAAACTCAACTTACCACATGTCAGTAGCTGTGGTGATGGGCTCATAGTCCAGGATCTCAGGAGCTGAAGGAAAGAGAGAAACAAACGTCTCATAACCCTTCACATAAAAGTCAGGATCCAAGCACTCCCATACAAGTGTCAAAAACATCCTGCTGACACACGATTTCATGTTTGATCTTTCTACAGATTTTCTATAACTGAGGTTTCGATCACGTGAAGTTGTACTAGTCCTAGACAAGCTTTCATTCTACCCCTCTTCTTCACTATACTGAGCTGACAAGTCTTCACCTTTACTCTGGATCTGGTTTTGCAGCAGTTATACCGTGCATGGGAGGGTTTGAGGTTTGCAAATGAGGGATGTCCGACTCACCCACATACTCGGGAGTGCCTAGGATCTCCCGTACCTCCGTCACGCTGTCCACCCGCCGAGACAAGCCAAAATCGACGATGCGGATGTCACCCAGAGGCTGAGCACTCGTCAACAGGATGTTCTGAGGCTGGAGAAGACATTACGAGTGTGAGAGAAAGGAAACACTGAATAACACTTCAGACAGGAAGAAATAAAAACATGCACTATAAGAAAACATACTAGAGCTAATCTTTTATTTAATAACTTTTTAAATGGATCTAAGTTGCATGTGAACAGTAGCCTTCTTTAACGCCCCATTAACACCATTTATCAATCAATTTCAACCTCAAGTACACACCTAATAACATCACTGACATCAAACAAGCTTTTACACTGCACAAAACTACCAGGTGTGATGCCAGATTAGAGCCGTTTAAAATTTTTAGACATCAGGATGGGCAAACTTGATGAAATTAGTAACATTACAATTAGTTTGAACCAGTGGGTGCCATCAGTGAACAGAGTGTGTTTAAACAGAGTGAACAGAGGTCTGGTTAATTATATTAAATAAGTGAATGAATTATATCATTAATTATGATAACTCTATCATAAGTAATTTAGTCGCATTACTTCCGCAAACGTGATCTAACATTTCACCAACCTCTACCTCATGTTGTTACGTAATAAATGTTAAACCCAAAAAAAAAAAAAAAAAAATTCTCCTCATCCTACTTTTTTACACCCACATATACAGACATTATACAGCAAGTTAATTACTGTGAACATTATTATATTTGAATTCACACACACACCACCTTCAAATGACAATAAAAGGGGCAGCAGTCACGTTTTAGACCATGTAAGGGAGTCTAAGTTACAACAAAACTGTTCTAAAGTTAGTCAAAAAGTTGTCGGTTGCATCATTATGATCAACGTGCAAAACACGAACATGCACATAGTACAATGCCTAACACTCACCTTAAGGTCCAAGTGAACTACGTTATTTTGATGGAGACAGGCCACGCCCATCAGAATCTGCCTGGCCAATCGGATGACATCTTTCTCTGTGAAGGCCTCATCATTATCGGCAACACACTGGTTAAAAATTTCACCTCCTGCAGCACTGAAAGACAAAGATTGCAAGTGTTAAAATTTAGATCTCAAATTTTACGCTCTCACATATTACATGCCCTAACTGATTCCAATTCAAAAAGTATAATTTTATGGAAAAAATAAATCCTATCAATGATTAGAGACACCCTAAAAGAGAAACACACCCTCATGCAACCATCCTCAACATGAGGGTGAGATGTGTCATTGTCCCATCTGATATCAGCATTTATGACAGATCAAGCATCTAACTGAGCTCAAAAACAACAACTCATAAAAATCACCCTGAAATCAATAGTACACAGGTTACGTGGTTCAAACCACTATGTGGGTGGTGTACCTATGCCAGCTGTTTGCGCTCATTTCTTTACATAATTAGCCATCTTCTTGGAGAGGCCCAATTATAAAGTTAGAGGAGACTTCTGGGTAACAGCAAAGGGGGTGGAACTTCATCCTTGCGTAACCGTGGCGAGGGTTACCATGAGGATTTGCAGGCGGATACTCCTTTGGGCGATGAAGGACTGGGAAAATCAGGACCATGTGTAGTGAATTTTAGGCCACACAAAAAAGCGCTCTCCAATAGACACTCATGTAGATGCTTTTCATCTACAGCGTAGAGTCTGTATGTATTCGTTTGTGTGGTGTCTATTACATAACAGTTGAACCCAGCTGTATAAATAAGCGATTCTGGGTATCGCTTATCAGATGAGCCACTAGAGGCTTATAAAGTGAGGACACTGGGATATTGGGAACCTTTCAGCCCCCTTTATATCAAACATCACAAAAACTTACGCTCTTCACTCTAATGGAATAAACCCTCCACTCTAAAAGTCAACGTCTTCTAAAGTAACATCAGAAAAACAACCCAAAAAGGTCTGTTAATGCTCACATGCAGGGATCAAATCCTCACTGCCTTTCATGGATGGAAAAACATGCTTTGGTTTCGTAGTGCGTGTGAGACAGAACATTTTAAGCATCTATAAAGTGGCTCTGCGGAGTGACGCAGGTTTATTATTGACCCAAGAAGAGCAGTGGTTGAGCAAATCGCACGGTTACAGGCTGGTGCATGTTGACGTCCCATTTTCATTCACTTCACTTGATCAAATGGCTGCTGCTCTTGTATATGAGATGAAAACCAAGACTGAACGCTTGACAGAAGAATTGCAAGTTTACTCTGACGTTATAAGCCATGAGAATGTGCAGCAAATGCAAAGATTCGTTGCTCAAATAAAACTTCCTTTTCTGGAACAGAAAGGAGGACAAAAATATGCTCATCTGCAACCCAAGACCACCAAGAGCACCGTTCCCCTCTCATGAGAGGATGAGAACTAGTACTCTGACTTGAAGCGTCTTGCAAAATATGCGAAGAATGCGCTCCAACGGAAATTGATCTAAATACAAGAAACACATTTGTAGAAAACAGTGATTCACTTCTATGATTTAGGATGGCTTGGATACATACCTACTATGCACTGCAGCTAAGCTTAGAAAACTGCTATCGCACCAACCAACTGGAAACAAATTCGACAAACGGTCCAAAACAAGCGCTTTAGTGAAAAAGCTCCTTTAGTTGTGTAACGAGGATATAAACAATTATTACTACCAATACCAGATACACCATATATTAAGGGGTTTTAAGGATGATATCCCTTGATAACCTCTTAATTTATGGATAATCTTGGTACTAATAATTATTTTCTTTGGGAAGATCAGAAAAATCCACGTAGCAAATGAAGCATGTGCTCAATATCTAAAAAAATAAAAAATAATAATAATTCACTTTCCATGTTGCTCAAACTATCTAAAAAAGTAAAAGCTGTCAAATCTCCATAAATGCCAGATGTCTTGTCCCTCTGGCTTTATTGTGGGGGGATTAACAGTGGGCTGAACCAGAGGCAGTTGGACACTGTAAATCTGCATCTGTCAAAAGGACTTCAGCCACCACTGAACGGTCCATTTCAGACTTCTGAGGGCTTTTGATCAAGCAGATGAGGAAAACAACGAAGCAGGTGATGAAGATGAACACTTGAAACAAAGAGACTTACATAAGAGCTTTCCTAGAAAGATGTCAAACGCTGGACTAAGGGAGGGCCCCATTTCATTTCGTTTAAAGAATGAAAAACATTCCTACAGATAGAGTAACTCAACTAATGTTTCACATTTTCCAAGGACCAGTACTTCCGAGTGAAACTCTGCTATGGTGTTGTAGGTGGATGCTAGCGTGTTTTTATGGCCCAAAACAAGACCTAAAGTCTCTTTTCTGGTCACTAGATCCTTCAATCTAAATGTAGACTGCTTAAAAGTAAAAACAATAGTCAAAACAAGAAGAATCTATAAACCCTGCATCATATTCTCTTCCTGGCTGCTTGACTTCTAGTTAGGCCGTGTTACTTGATGAGTGGCCTTAGAAAAAGCAGTGGCTAATGCGTTCAGGTAAGAGTCGGTGCTCGTATTTAACCGCAAAATTTGTGTGGGGTGTCTGTATGTTTGGTAAATGTAATTATGACCTTTTTTATTGTCAGTCTTACAATAGCATGGGTTTTAACTTTAAATGGCAGAGAATTGCGAGAATTGGGTTTGTTTCTGACAACAGAGGATGTGGTGATGCATTGCACATGCAAGTGCGAGTACGTCGCAGCTCTGCTTTTAGAAGAAAAGCCACAGGAAATGGAAATTGAAGTGTTTCTTTCTGTCTGTCTCTCTTCGGTTTAACTGGTGTCTACTGCTAAACCTTCCCACATCAAGTTTAAGGATTTAACTAACAACAGAAAACCAGAGCAAAAACAATTACCCTACTAAACCAGACATACTATTCTAACACGAAAGCACTGACACCCATGCATGCAAAACAAGAGAAAATTCAGGCCATTTTTTTTTATATTACAATATTTTATAATAAATATATAATTAGTTTATACAGAAACATAAATGGGATTTTTATATGCATTTATATATAAATACTATAATTGGGCCTATACATAGTGTGTAAAAAGACTTCACGCAGACCTTAACTGAGCTTGCACAACAATTAAAACACAAGCAGGGCTACCTTCCTTATAAGGTAAACTTACTCCACGGGTTGTCTACACGCACACAATGTGCTTGCATGTGATAGATTGATACACCGCTGTCTCTACAGAGGAAGTAGAGTGCTGCAAGTGGGCAGAATTTTATTTTTTTTGTGGCAAGTTACCTTTGAGAGAGAGCAGATGTAATCTACCAATTCTCAAAACCTCCGTCATTCGACCCATCAGCATCCTGCCTCACTATACAGATCAATGCACACAATGTGCAAAAAACAGGCTGTTGATTTTATGCAGAATTTGCAATAAGACAGTCAGGGGAAAAACCATGAAATACCTTAAAAAAAATTAAGGGGAAAAAAAATTAAGGGAGATTCAAATGATAGAGCTTACAAAAAGCATTTCAAACTTAACGACCTGTCATTTCCTCCTCATTAGTGAACTATCAGCTACTGTGTTACTGGAAAAGCTAAAATGGTGTGATTACACTTCAGCTGACAATATACAGTAAGCCCAAGTGTTAAATTAATAATTCACCCCCTCCCCCCCAAAAAAATGTCAACAAATGTTGTTTGGGAAGTTATTATTTTACACAAAAGCAGAAATTTAGAAGAATGTGCTGGTTGCTCTTTTCCATTTAAATCACAATGAATCGTGACTGGAGATTTGAAGATTTAAAAACTTCTCATTTAGCGTTCCACAATGAAAACCACACGGGTTTGGAGCAATGTAAGGGTGAGTAAATCATAGCTGTTTTTATTTTTGGTTAAAGTAATCTTGTAGAGGAGTAATGACGTGAATTTAGGTTATCAATGCTTTATATTAAAAGCTGTGAAATTCACAGCTTGTCATCTATTGGTCAGGCCTGCTGAACTTAAGCAGAAAATGACAAGACTAAGGAAACCGCTTCGGTCAGATTTTGGCAGTTGCGGAGTGGTCAGAAAAACTGCCCTCTCCTTGGGCTGAGAAGCGTTCGGATTTGAAATTTCATGAGGGGCAAACACAAGAACACCACATTCTCACTTAGGAAATTATACATTAGTTCATTTTTTTGTTTTGTTATTGTAATGGAACTTTCAGCTCAGTCCGTTAAAAGAACTAGCTCAATGTGGTCTGTGGTAACAGAAAGGTACAGGCAAACACAAGCTCCAAATATAAACGCTTCCAAACAACAGAGTTATGAAAAAAAATCCTGTTTTGATTTGCCCGCTGGGCATTACTTTATGCCTGTAATTCTAATCTTCAAAAGCCCTGGTGACTTGGAATAACAAAATTACAGTGCACAACGTCCAAACCATCATAAAACACTCCGCATTACGCTTAGCTTTCACGGTCAGGGAATGTCACTACATAACTGCGATTATGTGTCTTACCACTCTAATACGAGGATGATCTCTGTGGTGGTCTCATAGACCTCGTGCAGTGCCACCACATAGGGACTCGCCTCCGCTGACTCCAGCACCGCGATCTCGTTCAGAATGTCGCTGCGGCAGTCCTGACCCTTACGCCTTTTCCTCAGGAACTTTGCAGCATGCTCCTTGCCAGTAGTCTTCTCCACACACTTCTTCACTACTGCAAACTTGCCCCTGCGTGCACACAAACATACACACAAGAGTGATTAAATAAACAGCTTGGGGAATGTTTAGGGAATGAGAAGAGGAAATCAAAATATAAACACTTTGAATAATGACATTCACGTTCTTCTCGGTTTTTGGGGGGGTGCAAAAATGGTGCATCTTTGACACACAGAATGAGCAAGTCAATCCACTTTTACAAGGAAGTGTTCAAAAATGAATATTGTCTTTATTTTCGAATGCATGACGTTAATGTGCAAGTCATATGGACTACTTTTATGGAGCTTTTACCACATTTTTTGGAGCTTAACAGCTGTGGTCATGATCTGATGCAACGTCAAAAAGCAGCAAGAAGATTCTTAAATACTTTTCTACGGCTAAATAACAGCCTATAGGTTTGAAACCACATAAGCAAAAAAAAAAAAGTGTGATGCTTTCTACATGCAAAGAAAAAATTGACTTCTATGAAGAAATGGGAACATCCTTGTGTTCTTTCTTAACCTGTCAATTTCACAGTTTTCATGATCACTCACTCCCCTCTCTTCTTCGTTTTCAACAAGAGCCTGACACCTAAATGATAAGACTGACAGTTGGAGCTGTCCAAGGCCTCTTAGAGACACACAGGCTCATTCACACTGATTTCCTGCTGCCTCTCTCATCTGACCTCCCAACACCTCATCTATCAGTCAAAAGACACACAGGGCGCTGCACACAGAAAGAACAGTCCTGTCAGCGTAGGCATTCTCTTGTTTGACTGCGAGTAGGACAAATGGCTCTTAACCACACCTCCTCTTCAGGCCATATCATAAAGAGACACCAGTTTGTGTGTGTGGTAGGGACCCTAACAGACAGACCACCCACTCTTCCAACACTCCTCTATTGAGAGTCAATGGTGTCCACTCCTGCCACCGTCTAGTTCAGCCAATGACCAAACACGGCACTTACAAACAAAATATAGCCCCCCCGGTGACCTGGTGCTTGTCTCTTCCCATCTACGTCTCCATTAACACCCTACTTAAAAGTTTGACACAAACACGCAAAAACACAGGCGGACAATAAAACATTTAGGATGGAGCTTCCAGTTGCCATGTCAAAGACCTAATGAAATGCCCAAGCGAAGCAATCCTTCCTGTGTTGACATTTGCTGCTGAACAAAGTCAGGGAACGACTTATGAGTTAACCCTTCAAAAAAAAAAAAAAAAAAAAAAATAGAATAACTAAAATAAACTAAAATAATTTACTGAAAAAATAAAAATGCATAAATTAACTAAAAAAATAATAAATGTGCATCAACTAAAATAAACAAACAACAAAAACAAAAAGGCAGGGGAGGGAACACATTGTCGAAAACATGAATGACTCGCAAATATTGGCCAACTTTCCTACAAAAAAAAAAAAAAAAGACTTTTGATATCTCCATCTACTAAATATCCATTATATTTTTGTGGCCACAGAAAATCAACTTTAATTTCAAGGGGTTTTTAAAAAGCTTTTGTTGTTTGCTCTTGCCGTTAACAATTCCCATGATTGCAGAACACTTAAAATCCTCTGAAAATTCCCAAGGGTACAAGCCAAAATCCATCCATATCCAGCGTTGTAGTGGTTTTCCTGCTAAACGTGAGTGTGGTTGGCAGGGTCGAGGTGAAGCGAGCACGTTCCAGCGTCTGAGCTCAGAACAGTCACAATACAGAGTTCAAATGGAGCACAAGAACCGCATGTGATGATGCCAACTCTCAGAACAACCCTGTTGTTCATTAGTTCAGTACGTGAAGAAATTGTTGTGAACAAAAAAATAGTTTTGAACCGTCCAGACATTAAATGATGAAGTGTACAATTTCTGAATTGCAAACACAACCATAAAGCATTAGACTGAGAAGTAACAAGGTCAAAGGGCATCACTTGGCTGCCATAATTCTGCCAAGCTCACATTTCTTTTGCCCTCTTTGGGGTGTAAAAGAGCAGGTCTGAAGGGTCAGGAGTTATAATCTTTTTTATATATACATTTTTTTATAAATTCATAAAAATACATTAAACAAATGGTAAAATTATTTAAATAAAGAATGTTTTGCGGTTTTACACCCTCCCTCACAATAAAATTCAACTTTGTTCAGCACTCCACAAAGCACCAAAGATGAATAAGAAATCAATAAAATCCAACAATACTTTGAAGCATCCATTTTCTCTACTTATAAATATGGTCAGACTTAATCTAAAACAATGACTCTCAACAGGTAGGAAATGTACATTTGTACAGGTTAAACTTCCTGTGCAAAAAAAAAAAAAAAAAAAAAAAAAAAAAAAAAAAACACACCATCTTCTGTTTCACAGTCTACAGTATCTGTCTCCAGCTCTCGGTTTCATTCTTATGCCCAGATGGTAGAAACATGTCTACTTTGAGAGTCAACGAAAGGATAAACATTTAAAGAACAAAATCATGCACGTGTGCATGAAGACACAAACACAAGACCATTTAGACACTAAGATATATACAATCTCAATCCGTTATTAAAGGGAAATCACACAACCCCATTATTAAGTGAAAGACTGCAACACATGCACCGCTGGCCTGTCTGCTACTGCTCTGGCAGAAGGCTCAGTCAGCATCCCAGAATTCTGCAGTAGAACATTCCTCACTCAGACCACCTCGGAAAGAGGATCACTGAATTCTTAGCTGAACTCATGAACTTTATTGGTTTCCTGAGGATAAAAAGTGCAGATTAACAAAACAGCCGCACACCGAAAGGACGAAAAAAAAATAGCTGAGAAAACATGAAGTAAATGGAAAGCTTCTGAAAAAGGGGTGCTAGGACTGATGATGTGTTTCTGAAGGTATGTGTGGATGAAGTTCCTCAAATAGATTATATTTTGGTGCATGATCTGAGATGGGATTTTGAAGGTTGGGGTTAAAGTCATTTTTGGATACTCTGGAGGAGCTCCAAAGATGATATGCTTAAAAATACCCTCTAATCTAACCGAATTGGGACACAACTCATAAGAACTTTAATGAACTGGGACATCCACTACACTGTATGATGGGTAACTGGCAGATATTCAAGTGGAACGGACAAGTTTATTTTTGTGGATTTCAGCACCCCGCATTTTGTTCTCTCACACGGTCCATTTCCACACAAGTGACGACTTTTGGTACACAGAGCATTAATGAGAACAAGCATAAATAAACTGTTATAAATCAGAAGGATTCAAAAATATTGTGGAAGAAAATGACTGGAAATGGAAACTGA
The DNA here is from genome assembly GCA_030578255.1 of Tiaroga cobitis. Lineage (NCBI taxonomy): Eukaryota > Metazoa > Chordata > Actinopteri > Cypriniformes > Leuciscidae > Tiaroga > Tiaroga cobitis. The sequence goes on along the minus strand of CM060593.1, from coordinate 21,294,404 downwards.
CTTAAAACACGACTTATAACTAAACCGATCCTCCAAATAAACAAACAAGTTGTCTGGAAGCAAACTTTGGATTTTATCTAGCTGAATAACACAGAAATTGCTGTTGGAGTTTTGTATCAAATGAATGGAGTGCTGACAACAGGGCCAGATGGTTTGGCCATTCAGTAAGACGAGTACATTCAGCAACACAGACACACACACACAGAAGGAACATTTTACAGTCTACGTTGTACTCCATTGACTCCAGTGGGAAGAGTGGAAGTGTGTGCACATTCTAAAAGAAAAATCTAGGCCAACATGTTATAATCATTGGGAGAGCTAAAGAATACATTTTCAAAGCTGGCCTATCACTAAAAAAAGATTTTCGTTTGAACTCAGAGGAAATCTACGGTGGCCGAGAGAGCTCAACTCGCTGCAACTGAAGAAAACAAATGCAAATAGAAAAACACCCGCAAATTAAGAAACATCTTTTCAGAAAACTCAAGTTTCACAACACGTGTGCTCCAAATACTCACAACATAACCAAATACAGAAATGGAAGCACAGACTACAACGGAAACGTTTCCAGGGGATCAGAATAAGTGACGAACCCGGCTGGGACATGCTTATTGCTCATGTGCATCCCTATGCCCTACTCCGAAGGGCAGAGCACTTGAAGTGGGGACTTTGGAGTGAGCAGGACACGTGTGCCATTATGTAGCCGTTTGGAAGTTTTCAGCTCACTCTTCTTTTCTCATTTGTATTCTGATGACATTATACAAAATGTATTAATATGTTCATTGTATACAAAGTTGTATGTCATAAACATGTCATCTCTGTACATTTTACACAAAAAAAAGTTACAAAAAATACAATAAAGTAAAAAGTAGACTGAGCAATAAGCATGTTCCACCCAGGTTCGTCACTTATTGGGGTCCCCCGGAAACATTTCCATTGCAGTCTGTGCCATTTGCAGCACGTTGCTGTATTTGGTTGTGTTGTGAACTTTTGTAGCGCGTTTCTGTATTTGGTTGTGTTGTGAGTATTTGGAGCACATGTGTTGTGAAACTGATGAAGATATTTTCTTAATTTGCAGGTGTTTTTCTATTAGCTTTTGTTTTCTTTAGCGCATTGAGCTCTATAGGCCACCGTAGAAATCACAAGACAAGCTGACCCGCTGAGCTCAGTGTAAATATATTTGCTGCAAAGCATCTGTCACAGGTTTACATAAAAACGATGTCATTATATGATAAAGAAAAAGAAGGGAGGGGTGAAATCAGATTAGGTTACGCTGAAGGAATGCAAGATATTTGTGTGACCGCCACCTTCTGCCTACCTAATCTCAACATCAATATCAACCAACATCTGCATTCCTCCAATGCTCATTCAATTCACCACTATGGTAAGCAGCTCATCTTGTGACTCATGCATGAATTGTTTTGTGCACTTTAATTACAGGAAAAACTTGGGATTTACTCATGCCTTAGAATCCTCACATCTCTTGTATTGTGAAGCAAAACATAAAACGTTTCAGAGAGAACCAAATGCCTACTAAACCCAGTCCAAATCAAGACATTTTACAACCCAATCCACAAATTACCCATCAAATTGGGTTAAATGATGCGGAATGGCAGTGAGAATTAAAATCCAGCAACTTGGAAAAAGTTCACCTAAAGGCAGCAGATACAGACCATGCAATTGTCAACAAGCACAGCATGTGTTTAACTCTAAATGAACACATCTGTCCAAGAGAAAACAAATCTGAGCGGTCAAACCATACCATCTTGTCTATAATTAGTCAGAGGAGAGTTAAAGAACAATGTCACGGCAAGCAGCGCTATATCCATCACACATTGGCCCCGTGCGGCTCTGAATTAAAATGTTTCAAATTCTTTGTTTACTTGAAAAAACACACGGAAAGGATCCAAGTCTTATTCTCAGGCATGAGGGGCACCCCTGGAAAATGCCAATAAGAATGTTAAGTGGTTCAGAGTTCACTTTTGATTGATTTATCACGATGAATAGAATATTTTTAATCCATTCACTAAGCAGTTCGAGCCCGTCCTCATCCCAAGGCGTCATATACGACGCTTTTGCCAAAGCGTACATATCCTACACACGGCACCCTTTAGCGTAAATATGAGACGCAGATATATATGGGGCAGAAGGCGCCTCCTAGTGGTCTAACCCTAACCCAGACCTAAACCTACCCATACTCGGTGCGTGTTATATTGTAGACGGTGGGCCGAGGGTCCGTATCTGCTTTACTTGACGCTAAAGGGTGCCATGTGCGTAGGATATGTACGCTTTGGCAAAAGCGTCGTATATGACGCCTTGGGATGAGAACGCGTTGGCAGTTCAGTGTCCCTTTTCTATGTATTATATTGTTACCAGTAGGTGGCGACAAGCCAATTTGTGTGTAATGATTGTTTCATTGAATCTTTTACCCAACCTATTCGTTCACGACCGAATAGCCAAATTTGTGTCTACAGATTGACTAAAAGAAACATCATAAGCTTTTCCCACACAGGTAACCACAAAGAGATGCCATTTAAAAATATATATTTTTTTTCAATTCTAAATAACACCTTCAGGTTAATACAACTCTTCATTAAGAATTGATTTAAAACACTGACTCGCAGTGATTCTCTCTTTGATTTGCGTTATTTTTGCCGAGTGAAAAAAATCACTAAAGCAATTGTGCGCTTCACAAAACTTGGTGAACAAAAACATGCATGTAGCCTATGTAAGTGAACGACAACGATTAGTTTATGAAGGACACACTACTAATTCACCTGATGGTCTACGCTGCAGCGAAAAAAGGTTTAGAAGTGCGTGATAAACATTTTTGTTTTTTCATAAATGCATGTCGTTCGCTTACAGTATTCACAAGCTTCAATAAGGGCTACACATCCATCCAGTTGACCCTCAAATTACACGTGCGGGAGCCAAACAAACCTCTTTTGGCTTCCAGCTGGCGGTGATTCTCACTCCCCCCCCCCCCCCCCCCAAATTCATTCTCACACCGGTTCTCAAGTTTGTGAAACTGCCTGCGGGGATATGACTACATGACTTCTACACATTTTGATCTTTTAAACACGATAGCTCGTATACAGCAGATAATCCACAATGTTTTTTTTTTTTACCTGCCAAGCTCTCTGCCGACCAGGTCATAGTTGTTCTTGAAGGGGTCGGTCCTTATCCGCGTGCGAATCTTTGTGACCATTCCGTTCCTGTTCATCATTGTGCTGTTTTCCGTTACAGTCCTGCTGCGGGATAATACCTTGCGTTCTCTGGAGTAGAAATATAAAGTTTTAGTCCATCAGGTCACTATCATAGAGCGCTATTCAAGCCAATTGCGGTGGGGAAAATGATGATGCTTAGAGAAATTAACTGTTGCAGAGGCAAAATTTCACAAGAAACATTCCCTTGCCATGACAGGTTTATCACCGCGTTCGATGTGGTGCAAATGTTCTAAAGCTACTGTACAGTTTCCAAAAAACTCACAGAACTTGCAAAGAACCGCGACAGATCGCCCGTGTGCCAACGTCCAAGCAGCGGTAACTCAGTTTGAGAATGCGGACAAACATTCCCAAGCACAAGGCTCATCACAAACCCCGCCCTTAAAGAGGCGGCCAATGGGAGCGTAGAATTTGTAAAATGGGCGAGTTCATGGCATGGACAACTTTGTATCTTGGTCGTTCAGAAAGTAAAATGTACAAGTATAAATGTACAAATAAATAATAATAATTCAAAGCACAAATCTGGAAAATACCTACACAATAAATGTGGATGTACTGATACACCCATAAAATATAGCACAAATATACATGAAAATATGTAAAATACATTTATATAGCTACATGTAGGCCTATTTAGAATATTTTAGTTATTTATTTTTCCAGATAAACAAATTTTGTCATTCTTTGTATAGCCTACTGTAAAATACAAAACATTATCCATATATATATATTGAAAATTTGAAGGTTGGTTTCAACTACATTTTGGAAAACATATTTCTTTTATATGACATTTTTTAAATTATATGTAGATAGTAATATGCTTCAAATATATTTTGCCCCCAGATTTATTTATCTATTGCTTTGTGAAAAATTTAGCACTAAAACATATTTTTCTCCCCTCCTCTCTCATTGCACACTCAAAAAAAATCTTTCTTTTTAAATGTGTTCACTCATCTCGAAGTCTGTTGATTCCCTTGTTGTCACATGGCAACCAAACACACAGTGCCCTACCTTGACTTGCCTCATACTTTGACACACACACACACACACACACACACACCGTTTTTTTGGTATCTGCCAGAACCAATTACCCAATGAGTGTCAGGATTCCTGTCATACCAGCTGGCTTCAGACAACACCTTCTCTCACTCCCTGCTGCCACTAATCTCTGTTTTTAGTTTCATACTTTCTCCCCATCTGTTTCTAGGTGACTTGCTTGTTAGCTGTCGTCTAAAACCCAATTCAATCAATTAAAAAACAGATTTAAAGGATTAGTTCACCTCAAAATGAAAATTTCCTAATAATTTACTCACCCCAATGCCATCCAAGATATCCATGTCTTTCTTTCCTCAGCTAGGAGAGAAAATACGTTTTTTGAGGAAAACATTTCTGGATTTTTCTTCGAATAATGGACTTCAATCGCAACCAACGTTTTGAAGTCCAAATCAATGCAGTTGCAAAGGTCTTTGAAGTGCTCTAACCGGCAGTGCATGATCGCAGTTGAGGAAGAGGGTCTTATCTAGCGAAACGATAGGTCATTTTCCAAAAAAATAATATATATATATATATATATATATATATATATATATATATATATATATATATATATATATATATATATATAATACCGGTATATACTTTGTAACTACAATTGTTCGGATTGAGCTGATCTGCAACGCGCCGGGAACTACGTCATCACGCAACGTTGACGTTGCCATTGAAGTCCATTATTCGAAGAAAAATCCAAATGTTTTCCTCAAAAAACGAATTTTCTCTTCCACTGAGGAAAGAAAGACATGGATATCTTGAATGGCATTGGGGTGAGTAAATTATTAGGAAATTTTCATTTTAATCCTTTAATTGATGTTGCCAAATTCACTCTGTATTCAGTGTGTGTGTGCGTGTGAAATAACTTTCATAAACCGTTTTGGTATGCAGGTGATACAGAGCAGACTATGATGGATGGATGGATGGATGGATGGATGGATGTGTGTTCATGTGCTGCAGTCCAGATTGTGTTTCTTCAAACCACAAATGTGTGATCAGTTTAAAACCAAAGAGCCATGTGGCCGTGTGACAGCATAAATAGAAATAAGAGAGCAAGAGAAAATGGAATGGGAAGAAGATTGAGTTTAATGAGAAATGGGCATTCCTGCATTTGTTTGTCTGCCTCTCTGGGAATAGCATTTGTAAGGCTGTTTTGCTTGACCTGTTACTTCAAGTTTTATTTCAAGTCTTCTTTTTTTATGTTTAAACATCCTTAAAACATGATAAACTTACTTGAGAAGCAAAATTGTGTAAGATAATAAGGTCGGTTTTCAGGGAGTATACAAATTGAATTAAGCTTGTTTTTCTTACCCAATTCAGAAATTGTTTGGCTGTGGAAGTGAGCGTAATGGTAAAGATGGGGGTCCTGTGCCAGCAGAGCACACACCTCTGACTGCTCTGCTGGGACATCTGACTGCTTAAATTATACTCCGGGAAATGCCTGATGGAATCTCTGCTGCTTTGTTTTGCTCTACAGGACCAATGTACCTTGACTGAGCATTCACTCTCTTTCTCTTTCTCTCCACTGGCTGCTTTGGCAAAACAGGGAGCTTCTGGCTGCATTTTTGGCCTTGCTATCCATTCATGTGTGTGTGCACATTAGTTAGAAAGGTCACAAGGGGACACAAAATTGTGACGTCTGAGCTGAGCAAACACCTTTTGTCATGCATGTTTGTGGGAATTCCAGACTGTGTGTTGCTATATGACAAATTGGTCTGACATAGTGCATTGAAGAAGACGGGCATAGATGTTCACTACAGGCCTATCATTTTTCAGTTAATCCATTGGCTTGAAAACAAAGGAACCAAAAACAAAAGAAATCAGAATGAGAGGGAGAATTGAGGTTTAATCGTCATTGCTCAGTCATTAAGTTAAGCATGTTAGAAAGCATGAAAGATTCTTGGGGAAAAGTCATTTTGATTTAATGATGATCATGTTCTCCAGATTTGAGAATGATCCATCTCGTGAGTCGTGCTCAGAAGCAAGAGTATTTGACCCTCCATACAAAGAGTTCACATGATCAATGTCAAAAATGTACTTATAAATTAACTTATTTGATTAATCTTAAATATTACAAAGCATATTAAATATTAACATCAATATTAAATATTAACATTAATATAGATATCATTAAAATAATCATTAACATTAATGTTAAAGGTGAATGTGATGAATGTAGTTTTTGACTGCTATGGGCCAAACGTTGCATAGTGTAACTTTAATTTTAAGTACAGTATATTAACATTAATATGAATTATATATATATATATTAAAAAGGTTTATTTTCTGGTTTAAATTAAACTGTGAATCTATTGATTCTCAAAACATTTGGACCTTGGTATATAATATAAAGGACACTTTACAGAAGGTGGGCATACAGAAGCAATTTACACTCTGTTGTTCATACATTTCGGTGTCAGTCTGAATCTGGAGAATTCCATTTTCTATAGTGAGTAAAAAAAAAAAAATCTTTTTTTTTTTCTTCTTTTTTTTTTTTTTTTTTTTACAGCTACACTTTCTTGTAGGCTACTTTTGCAGTGCCCGGTGTCCCTGCACTAAAAGAGCACAAAAGCCTTCTGTTTAAAGCCAACCTCCGTTATACATACACACACAAGCTTTCACTGGAGCTGTTTCACAAGGTTGACACTAAACCTTTTGCTTTAGTTATTGAATAAGCGTGCAAACACAACATCAATGCCAGTTGTTAAAATGCAATGCTGCTAATATAAGTAATTCTCTGAACAGAAACTTATTTAATGGTCTATATAATCTTGGTGAAATGCCCAACCTGTGATTTTATTCAACATTACAATTTTGTGTATTCTGTAGAGTTTGAATGGGACTTAAAACCCCATATTGCACATGTATAAGTAACATTTCTGTTTTAATATAAAGCTCCAGTAACAACTCGTGACAAATCATGGAACTTTTTTTTTTATCGAGTTTGGAGGAGTATAAGGCAAATGACATCATTTCAGAATCATAAAATCCTAGTTATCTCTCATAATGATAAAAGTTCCTGTTTCATACTGAGAGCAGTCAACCAAGCTCACCGCTGTGTGGGAGGAAACCTAAAAAAAAATACAGAGAAGTCGAACACAAGCCATCGTGTAAAGAAAAAAAGATGAAACAGTTTGACAGGTAGCAGCATGAGACAGATTTGTCCACATCCTGCTGTTGTGTGCAACATTCACAGAGATGAGTGCACGCACATGTACGCTTTCATGCAGCTGAGGTAGAACTATTTGTTCAAAACACTCTAGATACACAGAAGGTATTAATGTCACACTAGGTCAAACAAAAAATCTTGTCTGTTTATTGTTGCACAATCAACATTGTATTAGTAACCATGAATGGGATTAGAACAGACACAAAAGATCCATACAATAGAGGAATAGATAGACAATAGAATACAACAGATGTCATTCAACACCAGTTCTTCCATATAAAGCCAAAATATGTACAGTATTATAATGAAGATGGTAATCTTGTTTTGTAATGCTTTACTATACATGGTGTTGACTCTGGAAGCCCATTTACACCACTAAAACAAAAAATAAAGTGCTATTTGTGCCTTTATTTCTCACAATTGTGACTTTTATTTATTGTGACAATTATTTGAAACTTTATTTGGTCAAAGTTGTGACTTTTTTTCTCAGTGTTGTGACTATTTCTCATAATTGAAACTTTAAATCATATTTATCTTTATATTGTATTGTACAATCTTATATCACATCTTTCTTTTAGTCATGGACACATTAAAGGGATAGTTCGCTCAAAAAGGAAAATTAGCCCATGGTTTACTCTCCCTCAAGTCATCCTATAGGAATATATGAAATTCTTCTTTCAGACGAATACATTTGGATTTATATATATATTTTTAAATGTCCTGGCTCTTCCAAGCTTGATAATGGCAGTGAATGGCTTTATATTTTTTTGAAGTTCATCAAAGTGCATCCATCCATCATAAAAGTAATCCACACGGTCGGTGGGGGGGGGGCGGGGGCGGGGGGGGGCACTTTTATTATGGATAGATGCACTTTTATAAACTTATAAACATAAACGGCCATTCACTGCCATTATAAAGCTTGGAAGAGACAGGACATTTTTTTATATAACTCTGATTGTATTTGTCGGAAAGAAGAATGTCATCTACACCTAGGATGACTTGAGGGTGAGTAAATCATGGGCTAATTTTCATTTTTGGGTGAACAACCCCTTTAAGTATTAAAAAAAATTATAATTGTAATAATATTCCTTAATATTACTGTTTTATAAAGAAAAGCAGCCTTGTTGAGCATAAGATAATTATTTCAAAAGCATTAGAAATTCTCACCAACTTTAATCCTTTGAACAGAAGCTTTTCAGCAACGATTTAGCTAAAAAACTGTTGTTCCCACAATATTAAAAGTGACGTTAGACTTTTAAAGCTCAGGTGAAAAAGAATTAAAGGGGCTCACAGGATTTCTGGGGTTAAAGAGGCTGCCAGTGAACTTGCCAGTGAGGGTTTTGTGGTTTGGACCCAGCAATACTTTCAGCGTTTGGAGTTTAGATTTTGTGATTAAATTAAATAAAATTTTGTGAGGCATGGGCACATATGGAAAATCTGAAAAACTATCAACTGCCTATATTTCATAAAAAATTTAAATATAGGCAGTCACAGGCATACACCAACTTT